>JAXCHO010000107.1:0-492500 GCA_036630365.1 Acanthiza pusilla | reverse complement strand
CTCCTCCCTGGAGGGCGAGGAGGGGCTGGGATGGATCCCCAGGGAAGCTGTGGCTGCCCCTGCATCCCTGGCAGTGTCCCAGGCTGGACAGGGCTCGGAGCAGCCTGGGACAGTGTCCCACGGCAGGGTGGGATCGATGGCCTTAGGGTCCCTTCAACCCACCCCATTCCACAATCCCATCCTGGGGAGCCCCCGGCTCACCGTCGAGGGAGGACACGGGCCCGAAGATGATGTAGAGCAGGCGGGCCTGGTTGACCATGGGCCAGGGCTTGAGGATCCTGGTGAGCCAGAAGGCTGAGTCGCTGCGGTGGCTCCAGGGCGTGAGCAGCACGGCGCGGCAGAACAGGCGCACCCGCAGCTCCAGCTTCCGAGCGCTGCCTGCGGGACAGGGCAGGGGTCAGCCGGCCTGGGTCCCGAAAATCACCTGGGCTGGATCCCGGAAAATCACCCAGCCTGGTTTCAAGTCACCCAGCCTGGATCCCTAGAGATCACCCAGCTTGGATCCCGGAAAATCACCCAGCCTGGTTCCTGAAAAATCACCCAGCCTGGATCCCTAGAGATCACCCAGCTTGGATCCCCAAAAATCACCCAGCCTGGATCCCGAAAAGTCACCTGGCCTGGATCCCGAAAAATCACCCAGCCTGATTCCAAATCACCCAGCATGATTCCAAATCACCCAGCATGATTCCAAATCACCCAGCATGATTCCAAATCACCCGGCCTGGATCCCCAAAAATCACACAGCCTGATTCCTGAAAAATCACCCAGCCTGGATCCTGGAAAATCACTTGGCCTGGTTCCAAATCACCCGGCCTGGATCCCGAAAAATCACCCAGCGTGATCCCCTACAGATCACCCAGCCTGATTCCCTAGAGATGACCCAGCCTGGATCCCTGCAGATCACCCAGCCTGGATCCCGAAAAATCACCCAGCCTGGATCCAAATCACCCAGCATGATCCCCTACAGATCACCCAGCCTGGATCCCGAAAAATCACCCAGCCTGGATCCCGAAAAATCACCCAGCATGATCCAAATCACCCAGCATGATCTCCTACAGATCACCCAGCCTGGATCCCTGCAGATCACCCAGCCTGGATCCCTAGAGATCACCTGGCCTGGATCCCAGAAAATCACCCAGCATGATTCCCGAAAAATCACCCAGCCTGGATCCAAATCACCCAGCCTGGATCCCGGAAAATCACCTTGGCTGGTTCCCGAAAAATCACCCAGCCTGGGTCCCGAAAATCACCCAGCCTGGATCCCGAAAAATCACCCAGCCTGGGTCCCGAAAATCACCCAGCCTGGATCCCGAAAAATCACCCAGCCTGGGTCCCGAAAATCACCTGGCATGATTTCTGAAAAGTCACCCAGCCTGGATCCCGGAAAATCAGCCAGCCTGGATCCCGAAAAATCAGCCAGACTGGATCCCGAAAATTCACCCAGCCTAGATCCCAAAAAATCACCCAGCCTGGGTCCCGAAAATCACCTGGCATGATTTCTGAAAAATCACCCAGCCTGGATCCCGGAAAATCAGCCAGCCTGGATCCCGAAAAATCAGCCAGCCTGGATCCCGAAAATTCACCCAGCCTAGATCCCAAAAAATCACCCAGCCTGGATCCCAAAAATTCACCTGGCCAGGTTCCAAATCACCTGGCCTGGATCCTGAAAAATCACCCAGCCTGATTCCCGAAAAATCACCCAGCCTGGTTCCAAATCACCCAGCCTGGATCCCTACATATATATCCCTATATATATATATATATATATATATATACACACAATATACACACATTTTTATATATATAAATATATATGCATTTTTATATATACATATATATTTCTACAGATAAATATCTATATAAATGCATATATATATATATATAAATACATACAGAAATATATATATTAAAATGTTAATACATATATATATATGTATACATATATATACATGTATAAATATAGATGTAAATAAATAAATAAATAAATATAGATAGATATAGATATAGATATAGATATAGATATAGATATAGATATAGATATAGATATAGATGTAGATAAATAAAAATGTTATTTGTTTTAGTTAGTGAGGTCTCCTTGACCAGAACAATTTTTTCGAGGTTTGGGTTTCTGGCTTTTGGCAAGAGGAGGAAATGTCCCACAGCAATTCCCTGTTCTCTGCTGGGAGAATTTCTTGAGAGGTTTGTCCCATCAGTGCTGAGGCTCAGAAATGTGAAATCTCATTTTTGACTGAATTATTTCTATTCTGAATGGGCTCCTTTCCCATGGATTTCACAGGTGTAGAGAAGGAAAGATTCAAACCTGCACGACTATTGATGTACACACAATTTACTTTAAGGATTGATAACAGAATTATTTTTTAAAAATCTCTGAAGGCCTCTCTAGACAAATCTCTTCACTGCAGGACACGTGCCAGACACAAAAGCATTTAGCTTTTGGTGAAAATAATCTGTACAGATCCAGAAATCACTGAGGGATGCCCACAGAACACCCAGGAGAGTCAGAAATTTTATTTGCAGCCACCAAGAGCCAATTCCTGCCCCCTGGGTTGGGTTTTTTTTGGGATTTTTGGGTTACCTGGTTTGCTGCTGACCACGGTCTGCACTTTCCGAGCTAAATTGCTGAGCTCCCAGAGGAAATTAAATACTCTGTGGCACTCCAGCTCGTCCCAGCCTGCAGTCAGCATCTGAAAGGAGGAAAATGGGGTGAAAAGGAGGAGATGGAGCAGGAATTTGTGTCACGATGGGAAATAAACTCAATTTGTCCTGAGGTTTCTCAGGACGGGGAGGGAAGGGTCATACCTGAGAGGAGGGAACTCATTGCCTGTCCTCGGGACTGAAATTGGCTGGAAAATCAATTTTCTAACACAATTTGAAGCATCAGAAAGCAGGGACTGATCAGCCTAAATCCTTCCAGAATCTAAAACTGCGTTCTGGGATTTGATTTGTGGAAGATATTTGCTACAAAATGCCCCCAGCACTGATTTTCTACTTTTCTAAGAAAGGATTTTAATTTTTACCGTTTGTTTTGCATTCATTTGAAGCAAACAAAGCTGTGCTGGCCTCTGATGTGTGGAGGCTTTTCCTGGGAAAATAAAGCACCTCTGCTCTTGAAAATTTGGAGCTGTGTGATAAAAATCTCGATGTTTTCTTGGGAAATAAATTGCTCATCAAAATCCAGAGTGGTTGGGAGTGAAATCCAGGCCAAGGAATCCTCAGGAGTCAAATCAGCAATTTTGAGCTCCAGAAAGGAAAACTCAGGAGCTGAGTGAATAAACACCAACCCTCCCACCCCCCAAAACACTGCTCATCCTTCTGAAAATCTTCCAAAAAAGGAAAATTAATTTGGAAAAACGCCGTAATTTTTAATTTTTTTTTTAAATTTTTTAAAAAATTTGGGGTACTTGCCTTCTGTCCGTGGGGATACTGTACCTGTAAGAAAACCCCATAGCACTGTAACCCCAAACAGTGCAGAGGATTGGCACAGCCGTTCAGTTTGAAACAGGAAACCTGCGGGGAAAACAGCAGGGATTTACCCCAAAATTCGAAATTAATTGTTCTGATTGAAAATTCCTCGATCCAGAGAGGTTCAGGATTCCCTCCCCTCCTCGGGTGAGTGATGGGAATGAGTTAGGAGCCATTGGAATGAGTTATGGGACCTATTTTGGGTCAAAAATGTGGGTGTGCAAAAGGGTTTTGGGGAGAAAAATGTTTTTAGGAAGGAGAATTTCCATGCAGGGCTGTGCAAAGTTTTTTTGGTAGCCCAGGAGCCGAGAACCTCCAGCTTGGGAAAAATGTGAGTGTGCAAAAGGGTTTTGGGGAGAAAAATTTTGTTTTCAGGGAGGAAAATTTCCATGCAGGGCTGTGCAATGTTTTTTGTAGCTCAGGAAGTGATGAGGAGCTGAGAACCTCCAGCTTGGGAAAAATGTGAGTGTGCAAAAGGATTTTGGGGAGAAAAACTTTGTTTTCAGGGAGGCAAATTGCTGTGCTAAGTTTTTTTGGTAGCTCAGGTGGTGATGAGGAGCTGAGAACTTCCAGTTTGGGAAGGTGAGATCTCAGTGGAACAAAGTCGTGTCCAACACTCTGGAATTTGGTATTGAGATGACACAGAGAGCGATTCCAAATGAATAAATTGATTATTCAGTGGTGATTAACTCCAGCAAAGGATCACAGAATGAGCCAGGTTGGAAAAGAATTTTGAGATCATCAAGTGCAACCTGTGTGCTGCCACAAACAAAAAAAAAAAAAACCAAAAAGTGTTTTTTAAAGCCCTCAGGGAGGGTTGCCACAAAAAAAAAAAAAACAACAACAAAAACCAAAAACAAACAAACAAACAAAAAAACCAAACCCACAAAAGTGTATTTTAAACCCCTCAGGGAGGGTTGCCACAAATGAAAAACCCCACAAATTGTTTTTAAACCCCTCAGGGAGGGTTGCCACAAAGAAAAAATCCATGAAAGTGTTTTTTAAACACCTCAGGGAGGGCTGCCACCAAAAAAAAAAAAAAAAATCCACAAAAGTGTTTTTTAAAACACTTTCAGGGAGGATTGCCACAAACGAAAAACCTACAAAAGTGTTTTTAAACTCCTCAGAGAGAGTTGCCACAAAAAAAAAAAGCCCAAAAAAGTGTATTTTAAACCCCTCAGGGAGGGCTGCCACAAAGAAAAAAATCCACAAAAGTGTATTTTAAACACCTCAGGGAGGGTTGCCACCAATAAAAAACCCCAAAAGGTGTTTTTTAAACCCTTCAGGGAGGGTAGCCACAAAAAAACCCCCAAAAAACCACAAAAGTGTTTTTTAAACCCTCCAGGGAGGGTTGCCACTAACAAAAAACTCCACAAAATTGTTTTTAAACCCCTCAGGGACAGCCCAGTCCAAAGCCCAACCCCTCTCTCTGTGCAGAATTTTTTCCTAATGTCCAGGAAAAAAATTTCTGTCCAATTTTTTCCTATCCTTCCCTTGGCCCAGCTCGAGGCCGTGTCCCCTTGTCCTGTCCCTGGTGGCGATTCCAGAGGGAATTCTCATGGAAAAAGGGATGTGGACTCACCCCCTGGAGCACCTTGTGCACAAATCTGAGCCTGTCCCGCGTGGGCAGCAGCAGAGTGCACCTCTTGAGCAGCAGCCCTGCAACAAAAGGGTTAAACACACTCAGCTCTGGCTGTCCTTGCCCGAGGGAAAGGATTTCCCAAAGGAAAAGATTTCCTGAAGGAATAGATTTCCCACCTTTTCCCAAAGGAAAACATTTCCCACCTTTCCCCAAAGGAGAAGATTTCCCAAATGAAAAGATTTCCCACCTTTTCCCAAAAGTAAAGATTTCCCAAAGGAAAAGATTTCCCATCTTTTCCCAAAGGAAAAAAATTCCCAAAAGAAAAGATTTCCTACCTTTTCCCAAAGGAAAGGATTTCCCATCTTTGCCCAAAGGAAAAGATTTCTCATCTCTTCCCAAAGGAAAAGATTTCCTGAAGGAATAGATTTCCCACCTTTTCCCAAAGAAAAACATTTCCCACCTTCACCCAAAGGAAAAGATTTCTCAAAGGAAAAGATTTTCCAGCTTTTCCCAAACAAAAACATTTCCCACCTTTTCCCAAAGAAAAACATTTCCCACCTTCGCCCAAAGGAGAAGATTTCCCATCTCTTCCCAAAGGAAAACATTTCCCACCTTTGCCCAAAGGAAAAGATTTCCCAAAGGAAAAGATTTCTCATCTCTTCCCAAAGAAAAAGATTTCCTGAAGGAAGAGATTTCCCAACTTTTCCCAAAGGAAAACATTTCCCACCTTTGCCCAAAGGAAAAGATTTCCCAAAAGAAAAGATTTCCCAAAGGAAAAGATTTCTCATCTCTTCCCAGTGGAAAAGATTTCCCAAAGGAAAAGATTTCCCAGCTTTTCCCAAAGGAGAAGATTTCCTATCTTATCCCAAAGGAAAAAAATTCTCATCTTTTCCCAAAGGAAAACATTTCCCACCTTTTCCCAAAGGAAAAGATTTCCTAAAGGAAAACACTTCCATCTTATCCTAAAGGAAAAGATTTCCCAAAGGAAAAGATTTGCCATCTCTTCCCAAAGGAAAAGATTTCCTGAAGGAATAGATTTCCCACCTTTTCCCAAAGGAAAACATTTCCCACCTTTGCCCAAAGGAAAAGATTTCTCAAAGGTAAAGATTTTCCACCTTTTCCCAAACAAAAACATTTCCCACCTTTTCCCAAAGAAAAACATTTCCCACCTTTGCCCAAAGGAAAAGATTTCTCAAAGGTAAAGTTTTCCCCCTTCTCCCAAAGGAAAAGATTTCCCAAAGGAAAGGATTTCCCAACTTTTCCCAAAAGAAAACTTTTCCCAAAGGAAAGAATTTCCCAACTTTGCCCAAAGGAAAAGATTTCTCATCTCTTCCCAAAGGAAAAGATTTCTCATCTCTTCCCAAAGGAAAAGATCTCCCAAAGGAAAAGATTTCTCACCTTTTCCCAAAGGAAAAGATTTCCCACCTTTTCCCAAAGGAAAACATTTCCCACATTTTCCCAAAGGAAAAGATTTCCCAAAAGAAAAGATTTCCCAAAGGAAAAGATTTCCCAACTTTGCCCAAAGGAAAAGATTTCTCATCTCTTCCCAAAGGAAAAGATTTCTCATCTCTTCCCAAAGGAAAAGATTTCTCATCTCTTCCCAAAGGAAAAGATCTCCCAAAGGAAAAGATTTCCCACCTTTTCCCAAAGGAAAACATTCCCCATCTCTTCCCAAAGGAAAAGATTGCCCAAAGGAAAAGATTTATCAAAGGAAAGGATTTCCCAACTTTTCCCAAAGAAAAAGATTTCCCGTTTTTTCCTAAAGGAAAAGATTTCCCAGCTTTTCCCAAAGGAGATTTCCCAAAGGAAAACATTTCCATCTTATCCTAAAGGAAAAGACTTCCCAAAGGAAAAGATTTCCCAAGAGAAAACATTTCCCACCTTTTCCCAAAGGAGATTTCCCATCTCTTCCCAATGGAAAAGATTTCCCAAAGGAAAACATTTCCCAAAGGAAAACATTTCCCAAAGGAAAAGATTTCCCAAAGGAAAACATTTCCATCTTATCCTAAAGGAAAAGACTTCCCAAAGGAAAAGATTTCCCAAGAGAAAACATTTCCCACCTTTTCCCAAAGGAAAAGATTTCCCAAGAGAAAACATTTCCCACCTTTTCCCAAAGGAGAAGATTTCCCAAATGAAAAGATTTCCCACCTTTTCCCAAAAGTAAAGATTTCCCAAAGGAAAGGATTTCCCAACTTTTCCCAAAGAAAAAGATTTCCCATTTTTTCCCAAAGGAAAACATTTCCCACCTTTTCCCAAAGGAGATTTCCCATCTCTTCCCAATGGAAAAGATTTCCCAAAGGAAAACATTTCCCAATGGAAAAGATTTCCCAAAGGAAAAGATTTCCCAAAGGAAAACATTTCCATCTTATCCTAAAGGAAAAGACTTCCCAAAGGAAAAGATTTCCCACCTTTTCCCAAAGGAGAAGATTTCCCAAAGGAAAAGACTTCCCAAAGGAAAAGATTTCCCAAGAGAAAACATTTCCCACCTTTTCCCAAAGGAGATTTCCCATCTCTTCCCAATGGAAAAGATTTCCCAAAGGAAAAAATTTCCCAAAGGAGAACATTTCCCAAAGGAGAAGATTTCCCAAAGGAGAACATTTCCCAAAGGAGAACATTTCCCAAAGGAAAAGATTTCCCAAGAGAAAACATTTCCCACCTTTTCCCAAAGGAGATTTCCCATCTCTTCCCAATGGAAAACATTTCCCAAAGGAGAAGATTTCCCAAAGGAGATTTCCCAAATTTTTTTTCATGGTTTAAAAAAGAAAATAATCTGAGTTGGATTAATGTCAAACACAGCAGAGATGGAATTAATTTTGGGGTTTGAGATGTCAGCCTGGAGCTCATTATCCTGAGGAACAGCTGCTCGGTGAGCAGAATTTTTTTTTTTTTTCTACACTCCTGATAAAAACTGGGTTAACAGCTTGCACTCAAAACCTTCCACCAGAATGAAATATATATATATATATATATATATATACAGCTTGTTAATTAATTAAGGAATCTGGTGGTTGTTTCCCGTGGGGAAAGGGGGAAAAAATTTAAAAAAATTTAAAAAAAAAAAAAAAAAAAGTAGAAGGAAATTTTCTGCAGAAAAAAAAGAAAAAAAAAAAAAAAAAAAGAGGTTTTTTTTCCCCCAAGGTCAGAAAGAACTTTGTGATTCTGAAGTGACTCTTCCCTTCCTGCCTGACAGCCATAATTTATTCATAAAAAATCTGCTCCGAAGCTCAGCCAAGTCCATTTTTTCTTGCCTGGATCAGACTCTGGAGAGCTCTCCCCGAGGAACAGCTGTTAGCACAGCTCAGCTCCACCCCGGGATGATGGAAAAACTGCGTGGAGTGAAAAAAGGTTGGGCAAAAAGCACTTTCTGACTGTGTAAATATTGATTTTGCAGTCAGAAATGTGCCCCAGACACAGCCAATGATTTTCTATTTTTAACAGGTTGGGTTTTACTCCTGCAGCTCCCACAGGGATGAGTTCACAGCTGGGTTTGAATGAGCAGGTGACATTTTGGGTGAGATTGCTGCAAAGTTCAAATTCATTCTGATTTTTTTTTTAAAGATTATGAGGTTTCAGGCTTTGTTTTAAAGAGGGAACACTAAGATTAATTATAAAAATTTATTTTAGGACACCTCGAAACATCCGTGGTCTGCTTGCAATAGGTTTTGGTTCTATAGGATTTTAACAGCTTTACTTCACCTTGTGTGATTTAGTGTTTTAATACCTTTATTTAATGTCTTTAATGTCTTTATTTAATGTATTTTATACCTTTATTTAATGTCTTTAATGTATTTATTTAATGTCTTTAATGTCTGTATTTAATGTCTTTAATATCTTTATTTAATGTCTTCAATGTCTTTAATGTCTTCAATGTATTTATTTAATGTCTTCAATGTCTTTAATGTCTTCAATGTATTTATTTAATGTCTTCAGTGTCTTTATTTAATGTCTTCAATGTATTTATTTAATGTCTTCAACGTATTTATTTAATGTCTTTAATGTCTTTATTTAATGTCTCTAGTATCTGTATTTAATGTCTTTAATATCTTTATTTTATGTCTTTAATGTCTTCATTTAACGTATTTCATACTTTTATTTAATGTCTTTAAGGCCTCTATTTAATGCCTTTATTTAATGTCTTTAGTATCTTTATTTAATATCTTTAATGTCTTTATTTAATGTCTTTAATGTCTTTATTTAATGTCTTTAATGTCTTTATTTAATGTCTTTAATGTCTTTATTTAATGTCTCTAGTATCTGTATTTAATGCCTTTAATATCTTTATTTTATGTCTTTAATGTCTTTATTTAATGTCTTCAATGTCTTTATTTAATGTATTTCATACTTTTATTTAATGTCTTTAAGGCCTCTATTTAATGCCTTTATTTAATGTCTTTAGCATCTTTATTTAATGTCTTTAGTATCTTTATTTAATGTCTTTAATGTCTTTATTTAATGTCTTTAAGGTCTGTATTTAATGTCTTAAGCAGAGGGGATTGTTTAATCAAAAAGGGGAATTATTTAATCAAAAAGGGGAATTGTTTAATCAAAAAGGGGGAATTATTTAATCAAAAAGGGGAATTGTTTAATCAAAAAGGGGGAATTGTTTAATCAAAAAGGGGGAATTGTTTAATCAAAAAGGGGAATTGTTTAATCAAAAAGGGGGAATTGTTTAATCAAAAATCAAAATTACCTTCAGTGGCCACACCATGGTTTTCCATTTATTCAGTCACTGGGGTTTGGTATCTCAAAGCTTCTCTTCATTTCAATCTCGCTCATAGTTTCCATATTCTCAGCATCTTTTGCCAGGGAATCATTTTTATAAAACTTTCCTATTTCATCCTCCCCAACACCAGGAGAAAGCTGTGAGTTCTGCCCTCACCTAGGGATTTGTAGTGCTCCAGGATGGAGGTTTCTCCCTTCCCGGCCTGGCTGTGGAAATCCTGCGGGAGGAGGCGGCGAGTCCCTGCCGCGCTGGAGATGTAGTGAACCAGGCGAGCTCCGATGGCCTTGGACGCCATGCTCAGCGTGCTGGTGTCCTGCACTGGAAAAGGAAAATTCCTCAGTCCTTCAGCAGGGGAAGTGCTGATGGAGAGTTTAAAACTTGTCCTGAGTTTAAAAACAGGCCAGGGTTATATCAGCATGATGCTGTCCTGCACTGAAAAAGGAAAATCCCTCAGTCCCTCGGCAGGGGAAGTGCTGATGGAGAGTTTAAAACTTGTCCTGAGTTTAAAAACAGGCCTGATGGAGAGTTTAAAACTTGTCCTGAGTTTAAAAACAGGCCTGATGGAGAGTTTAAAACTTGTCCTGAGTTTAAAAACAGGCCGAGGAATGAGGGTTATATCAGCATGATGATGTCCTGCACTGAAAAACGAAAAATTCCTCAGTGCTTTGGCAAGTCCCTCTCTGATGGAGAGTTTAAAACTTGTCCTGAGTTTAAAAACAGCCCAGGGTTATATCAGCGTGCTGATGTCCTGCACTGCAAAAGGAAAAATTCCTCAATCCTTCGGCAAGGAAAGTGCTGGTGGAGAGTTAAAAACTTGTCCTGAGTTTAGAAACAAGCCTGATGGTGAGTTAAAAACTTCTCCTGAGTTTACGAACAGGCCTGATGGAGAATTAAAAACTTCTCCTGAGTTTAAAAACAGGCCTGATGGAGAATTAAAAACTTCTCCTGAGTTTAAGAACAGGCCTGATGGAGAATTAAAAACTTGTCCTGAGTTTAAAAACAGCCCAGGGTTATATCAGTGTGCTGATGTCCTGCACTGCAAAAGGAAAAATTCCTCAATCCTTCAGCAAGGAAAGTGATGATGGAGAGTTAGAAACTTGCCCTGAGTTTAAAAACAGGCTGAGGAATTTGGGTTATAAATAAAATTAATTGATTAATTGTGGTGGGTTGCCTTCGTCAGCAATGTGGAGTAATTAGAAACGGACAGAGCAAAGAGGTAATTTTCATTTTTGGTAAGTACACCTGGCTTCAGATAGATTGTAACTGGCATTGGAATTTTGGTCGGTTTTTCCATACTTAAAAGGTGAAAATTCAGTGTTGAAGTCCCATAAAATGACTTAAAAAAACCCCGAAAACCAAAACCCAAAAAACCCCCAACCAAGAAACAAATGAAAAACAACCAAACAAAAAACCCCAACAAAACAAAAAAACAATAACAAAAACCAACCAAACAAAAAACACCCAAAAAACAACAAAACCCCCCCCAAAAAAAAAAAACCCAAGCAAAAAAAACCAAACAAAAAAATCCAAACAAACAAAAAAACCAACCCAAAAACTAAAACATCTTAAATAATATGGCTTCGTAAATGGGGGAAAAAATAAATTCAAAAAGAATTTTGAAAACCCAAAAACTAAAACATTTTAAATAATATGGCTTAGTAAATGGGGGAAAAAAAAAATTTTAAAAATTGAAAAAACCAAAACCTAAAACATTTCAATCAATATGGCTTCGTAAATGGGGGAAAAAAAGAATTTAAAAAAAATTGAAAAAACCCAAAACTTAGAACATTTAAAATAATATGGCTTCGTAAATGGGGAAAAAAAAATTTAAAAATTTAAAAAACTTAAAATATTTTAAATAATATGGCTTAGTAAATGGGGGGAAAAAATAAAAAATTTTAAAAACTTAAAATATTTTAAATAATATGGCTTAGTAAATGGGGGAAAAAAATTTTAAAAATTTTAAAAACCTAAAATATTTTAAATAATATGGCTTAGTAAATGGGGGAAAAAAATTTAAAAAATTTAAAAAACCTAAAATATTTTAAATAATGTGGCTTAGTAAATGGGGGAAAAAAATTTCAAAAACCCCCAGAACTAAAACATTTTAAATAATATGGCTTCGTAAATGGGGGAAAAAAACTTTTAAAAAATTGAAAAAACCAAAACCTAAAACATTTCAATCAATATGGCTTCGTAAATGGGAAAAAAAAAAAGAATTTTTAAACAATTGAAAAAACCCAAAACTTAAAACATTTTAAATAATATGGCTTAGTAAATGGGGGGAAAAAATTTAAAAATTTTAAAAACCTAAAATATTTTAAATAATATGGCTTAGTAAATGGGGGAAAACAATTTTAAAAACCTAAAATATTTTAAATAATATGGCTTAGGAAATGGGGGGAAAAAATTTAAAAAATTTTAAAAACCTAAAATATTTTAAATAATATGGGTTCGTAAATGGGGGAAAAATTTTTTAAAAAATTTAAAAACTTAAAATATTTTTTAAAATATGGCTTAGTAAATGGGGGAAAAAAATTTCAAAAATCCCCAGAACTAAAACGTTTTAAATAATATGGGTTCGTAAATGGGGAAAAAAAATTTTAAAAATTTAAAACCTAAAATATTTAAAATAATACGGCTTCAGAAATGGAAAAAAAGAAAAAAAAAAAGGTAATTTTCAGCTCTTGAGGTTCGTGATGAGGTGCTCACCCGAGAGGTAACTCAGCACCATGTGGAAGATCTCCAGGGGCAGCGATTGGAACTCGCCCAGCGCGGACAGGGCCTGGGGCTCCCTGCGCGGGGCGGGGCCGCGGCGGCTGCTCCTCCTCGGCTTCTGCCTGGGCAGCGAGGGACAGCTCCTGCCCGCGCTCGAGGTCATGGTTGGGGTGTGCCCGTCAATTGAACCTGGAGAAAAAATAAAGAAAATGAATTAAAGTATGTGTTTCTGGAGAAAAAACAAAGAAAATGAATTAAAGTCTGTGTTTCTGGAGAAAAAAACAAAAAAAAAATTAAATTAAAGTGTTTTTCTGGAGGAAAAACCGAGAAAATTGAATTAAAGTCTGTTTTTCTGGAGAAAAAACAAAAAAAAATAATTAAAGTCTGTGTTTCTGGAGAAAAAATATTTTAAAAAATTAAAATAAAGTGTTTTGCTGGAGAAAAAAACAAGAAAATTGAATTAAAGTCTGTGTTTCTGGAGAAAAAAAACAAAAAAAATTAAATTAAAGTCTGTGTTTCTGGAGAAAAAACCAAGAAATTCAATTAAAGTCTGTTTTTCTGGAGAAAAAATTAAAAAAAATTAAATTAAAGTGTTTTTCTGGAGAAAAAACCGAGAAAATTGAGTTAAAGTCTGTTTTTCTGCAGGAAAAAAAAATTTAAATTAAAATCTGTTTTTCTGGAGAAAAAAAATTGAATTAAAGTCCGATTTTCTGGAGAAAAAAACAAGAAAATTGAATTAAAGTCTGTTTTTCTGGAGAAAAAAAACAACAAAAAAATTTAAAATCTGTTTTTCTGGATTAAAAAGAAAATTAAACTACAGTCTGTTTTTCTGGAGGGAAAAAAAATTGAATTAAAGTCTGGTTTTCTGGAGAAAAAACAAAAAAAATTAAATTAAAATCTGTTTTTCTGGATTAAAAAGAAAATGAAATTACAGTCTGTTTTTCTGGAGGAAAAAAAACAAAAAAAATTAAATTAAAGTCTGTTTTTCTGGAGAAAAAAAAATTGAATTAAAGTCCGGTTTTCTGGAGGAAAAAAAAACCAAACAAAAAAATTGAATTAAAGTCTGTTTTTCTGGAGAAAAAAAAAAAAAACCAAACAAAAAAATGAAATTAAAGTCTGTTTTTCTGGAGGAAAAATATTTTAAATTAAAGTCAGTTTTTCTGGAGGAAAAAAAACACAAAAAAATTAAATTAAAGTCTGTTTTTCTGGAGGGAAAAAAAATTAAATTAAAGTCTGTTTTTCTGGAGGAAAAAACCAAAAAAATTAAATTAAAGTGTTTTTCTGAGGAGGAAAATGCTATAAGCAAAATGAGGCTGAGAGGAAATAAATTCCTTGGAGGCTGAGTGTGAAAATCTTAGGATAAATCATTTGGATTTCGTGCGGTGGAAGTGATTTGCCGAATAATTTTGAGTACAGAAAGAATAAAATGTGTTCTAGCTAATGATTTGATGTGTTGAAGTAGATAAATAATGTCTGAAATAGATAAATAATGTCTGAAATAGATAAATAATGTCTGAAATAGATAAATAATGTCTGAAATAGATAAATAATGTCTGAAATAGATAAATAATGTCTGAAATATATAAATAATGTCAGGGGGAATGGAGAGTTTGGCTGATTTTGGAGGAAAAGACAAAAGCACTGTGGGGACATCCTTGGAGGGAGACACAAAAAGTGAGGAAAACTGAATTCTTGAGGAATTACAAGCTAATTAACACCAGGGTTTTAATTTGTCACGCTAATTATTCACCAGAACACCGAAGTTCTAGGGCTGTGATTGAAAGGATCATCACCATTTTTTTTGGGTGATAATTACTGATATGTGTGCTCGTGTAGGACCAAAGCAAAGATTGAAAGCACCAAAGTGATGCTTCAAGTGATGCTTTGGGTTAATCAAAGCTTAATTTAATATAAATAACTGCATGTGTGATATAAAAATAAATGCTACCGTATGGCCCTGGGAAAATGTCAGCATCTCAGGTTTTTCCAAAATCACAAAGCTTTAAAAAAAATCGATAAATCACATTATTTGTTGTACCTTCTGGGTTTTGAGTCCCTAGAAGAGCCACACTTGACAATGTCAGGCAACACCAGGGCCTTAAATTGATGTTCTGAGTGAGATTTTTTCACACTGCTCGAGGATTGCAGCAGCTGAGGCTCCGGGGGGAATGCCAAGGAGAAAAATGCCAAGGAGAAAAATGCCAAGAGCTGGCAGAGAACATCCCTGGAGCAGCTCCAAAGCAACATCCCAGCCACCAGCAGCGGGAAATTCTCGAGGAGAATAGAGCCCATTGTTCCCCGAGATTAAAAATTTACAAAATGACAGCCAGCCAGCTCCAAACATCCTCCCCTGTTTATTACAAAGTCGCTCCAGCCAGACTCTGTGACATTCCGCCGAGGGGAAATGGCCTCGGTCACAAAGGAGGCTCTGTCTGCGCGGAGGAATTGGGGAATTTTGGGAAAAGTGGGTCTGGCTGGCTCTGGGGAGAGTTGGAATTGTACATTTAAGGAATTTTTGCATCGCCGGGAGCGTTTTTAGTTTAGCTTTTGGGATATTTCTGGCTCGCTGAGGCAGCTGAAAAGTTTGGCAGGACTTGTGAGCAAATGATGCTAAAATTAGTGTTTTCCTCGGGGTTTTAGGGGGGAAAATTCACAAAACACCTTTAAGAAAAATCCCCTGTGGGTAAAGTTATATTTAAAATTGTTATCCTCTAAAAGCAAGGAATTTTTCAGACAGAATCATGGATTCAATATAAATTCCTGTTTATTCACTAAGCTTGGCCGAATCTGTGCAAATTTCTGATGCAGACTTTAGAAATAAAGTTGCAATTTTATGACACTTTCTTCTCTTCCCACTCTCCTTTCTGTCTGTGGGGATTTGTGGGATCTTTCAGTGTTTTTTTTTTTTAAATCTTACCTTGGCTCTCCGGTTGTGGAAGGAAAAACACTTTGCCACCAGCGAGGTTTTTGGGAAGTAATTTTCTAATATTTGTCTCAATCTAGTTGAAGTTAAATTGATTATCGCTGTTTTAACGCTGAGCAGAGCTAGATAAAATTAACGTAAATAAAAATGAGTGCAAACAGCCAGCTTTAAAGCCTTTCCATTTGCTTCCTCTTTGACTTAAAGTGTTTTTTTTTTTATTTCTTAGGGAGTTGAGCCAGAGCAGGGCAATGGGCTGTGCATCTCCATCTGCTGCTGGGACACCAATGTTTGGAGAACTGCTTAATCCACACTGGAAATTGAAAGGTAAATGTTAAATATTGAACAAGCTGAACTCATAACATTAGCTAAGGAGGGTCACCTTATTTGTCACTATAAATTAATTTGTTTACAAGGCAGAAAAGCATCAACTTCCACCCAGGTCGCCCTTAAGCAGTCGCTAAACTCCTGCTAATGGGTGCACTTTAGTCCTGATATTTCTCGGAGCCCTGTGTTAGCATTTGGTAAACATTTATTGCAAAAAGGGATGTTTACTTTGGAGATTGGTTTGGGATGTTTCCCTTTCCCTTCCTCAGGAGCATAAAGCCACTGGCTTCGAATATTAACTCAGTGTCAGGGTTTGGATTTGTTTTTCCCCCGGTTTTCTCTTTTCCTTTGCCGTCTAAAAATAAAATAAAATAAAATAAAGTGAAATAAAATAAAATAAAATAAAATAAAATAAAATAAAATAAAGTACATTTCTTAAAAAGAAAAGAAAAAATAGGATAAAATAAAACAATAATTTTAAAGTACAGGCCTAAGCGGGGGATGACAAACCTTAGAGCACTGAGTGCACCCATGGAGTTACCTTAATACTTGTTGCCCTTGACCTACATTGATTTTCTTTTTTTTAAGTATTTTTATTTATGATAAAGGCTCTGTGTCAGATTGATGGTCCAAATTTGTCCCGAAATCACCTAAACTGGAGAAAAATGTGAGTATAAAGCAGAGCTGAGGGTTCCATGGCTGACTGGGGCCGGGTTGTGGTGTGAGGGGACTGGCTCCCGACAGAGGAGAAAAACACTAAAAACAGCCTCATTCTCCCTCATTTCAGCCTGGATTTACTCCTCAGCTTTCAATATTTGATGAAAAAGGTTATTTTTGGCCTTTTACCTGTGTTTTTGGGTCAGATTTAGCCAGGCTATGACCTTTAGGCCAAAGGATGGGCCAGGCTGCGTCCTCTGCTGTGGCCCCTCTCCCCACATCCTACCAAAATTCGGGGCTAAAGCACTGAAATTTGGGGATCTGCACCCCAAAACCTACAGAAAATTGATAGAGGATGTTTCACAGTTGATGGTACTCACCTAAAATGATTTTCCAGCTGTTTTTTACCTCAGGGAATTGTCCTTTCCACAGACACCTCCAGCCGGGCACCCGCAGGGAACTCTGAGGGAGCAGCAGGGAGTGAGGGTGTGAGGTCACCAAACCCCGAGTTCCTGAGGGGGAAATAAACCCCAAACCCTCATTTTTAAATTATTATTGTTTAAATTCAACTCTTTAAACTTTTATTTCTGTCAAATGTTTGAGGGAATTGAGGGAAAAAAATAAGGAATTGAATCCTGGCAAGGATTGACACAGGGCCTGGCTGATCCCACCCTCAAAGAGGAAAATTTAACAGAAAATAGGAAAATGGAGAGAAAAAGAGGAGGGATTGAATCCTGGAAAGCATCGACACAGGGCCTGGCTGATCCCATCCTCAAAGTGGAAAATTTAACAGAAAATAGAAAAATTTAGGGAAAAAGAGGAGGAACTGAATCTTAGCAAAATTGAGGCTGACACAGGGTCTGGCTGATCCCACCCTCAAAGAGGAAAATTTAACAGAAAATAGGAAAATGGAGAGAAAAAGAGGAGGGATTGAATCCTGGAAAGCATCGACACAGGGCCTGGCTGATCTCATCCTCAAAGAGGAAAATTTAACAGAAAATAGAAAAATTTAGGGAAAAAGAGGAGGAACTGAATCTTAGTAAAATTGAGGCTGACACAGCGCCTGGCTGATCCCACCCTCAAAGAGGAAAATTTAACAGAAAATAGGAAAATGAAGGGGGAAAAAAATAATTATTGGGGTTAAAAGGGGTTCTTGTAGGAGCAGGGGCGGGTGTGTACAGTCAGCACAGCTGTGTTTGGGAGCCTCAGCCGGGAGCAGAAATGTTGGCAAATATTAAAAAGCAACAGACAAAGTTTCAATTTGGTCGTTTTCCCTGCGGTCGCAGCCGTGCTGGAGGGAGGAAATGATTACAGACAACGAGAGCGTGACCTTTCAGCGGCGTTTCCTTGGTGGTGTTGGCAGCTCCGCCCCTTTTTTAGGCGAATTTTTGCCGATTTTGGGCAATAACGACTTTTCCCGCCTTTTCTCCAGCGGGCCCTCCCAGCGCGCGGGGGAGGGGAGGGGGCGGGGCGGGGCGCGGCGGCTCGCGCGCGGCTTTTCCCGCCCCCGCTGTCCCCGCCCACCTCATGAATATGTAATTAAGTCCACGCCCCCCTCCATATACAGAGAGCGCGAGGAGTGTTACGCGCCCCGCGTGGCCACGCCCCTTCATGAATAATCAATGAGGGGCGGGGCGGTCGTGTTGGAGGGTGCAGCGGGGCGAGGGGACATCGGGGGCGCCGGGGGCGACCTCAGGTGTCCTCAGGTGTCCTCAGGTGTCCTCAGGTGTCCTCAGGTGTCCTCAGGGGCCCTCAGGTGTCCTCAGGTGTCCTCCGGCCAGGGGCTCCGGGGGCTGGCCAGGCCCCGCGGATGAACGGAGGGGTTGGGGTGTGGTGTGGTATGGCAGGTGTGGGGTACGGCAGGTGTGGGGTAGGGCAGGTGTGGGGTACGGCAGGTGTGGGGTGCTGCAGGTGTGGTATGGCAGGTGTGGGGTGCTGCAGGTGTGGGGTACGGCAGGTGTGGGGTACGGCAGGTGTGGGGTGCTGCAGGTGTGGTATGGCAGGTGTGGGGTGCTGCAGGTGTGGGGTACGGCAGGTGTGGGGTGCTGCAGGTGTGGTATGGCAGGTGTGGGGTGCTGCAGGTGTGGGGTACGGCAGGTGTGGGGTGCTGCAGGTGTGGTATGGCAGGTGTGGGGTGCTGCAGGTGTGGGGTACGGCAGGTGTGGGGTGCTGCAGGTGTGGTATGGCAGGTGTGGGGTGCTGCAGGTGTGGGGTACGGCAGGTGTGGGGTGCTGCAGGTGTGGGGCACGGCAGGTGTGGGGTGCTGCAGGTGTGGGGTGCTGCAGGTGTGGGGTAGGACAGGTGTGGGGTAGGGCAGGTGTGGGGTGTCACAGGTGTGGGGCACGGCAGGTGTGGGGTGTCACAGGTGTGGGGTGCTGCAGGTGTGGGGTGTCACAGGTGTGGGGTACAGCAGGTGCGGGGTGCTGCAGGTGTGGGGTGTCACAGGTGTTTGGTCCCACAGGTGTGGAGTGTCACAGGTGTGGGGTGTCACAGGTGTGGGTGTCACAGGTGTGGGGTGTCACAGGTGTTTGGTCCCACAGGTGCGGGGTGGGCAGGTGTGGGGTGCCACAGGTGTGGGGTACGGCAGGTGTGGGGTGCCACAGGTGTGGGGTACGGCAGGTGTGGGGTGCTGCAGGTGTGGGGTGCTGCAGGTGTGGGGTGTCACAGGTGTGGGTGTCACAGGTGTGGGGTGCTGCAGGTGTGGGGTGTCACAGGTGTGGGGTGCCACAGGTGTGGGGTGTCACAAGTGTGGGGTGGACAGGTGTGGGTGTCACAGGTGTGGGTGTCACAGGTGTGGGTGTCACAGGTGTTTGGTCCCACAGGTGTGGGTGTCACAGGTGTGGGTGTCACAGGTGTGGGTGTCACAGGTGTGGGGTGTCACAGGTGTGGGTGTCACAGGTGTGGGTGTCACAGGTGTGGGTGTCACAGGTGTTTGGTCCCACAGGTGTTTGGTCCCACAGGTGTGGGTGTCACAGGTGTGGGTGTCACAGGTGTGGGTGTCACAGGTGTGGGGTACAGCAGGTGTGGGGTGTCACAGGTGTGGGGTGGACAGGTGTGGGTGTCACAGGTGTGGGTGTCACAGGTGTGGGGTAGGGCAGGTGTGGGTGTCACAGGTGTGGGGTGTCACAGGTGTGGGTGTCACAGGTGTGGGTGTCACAGGTGTGGGTGTCACAGGTGTGGGTGTCACAGGTGTGGGTGTCACAGGTGTGGGGTGTCACAGGTGTGGGTGTCACAGGTGTGGGTGTCACAGGTGTGGGGTGGACAGGTGTGGGGTGTCACAGGTGTGGGTGTCACAGGTGTGGGGTGTCACAGGTGTGGGGTGTCACAGGTGTTTGGTCCCACAGGTGTGGGGCAGGGCAGAGCTTTCCCGGCTGCTCCCAAGGCATCTCCATACGATGGCAGCAGAGGCCTGCAGCTGCTCTGAAGCAATTTTTCTCCAATATTTTTATTTTTTTCCCTAAAGGCAATGATTTGTTTTGGTTTCGTTCTTGGATTGATTTTTTTATTTTTTTAATTTTTTTTTTCATTTTGTTCCCCTTACGATTTTATCGACTGAAGGAATTTTTGCCCAGTATTTTTATTTTTTTCCTTAAAGGCAGTTGTTTGTTTTGGTTTCGTTCTTGAACTGATTTTTTAATTTTGTTTTTTTTCTTTTTTAATTTTTTTTTTCCATTTCGTTCCCCTTGCGATTTTATCCAAAAGACTCTGAAGGAATTTTTGCTCAATATTTTTATTTTTTTCCCTAAAGGCAGTTGTTGGTTTTGGTTTCGTTCTTGGATTTATTTTTCTGGGGTTTTTTTCTTAATTTTTTTTTTTTTCTTAAGGACTCTGAAGGAATTTTTGCTCAGTATTTTTATTTTTTTCCCTAAAGGCAGTTGTTTGTTTGGGTTTCGTTCTTGGATTGATTTTTTAATTTTTTTAATTATTTTTTTTCATTTTGTTCCCCTTGCGATTTTATCAACTGAAGGAATTTTTGCACAGTATTTTTATTTTTTTCCCTAAAGGCAGTTGTTTGTTTTGGTTTCGTTCTTGGATTGATTTTTTTTTAATTTTTTTTTTCTTGTTCCCCTTGTGATTTTATCGAAAGGACTTTCCATAAAAATGAAACTGGAAATAGAAACGAACAGAAAATTTGCCCAATATTTTTATTAATTAAAAATTTATTAATTTTTTTAATTTTTATTTTTGCCCAGTATTTTTTTTTTTTTCCCCTAAAGGCAGTTATTTGTTTTGGTTTCATTCTTGGACTGATTTTTTAATTTTGGTTTTTTTTTTCTTTTTTAATTTTTTTTTTCCATTTCATTCCCCTTGCGATTTTATCCAAAAGACTCTGAAGGAATTTTTGCTCAATATTTTTATTTTTTTTCCCTAAAGGCAATTGTTTGTTTTGGTTTCGTTCTTGGATTGATTTTTCTGGGGTTTTTTTCTTAATTTTTTTTTTTTCTTAAGGACTCTGGAGGAATTTTTGCTCAGTATTTTTATTTTTTTCCCTAAAGGCAGTTGTTTGTTTTGGTTTCGGTCTTGGATTGATTTTAATTTTTTTTTTTCTTGTTCCCCTTGTGATTTTATCGAAAGGACTTTCCATAAAAATGAAACTGGAAATAGAAACGAATAGAAAATTTGCCCAATATTTTTATTAATTAAAAATTTATTAATTTTTTTAATTTTTATTTTTGCCCAGCATTTTTATTTTTTTCCCCTAAAGGCAGTTATTTGTTTTGGTTTCATTCTTGGACTGATTTTTTAATTTTGTTTTTTTTTTCTTTTTTAATTTTTTTTTTCCATTTCGTTCCCCTTGCGATTTTATCCAAAACACTCTGAAGGAATTTTTGCTCAATATTTTTATTTTTTTTTTCCCTAAAGGCAATTGTTTGTTTTGGTTTCGTTCTTGGATTGATTTTTTAATTTTTTAAATTTTTTTTTTTCATTTTGTTCCCCTTGCGATTTTATCGACTGAAGGAATTTTTGCTCAGTATTTTTATTTTTTCCCTAAAGGCAGTTGTTTGTTTTGCTTTCGTTCTCGGATTGATTTTTTTATTTCTTAATTTTTAAAAAAAATATTTTTTTCCTTTTTTTTCCCCTTACGATTTTATCCAAAAGACTCTGAAGGAATTTTTGCTCAATATTTTTATTTTTTTTCCCTAAAGGCAGTTGTTTGTTTTGCTTTCGTTCTTGGATTGATTTTTATATTTTGTGGGGTTTTTTTTTCTTTTCTTTTTTCTTTTTTTCATTTTTGTTCCCATTGCGATTTTATCGAAAGGACTCTGAAGGAATTTTTGCCCAATATTTTTATTTTTTTTTCCCTAAAGGCAGTTATTTGTTTTGGTTTCGTTCTTGGATTGATTTTTTTTTTCTTGTTCCTCTTGCAATTTTATCAAAAGGACTCTGAAGGAATTTTTGCCCAATATTCTTATTTTTTTTTTCCTTAAAGGCATTTATTTTGCTTTCGTTCTTGGATTGATTTTTTTCTTTTGTGTTTTTTTTTTTTAATTTTTTTTTCCTTTTCGTTCTTTCTGTGATTTTCTTGGAAGCACTTTCAATAAAAATAAAACTGGAAATAGAAACGAAGCAGAAATCTCAGGCACCGTCTGAGAACAGTTCAATAAATTAACACCAAGACGATGATGTCACCGTGGCTGAGATATTTTTGCTGAAAAGTTAAATTAGAAAAAAGTGCAAAAAAAAATTAAAAATAAAGTGCCTCGGAGCTGAGCAGGCGGAGGCTGAAGCGATGCTGTTCTGGATTTTTTCCACCTGCGATTTGGGTGATTTTGGGCATTTTCCTGCCTCTCTCATGACGTTTTGGACATTTTCCTGCCTCTCCCCCCTAATTTTGGATATTTTCCTGCATTTCCCACCCCAATTTTGGACATTTTCCTTTCTCTCCCACCCCATTTTTGGCATTTTCCTGCATTTCCCACCCCATTTGGGACATTTTTGGACATTTTCTTGCATTTCCCACCCCATTTTGGGCATTTTTTCAACCTTTCCCACCCCATTTTGGACATTTTTCCTGCATTTCCCACCCCATTTGGGACATTTTCCTGCATTTCCCACCCCATTTTGGACATTTTTGGACATTTTCCTGCATTTCCCACCCAATTTTGGACATTTTTGGACATTTTCCTGCATTTCCCATCCCATTTTGGGCATTTTTTGACATTTTTCTTTCTCTCCCACCCCATTTTGGACATTTTCCTGCATTTCCCACCCCATTTGGGACATTTTTGGACATTTTTCTTTCTCTCCCACCCCAGTTTGGACATTTTTGGCATTTTCCTGCATTTCCCACCCAATTTGGACATTTTCCTTTCTCTCCCACCCCATTTGGGCATTTTTTGACATTTTCCTGCATTTCCCACCCCATTTTGGGCATTTTTTCAACGTTTCCCTCCCCATTTTGGACATTTTTCTGTGTTTTCCACCCCATTTTGGACATTTTTCTTTCTCTCCCACCCCATTTGGGACATTTTTGGACATTTTTCCTGCATTTCCCACCCCATTTTAGACATTTTTGGACATTTTTCTTTCTCTCCCACCCCATTTTGGACATTTTTGGACATTTTCCTGCATTTCCCACCCCATTTGGGGCATTTTTTGACATTTTCCTCCATTTCCCACCCAATTTTGGACATTTTTTGACATTTTTCCTGCATTTCCCACCCAATTTTGGACATTTTTGGACATTTTTCTTTCCCACCCCATTTTGGACATTTTCCTGCATTTCCCACCCCATTTTGGGCATTTATTTACATTTTCCTTTATTTCCCACCCCAATTTGGACATTTTCCTGCCTCTCCTCCTTCATCTCGGAATGTGATCAGTGATGTCATTGCAGGAGGAAAAAAAAAAAAGATTTTTCTGGAGGTTTTTGTCAGTTTTTAAATAAAACACCAAACCACCTGTCAATTTTTTATAGCTCAAATCAGGGAAATTTGCTCTTTTTTCCCAAAAGCGAGGGGAAATCGCTGCCTGCCCTGACCTAGTTGTGAAATAATCAGATTTTTTGTGTGAAAAACAGGAAAAATGAGGAAAATAAACAGAAAAAAAATATTTAAGGGAATTCCACCATGCGAGGAAAAAAAATAATCTAAATAATCCAAGCAGAATAAATAAGAAAATTATTCAAACATCAATTATTCTCTCCGAGCCCTGGGAACTCCTCCTGGTAATGCCGAGTTTTAAAAAACACCTTAAAAGAAATAAATTCCCCAAAATCCATGGAAAAAAATCCAGAATTAATCCCATCCAGCCCAGGCCCTCGGCAGGAATCCTCCGCAGCATTTATTGTGAAAACAAAGCCTCAAAAAAGAGATTTTTATTCCAGATATTCTCCATCCCGCGCAGACAATCCACAGGAAACCGCAGAAAAATACAATTTTAAAGTCGTCTGGAATTCGTGTGGAAAAATTGGGTTTTAATTGCGGAGAAAATAATTTTTAATGGAAAAAAAAAATGAGAGTTTTCACCCCTAAACCTTTGGGTCTGCCCCAATTCCGAAATGGGAAAAGAGCAGAATTTGGGATTTTTCTCCTCATTTCGAGCCCCCGGAGCAGCTCAGCATCCAGAGGGATACAGAGCAAAATTTCGGGAATTTTGGGTGGAAAAAATTAAATAAAATTTCTTTCGCGCCATCGTCATCACATTCCTCCTTGGGGACCCCAAAATTCATTCACGGAGTTCGCGGAAAAAGATTGATCCTCATCGGAATTTCCTCAGCAATTTCCATCCCCAAAATTCTCCTCTCCGGCGGAATTTGGGGATGAAAAATCTGTTTTTTCCCTTTTTTCTGAGCCCTGCCGGCGCTGGCTTTTCCCCAATTTCCAACTCCTGCTGTGAGGAAAATTTCGGGAGAAGGTTCTCCCCGCGGGAGCTCCCTGGAGGTGAAATTCCAGAAAATTCCACACGGGAAAGCAGGACAGGGAATTTCTGATTCCGGCTGGATCCCAACCTTCAGCTGAATTTGGAATTTCTCCTTCTCCACCTGAGTTTGGAATTTCTCCTTCTCCACCTGAATTTGGAATTTCTCCTTCTTCTCCCAAACCTGAATTTGGAATTTCTCCTTCTCCCAAACATGAATTTGGAATTTCTCCTTCAGCTCCACCACCCAAATCTGGAATTTCTCCTTCTTCTCCCAAACCTGAATTTGGAATTTCTCCTTCTGCTCCCAAACCTGAATTTGGAATTACTCCTTCCAGTCCCAAACGTGAATTTGGAATTTCTCCTTCAGGTCCACCGGAATTTGGAATTTCTCCTTCTACTCCCAAACCTGAATTTGGAATTTCTCCTTCTGCTCCCAAACCTGAATTTGGAATTTCTCCTTCTACTCCTCCACCCAAATTTGGAATTTCTCCTTCTGCTTCACCTGAGTTTGGAATTCCTCCTTTTCCACTTGAACTTGGAATTTCTCCTTCAGCTCCCAAACCTGAATTAGGAATTCCTCCTTCTTCTCCACCCAAATTTGGAATTTCTCCTTCTACTCCTGAACCTGAATTTGGAATTTCTCCTTCTCCTGAGCCTGAATTTGGAATTTCTCCTTCAGCTCCTCCACCTGAATTTGGAATTTCTCCTTCTGCTTCACCACCCGAATTTGCAATTTCCCATTCTCCTCCCAAACCTGAATTTGGAATTTCTCCTTCTCCCAAACCTGAAATTGGAATTCCTCCTTCTCCTCCAAAACCTGAATTTGGAATTTCTCCTTCTACTCCTCCACCCGAATTTGGAATTTCTACTCCTCCACCCGAATTTGGAATTCCTCCTTCAGCTCCCAAACCTGAATTTGGAATTTCTCCTTCAGCTCCCAAACCTGAATTTGGAATTTCTCCTTCTCCACCTGAATTTGGAATTTCTCCTTCTGCTTCACCACCCGAATTTGGAATTTCTCCTTCTCCCAAAAATGAATTTGGAATTTCTCCTTCTCCCAAACCTGAATTTGGAATTTCTCCTTCTCCACTTGAACTTGGAATTCCTCCTTTTACTCCTGAACCTGAATTTGGAATTCCTCCTTCTTCTCCACCCAAATTTGGAATTTCTCCTTCTACTCCTCCTGAATTTGGAATTTCTACTCCAAAACCTGAATTTGGAATTCCTCCTTCTACTCCTCCACCCGAATTTGGAATTCCTCCTTCAGCTCCCAAACCTGAACTTGGAATTTCTCCTTCTCCTCCCGAACCTGAATTCGGAAAATCATTTCCGAAATTCCCTCGCTGCTCCTTTTCCCAAGAGGGGACAGATGTCACCATAGGACGGCAGAAGGTTCCGGCGCTCCGGGACATGGGAGGGTTGGGATTCCTCAAGATTTTTTGGGATTCCTTGAGATTTCTCAGGATTCCTTGCGATTCCTCAGGATTCCTTGAGATTCCTTGAGATTCCTTGAGATTCCTTGGGATTCCTCGGGATTCCTTCAGATTTTTTGGGATTCCTTGAGATTCCTCAGGATTCCTTGAGATTCCTTGGGATTCCTCGGGATTCCTTCAGATTTTTTGGGATTCCTTGAGATTTCTCAGGATTCCTTGAGATTCCTCGGGGTTTCTCGGGATTCCTCGAGATTCCTTAGGATTCCTCGAGATTCCTCATGATTGCTTGGGATTTATTGGGATTCCTGAAGACTCCTTGCGATTCCTTGTGATTTCTCAGGATTCCGTTGGATTTCTTAGGATTCCTCAAGATTTCTTTGGATTCCTCCGGATTCCCCGGGATTCCTCAGGATTTCTTCAGATTCCTTGGGATTCCTCAGGATTCCTCGAGATTCCTTGTGATTTCTTAGGATTTTTTTTTGATTTCTTGGGATTCCTCAAGATTTCTTGGAATTCCTCAGGATTTTTTGGGATTCCTTGGGATTCCTCAGGATTCCTTGGGATTCCTTGCGATTCCTTGAGATTCCTTGAGATTTCTTTGGATTCCTTTGGATTCCTTGGGATTCCTCGGGATTCTTTGAGATTCCTTGAGATTCCTCAGGACTCCCAGGATTTTCTTGGGATTCCTTGAGATTCCTCAGCATTCCTCAGGATTCCTCAGGACTCCTCAGGACTCCTTGGGATTCCTCGGGATTTTTCAGGATTCCTTGAGATTTCTTGAGATTCCTTGTGATTCCTCAGGATTTTTCAGGATTCCTCAGGATTTTTTGGGATTCGATTTCTCATGATTTCTCAGGATTCCTTGGGATTCCTCGCAATTCCTCAGGATTCCTCGGGATTTCTCAGTATTCTTCAGGATTTTTCGGGAATCTTTGGGATTTCTCGGGATTCCTCATGATTCCTCAGGATTCCTCAGGATTTCTCAGGATTCCTCGCGATTCCTCAGGATTCCTCAGGATTCCTCACGATTCCTCAGGATTTCTTGGGATTCCTCGCAATTCCTCAGTATTCCTCAGGATTTCTCAGGATTCCTCAGGATTTTTGGGGATTCCTCAGGATTTTTGGGGATCCCTCAGGATTTTTGGGGATTCCTCGGCATCCTCCAGCGCTCAGCACTGCTCGGCCTCCACGAACCCCTCCTTCTCGTGGCTGGCAGCCTCCACCTCGGCGTAGGTCCCGGAATTGCCGCGGTTGCGGAATTTCATGGCAGGCCAGCGGTGCGGCCTCCGCTGGGGACGGAACGGGACAGGGCGTGAGCGGCGCCGGGAACTCGGGAATTCGGGGATTCGGGAATTGGGGAATTGGGGAATTGGGGAATTGGGGAATTGGGGAATGAATTTGGGAATTGGGGAATTGGGGAATTGGGGAATGAATTTGGGAATTGGGGAATTGGGGAATTGGGGAATTCAGGAATGAATTTGGGAATTCGGGAATTTGGGAATTGGGGAATTCGGGAATTTGTGAATTTGGGAATTTGGGAATTCGGGAATGAATTTGGGAATTGGGGAATTGGGGAATTGGGGAATTGGGGAATTTGGGAATTTGGGAATTCGGGAATTCGGGAATTCGGGAATGAATTTGGGAATTGGGGAATTGGGGAATTGGGGAATTGGGGAATTGGGGAATTTGGGAATTCGGGAATGAATTTGGGAATTGGGGAATTGGGGAATTGGGGAATTTGGGAATTCAGGAATTTGGGAATTTGGGAATTCAGGAATTTGGGAATTTGGGAATTCGTGAACTTGGAAATTCAGGAATTCGGGAACTCAGGAATCCGGTAATTGGGGAATTTGGGAATTCAGGAATTTGGGAATTGGGAATTCGGGGAATTCGGGAATTCAGGAATTTGGGAATTCAGGAATTTGAGAATTTGGGAATTCAGGAATTCAGGAATTTGGGAATTTGGGAATTCAGGAATTTGGGAATTGGGAATTCAGGAATTTGGGAATTTGGGAAATTCAGGAATTTGGGAATTCGGGAATTCAGGAATTCAGGAATTTGGGAATTCAGGAATTCAGGAATTTGGGAATTCAGGAATTCGGGAATTTGGGAACTCGGGAATTCGCCCCAAATCCCACCAGAAAAAACGGGGGAAGGTGAACTCCGGGAGGGTTTGAGGGGCGAAAGGGAATTTTGAAGGATTTCGGTTCCGAAGGTATTTTTGGGAACGCAGGGAGGGAATGGGGAATGGCTCCGTTATTTGGGAATAAAATGATATTTATGGGAATGAAGGGATGGGAATAAAGGAATATTTGTGGGGATAAAGGATATTTATGGGGATAAAGGATATTTATGGGTGAATCTAAGGGGAATAAAGGATATAAAGGGAATTAAAGTATATTTAAGTGGAACAAATAACTGTCTACAGGTGTATCTAAAGGGAATAAAGGAATATCTAAAAGGAATTTCGGAAGGAATAAAGGGTTACCTAAAGGGATATCTATAGGGAATAAAGACATATCTAAAGGGATATCTAAAGGATTTTCATTTTCTTGTGGTGTCCAGGCTCTCCTCATGGATCCGAAACACCCAAGAATGGGGAAAAAGGCGGAATTTGTGTGAAAGGGAGTGGAATAAATCAGGGAGGGAAGGAGAGTGGCCGAGTTCCAGGACCAGGGACAGGAGCTTGGATACGAATTCCCCATTCCCACGGCTCCCCTCTGGAAATTTGGGATTATTTGGGATTATTTGGGATTTGGGATGTGTGACGTGGGATTTGGGATTTGGGATGTAGAATTTGGGATTTGGGATTTGGAATTTGGGATTTGGAATTTGGAATTTGGGATGTGGAGTTTGGAATTTGGAATTTGGAATTTTGGATGTCAAATTTGGGGTTTTGGGATTTGGAATTTGGGACATGTGATTTGTGATTTGTGACTTGGGATTTAGGATTTGGGATTTGGGAATTTAGGATTTGGGATTTGGGAATTTAGGATTTGGGATTTGGGAATTTAGGATTTGGGATTTGGGAATTTAGGATTTGGGCTTTGGGATTTGGCATTTGGGATTTGGGATTATTTGGGATGTGGGATTTGGAATTTGGTTTGGGATTTGGGAAGGCAAATGAGGATGAGGATGAAGATGAGGATAAAGGCTAAGGATGATGAGGATGAGGCTGAGGATGAGGACGAGGATGAGGAGGATGAGGATGAGGATGAAGGATGAAGATGAGGACGAGGGTGAGGATGAGGACGAGGATGAGGACGAGGACGAGGATGAGGATGAAGGATGAAGAAGAGGAAGAGGACGAGGATGAGGATGAAGATTAGGATGAGGATGAGGATGAGGATGAGGATGAGGATGAAGGACGAAGATTAGGATGAGGATGAGGACGAGGATGAGGACGAGGATGAGGACGAGGACGAGGATGAGGATGAAGGATGAGGATGAGGACGAGGATGAAGGATGAGGACGAGGATGAGGATGAAGGATGAAGATTAGGATGAAGATTAGGATGAGGATGAGGACGAGGATGAGGACGAGGACGAGGATGAGGATGAAGGATGAAGATTAGGATGAGGACGAGGATGAGGACGAGAATGAGGATGAAGGATGAAGATTAGGATGAGGATGAGGATGAAGGATGAGGACGAGGATGAGGATGAGGATGAGGATGAAGGATGAAGATTAGGATGAGGATGAGGACGAGGATGAGGACGAGGACGAGGATGAGGATGAAGGATGAGGATGAGGACGAGGATGAAGGATGAGGACGAGGATGAGGATGAGGATGAAGATGAGGACGAGGCTCCCCCCCGCTGACCTCGATGAAGAACAGGGCGGCGCCGGACGTGGGGTGGCTGCTGATGTAGATTGCGGCCAGGACGACCCCGGCCAGGAGCAGCGCGGCCACGGCGATGCCCGCGATGGTTCCCGCGGGAACGGCGCTCCGCGGGGGAAAGCCACTCCCCAGCCCTGGGAAAAAAAATTCAAACAGATCCGCTCAGCCTCGGATTTTTAGTTTTCTGTGTGGCTGTAGATTTTTGGGATTTCATCCCAAATCCGCAGGGAAAACGGGAAAATGAATCCTGGGATGCTCGGAGCGGTAAAAGGGAATTTTGGAAGATTTTAACAATTCCGAAGGGTTTTTGGGATGAGGGATCTGGGTGGGGTGTGGTTCTAGGCTTCGTAAAAATCTCTGTTTTGGGCAAAACAATTCCTCTCAGTTGGAAAATCCAAGGGCACACTCAGAGCCCCGAAATGGGTAAATAATAGTGAATTTTGGGGAGCAAGCTTGGGGTAATTAACATCATCAGCTGAAGGTGTAATTGGAGGATTGGGGCTCAATATATTAATGGACAGAATTCATAAAATATGGAGAATTGCGGCTTGATGTGTTAATGGAAAAATTTATAAAATATGGAGAATTAAAGCTCGATATGTTAATGGAAAAAATTTTAAAATATGGGGAATTGGGGTTCGATATGTTAATGGACAGAATTTATAAAGTATGGGGAATTATGGCTTGATATTTTAATGGACAAATTTATAAAATATGGAGGATTAAAACTCGATCTGTTAACAGACAGAATTTAAAAAATATGGAGAATTGGGGGTCAATATATCAATGGACAAATTTTAAAAAATATGGAGGATTGGGGTTTGAAAAATTTGGAGAATTGGGGTTTGATATGTTAATGGACAGAATTTATAAAGTATGGAGAATTAAGGCTCGACGTGTTAATGGAAAAATTTATAAAATATGGAGGATTGAGGCTCAATATGTTAATGGAAAAATTTATAAAATGTGAAGAACTCATCCATTTTTGGGTATAACCTCTCCAGTAGGCTCTGCCTGCCCTAATTGCACCTAAAGGCCTTTAATTAATTAATTAATTAATTAATCTGCTTTTTATCCTCCTAACTCTGGTCTCTCTTTCAGGTAACGCTGTTCACGCATCACTCGGGCAGCAGAGGGTGGAGGAGACTGTTCAAAAAAAAAAAAATAAAAATCCCATTTTGTGGAGAAATTTGGCTAAAATTTGGAATAAAGGGAATTTTGAAGGTTCTGTGGCTCGATCCTGCTGGTTCACCCTGCTTAAAAATTCCTGGATCTGCCCTCAGGGATTTGGGGGAAGAATTTCTGACTCTCTGGAATCAGTGAGGGCTTGAGAGCAGAAATTTGGGGCTGATGGAAAACTGGGATTGAGCCGCGATTGCCGGGAACGGAAAAGTTATGGAAAAGGACAATTCCTGGTTGGGTTTTACGTCATTTTTCAAATCCCAGCTGGGGAAATTCGAAGGAAAAAGAAAGTTTGGATATGTGGAAATGTTACAAATGAAGGGAATTAGGCAGAGGGAGAAAATTCCTCGAGTTGGAAAAGCGGATCGAAGGGAAAAATGGGCAAAAATGGGAAAACAGAGAATTCTTGGCTTTTTTTTTTCCTGCCTGGAATGGCACGGATCAGGGAGAGGACAACAGGAACTCCATCGGGAGCCTTACCCTCTCCTGCCGCAAACTGGTTGAGCTTCGTGTCGTCTGAGAGGAGAAAAAGAGGAAAAAAAATAGAGTTAGGAGATTGCTTTCATATCCTGGGAGGGAAAAAATAAAGTTAGGAGATTCCTGTGATATCCTGGGAGGGAAAAAATGGAGTTGGGAGATTCCTGGGATATCCTGGGAGGGAAAAAATGGAGTTAGGAGATTCCTGGGATATCCTGGGAGGGAAAAAATGGAGTTGGGAGATTCCTGGGATATCCTGGGAAGGAAAAAATGGAGTTAGGAGATTCCTGGGATATCCTGGGAGGGAAAAAATGGAGTTAGGAGATTCCTTTCATATCCTGGGAGGGAAAAAATGGAGTTAGGAGATTCCTGGGAGGGAAAAAATAAAGTTAAGAAATTCCTGTGATATCCTGGGAGGGAAAAAATGGAGTTGGGAGATTCCTTTCATATCCTGGGAGGGAATCAGGATCAGGGACAGGGATGGGGTCACCTGCCAGGGTCAATCATCAGCGTTTGGGGTCACCTGAATGGGATCAGGACCAGGGATTGGGGTCACCTGGATGACATCAGGATCAGTGTTTGGGGTCACCTGAATGGGATCAGGATCAGGGACTGGGGTCACCTGGATGACATCAGGATCAGCGTTTGGGGTCACCTGAATGGGATCAGGATCAGGGACTGGGGTCACCTTTGAGGGATCAGGATCAGGGACTGGGGTCACCTGTGAGGGATCAGGATCTGGAATTGGGGTCACCTGCCAGGGTCAATCATCAGCGTTTGGGGTCACCTGTCTGGGGATCAGGACCAGGGATTGGGGTCACCTGGATGACATCAGGATCAGTGTTTGGGGTCACCTGAATGGGATCAGGATCAGGAATTTGGGTCACCTGTCCAGGGATCAGGATCAGGGACTGGGGTCACCTGTGAGGGATCAGGACCAGGGATTGGGGTCACCTGTCCAGGGACAATCATTAGCGTTTGGGGTCACCTTTGAGGGATCAGGATCAGGGATTGGGGTCACCTGAATGGGATCAGGACCAGGGTTTGAGGTCACCTGAATGGGATCAGGACCAGGGTTTGAGGTCACCTGAATGGGATCAGGACCAGGGTTTGAGGTCACCTGAATGGGATCAGGATCACGGACTGGGGTCACCTTTGAGGGACCAGGATGTGGAATTGGGGTCACCTGTCCAGGGTCCATCATCAGCGTTTGGGGTCACCTATCCGGGGATCAGGACCAGGGATTGGGGTCACCTGTCCAGGGACCATCATCACAGACAGGGGTCACCTGTCCAGGGATCAGGATGTGGAATTGGGGTCACCTGGATGGGATCAGGACCAGGGATTGGGGTCACCCTTGAGGGATCAGGACAGGAATTGGGGTCACCTGTCCTGTCCAGAGATCAGGATCAGGGATTGAGGTCACCTAAATGGGATCAGGAATTGGGGTCACCTGAATGGGATCAGGACCAGGGATTTGGGTCACCTGTCTGGGGATCAGGGATTGGGGTCACCTGGATGGGATCAGGATGTGACATTGGGGTCACCTGGATGGGATCAGGATGTGACATTGGGGTCACCTGGATGGGATCAGGATGTGACATTGGGGTCACCTGAATGGGATCAGGATGTGACATTGGGGTCACCTGGATGGGATCAGGATCTGGAATTGGGGTCACCTGGATGGGATCAGGATGTGACATTGGGGTCACCTGGATGGGATCAGGATGTGACATTGGGGTCACCTGGATGGGATCAGGATCTGGAATTGGGGTCACCTGGATGGGATCAGGATCTGGAATTGGGGTCACCTGTCCAGGGACAATCATCAGCGTTTGGGGTCACCTGTCCGGTGATCAGGAATTGGGGTCACCCTTGAGGGATCAGGACAGGGTCTGGGGTCACCGCCGGGCACCCACCTTCGGTGGTGAGGCTGTCGATGAAGAGCGAGGCCGTGGGGGAGGTGACATCCTCGGCCTGCGGTGACACGGAGCTGTCCGGGGGCGCAGAGTAGTGTCCTCCTTCCGCCAGGTCCTCGCAGGTGCTCTCGTCCGACTGCCGAGACAAAACCGAGCACGCGGAATGGCTTCCCGATTTCCCTCCGGCAGGAACCCCGCCAGGGCTGAGCCCAAACCCTGGAGGGGACAACGGGGACAAGGGGGACAAGGGGGACACGGTCTGGGACAACGGGGACAAGGGGGACTAGGGGGACACGGTCTGGGAGTGACCCAGGGGTTGGGGAGGAGGAGATTTGGGAAGAGCTTCAGCAGGAGGAGCTGGGAAATCCTCCAGCCTGAGCCTCGTGCAGCTCTGGGTGACCCCACAGGGTGGGGACCTCACGGGTGACACCACAGGGGACATGGTGACCTCGTGTGGGTCAGGTGACCTTGTGTGGGTCAGGTGACCTTGTGTGGATCTGGTGACCTTGTGTGGGTCTGGTGACCTTGTGGGGGTCTCGTGACACCACATAGGACATGAGTCTGGTGACCTCACGTGGGTCAGGTGACTTTATTTGGGTCAGGTGACTTCATGTCTGGTGACTTCCTGTGGGTCTGGTGACCTCACATGTGTCTGGTGACACCACATGGGACATGGGTCAGGTGACCTCGTGTGGGTCAGGTGACCTTGTGTGGGTCAGGTGACTTCATGTGGGTCAGGTGACACCACACGGGACATGGGTCAGGTGACCTCGTGTGGGTCAGGTGACCTTGTGTGGGTCAGGTGACTTCATGTGGGTCAGGTGACACCACATGGGACATGGGTCTGGTGACTTCCTGTGGGTCTGGTGACCTCACATGGGTCAGGTGACACCACACGGGTCTGGTGACCTCACGTGGATCTCGTGACCTTGTGTGGGTCAGGTGACCTCCATTTCCCTCACTCAGGCCTCTGTTGATAGGGAATAAAGTGGAGTTTTCAGTAAGAAAAAAGAATAAAACTACAAAAAAAACTCATGGAAAGGAAAGGAAAGGAAAGGAAAGGAAAGGAAAGGAAAGGAAAGGAAAGGAAAGGAAAGGAAAGGAAAGGAAAGGAAAGGAAAGGAAAGGAAAGGAAAGGAAAGGAAAGGAAAGGAAAGGAAAGGAAAGGAAAGGAAAGGAAAGGAAAGGGAAAAGAACCCAAAAACAAACCCAAAAACAAAAAAAACAAAACAAAACAAAAAAACCCTAACAAACAAACAATAACAACAACAAAAAACCCATCAAAGCACAAAAAACTCCACAAAAACGCCCCAAAACCAAAGTGAAAAAAAACCAAAATACCTCCCAAATAAGCAAAAAACCCCAAACAAAAAACTCCATCTAGACCAAAACAAACAACAAAAAAATCCCAAGCAAAACAAAAAAAGGAAAAGAAAAAGGAAAAGAAAAGAAGAAGGGGGAAAAAGGAAGGAAGGAAGGAAGGAAGGAAGGAAGGAAGGAAGGAAGGAAGGAAGGAAGGAAGGAAGGAAGGAAGGAAGGAAGGAAGGAAGGAAGGAAGGAAGGAAGGAAGGAAGGAAGGAAGGAAGGAAGGAAGGAAGGAAGGAAGGAAGGAAGGGAAAAAGAGGAAAGGGAGAAAAAAAGGGCAAAGAAGGGGGAAAAAAAGGAAAAAGAAAAAAGAAAAAAAGGAAAAAGAAGAAAGAAAAACAAAAAGCAAAATAAGAAAGGAGGAGAGCAAGGCCAAGCTGGAGCAGATGTTGGGTCGGAGCTCATCCAAGGTGGGATGGACACAAAGTGTGCCCAGAGTGAGTCAGAGTCACACCCCGGGAGGAGTGACCCTGAACGGCCTGGGCAGGGATCCAGGGGGGAGTAACGGGGGAAAAACGGGGAAAAACGGGATAAAAATGGGGATAAAAATGGGGATAAAAATGGGGATAATAACAGGGATAACGGGGATAAAAATGGGGAGAAAAATGGGAATAACAGGGAGAAAAATGGGGATAATGGGATAAAAACTGGGATAAAAATGGGGTTAAAAATGGGGATAAAAATGGGGATAAAAATGGTAATAATGGGGATAAAAAGCGGGATAAAAACGGGGATAATGGGAATAACGGGAATAAACAGAATAATGGGAATACAGGGAATAAAGGAAATTAAGGGAATAATGGGGATAACGAGAATACAGGGAATAAATGGAATAAAGGGAGAAGTGAAGGGGTATCTAAAGGGAATAAAATGATATCCAAAGGTAATAAAGTGATGTCCCAAGTGAATAAAGGGATATTTAAGTGGAATAAACAACTGTCTACAGGTGTATCCATAGGGATGAAAGGAATATCCAAAGGGATATCAAAAAGGAGTACAGAGTTATCTAAAGGGAACACAGGGATACAAAGGGAAATCCAAAGGAAATAAAGGAATAACTAAAAGGAATAAAGAAATATCCCAAGGATTATCTAAAGGGAATAAAGGAATATCCCAAGGATTATCCAAAGGGAATAAAGGAATATCCCAAGGATTATCCAAAGGGAAAAATGGAATATCCCAAGGATTGTCTAAAGGGAACAAAGGAATACAAAAGGAAATTCAAAGGAAATAAAGGAATAACTAAAACGAATAAAGGAATATCCCAAGGATTATCTAAAAGGGAATAAAGAAATATCCCAAGGATTGTCTAAAGGGAATAAAGGAATATCCCAAGGATTGTCTAAAGGGAAAAAAAGAATAACTAAAAGGAATAAAGGAATATCCCAAGGATTATCTAAAGGGAACAAAGGGATACAAAGGGAAATCCAAAGGAAATAAAGAAATAACTAAAAGGAGTAAAGGAATATCCCAAGGATCGTCTAAAGGAAAAAAGAAATATCCCAAGGAATATCTAAAGGGAATAAAGGAATATCCCAAGGATTGTCTAAAGGGAACAAAGGAATACAAAAGGAAATTCAAAGGAAATAAAGGAATAACTAAAAGGAATAAAGGAATACCCAAGGATTATCTAAAAGGGAATAAAGAAATATCCCAAGGATTGTCTAAAGGGAACACAGGAATATCCCGAGGATTGTCTAAAGGGAAAAAAAGAATAACTAAAAGGAGTAAAGGAATATCCCAAGGATTATCTAAAGGGAGCACAGGAATATCCCAAGGATTATCCAAAGGGAATAAAGAAATATCCCAAGGATTATCTAAAAGGAATAAAGGAGTAACCCAAGGATTATCTGAAGCAAATAAAGGAATAACTTAAAGGAATAAAAGAATATCCCAAGGGATAACTAAAGGGAACACAGGGATGTCCCAAGGATTATCTAAAGGGAACAAAGAAATATCCCAAGGATTATCTAAAAGGAATAAAGGAGTAACCCAAGGATAATCTAAGGGAAATAAAGGAATAACTAAAAGGAATAAAAGAATATCCCAAGGGATAACTAAAGGGAACGCAGGGATGTCCCAAGGGATGCTCAGTCCGATGGGAACACCAAGGGGGGAGGAACGCTCGTGTTTTGGGCTGGAATTGGATTTCCCGCAGCTCAGCACCGTTCCCTCCCCCAGCAGGACCCCCGGGCTCACCTGGCCGCAGCCGTAGGACAGCCACTCCTCCCGGTACCGATCAAAGCCGCTGGAGCACCTGGGGGACAGCGGGGTCAGCGGGGGTGGCACTGCTGGGGACCCCTCAGCTCCCCAAACCCCAAATCCTGCCCCGGAGGGTGCGGAAACTTGGAACAACAAGGATTATATCTGAGGATTTGGGGTTTCCATGGGGCTGGGCTGGAAAAACCCCAAATACTCGCCTTCCAAAAACCCCAAATCCTGCCCCGGTGGGTGCTAGGTGTGGAAACTTGGAATAACAAGGATTATATCCAGGGTTTCTATGGGGCTGGGCTGGAAAATCCCAAATATTCCTCTTCCAAAAACCCCAAATCCTGCCCCGGTGGGTGTGGAAACTTGGAATAATGAGGATTATATCCAAAGATTTGGGGTTTCCGTGCAGCTGGGCTGGAAAATCCCAAATATTCCCCTTCAAAAAGCTCCGAATTCTGCCCCAGGATTTGTGCTGGGTGCAGAAACTTGGAATAATGAGGATTAAAACCCCACATCCTGGGATACTGTGAAGCTGGGCTATAAATTCCAAATATTCCCATTCCAAAAATCCCAAATCCTGCCGCAGTGGGTGTTGGTGTGGAAATTTGGAATAACAGGGATTATATCTGAAGATTTGGGGTTTCCATGGGGCTGGGATGGAAAAACCCAAATATTGCTCTTCCAAAAACCCCAATCCTGTCCCGGGATTTGTGCTGGATGCGGAAATCTGGAAAAACGAGGATTGTCTCCGAGGATTTGGGGTTTCCGTGAAGTTGAGCTCCAAAATCCCAAATATTCGCCTTCCAAAAACCCCAAATCCTACCCTGGCAGGTTTTGGTGTGAAAACTTGGAATAACAAGGATTATATTTGGGTTTTCCATGGGGCTGGGCTGGAAAATCCCAAATATTCCCCTTCAAAAAACACCAAATCGTGCCCCAGTGGGTGCTGGGTGCAGAAACTTGGAATAACAAGGTGATATTCAGGATTATATCTGGGAATGTGGAGTTTCTATGAAGTTGGGCTGGAAAAACCCAAATATTCCCATTCCAAAACCCCAAATCCTGCCCTGGTGGATGCTGGGTGCGAAAACTTGGAATAACAAGGATTATATCTGAGGATTTAGGGTTTCTGTGGGGCTGGGCTGGAAAAACCCAAATATTCCTCTTCCAAAAACACCAAATCCTTCCCTGATATGTGCTGGTGTGGAAACTTGGAATAACAAGGATTACATCCAAGGATTTGGGGTTTCCATGGGGCTGGGCTGGAAAATCCCAAATATTCCTCTTCCAAAAACCCCAAATCCTGCTCCGGTGGGTGCGGAAACTTGGAATAACAAGGATTATATCTGAGGATTTGGGGTTTCCATGAAGTTGGGCTGGAAAAACCCAAATATTCCTCTTCCAAAACCCCAAATCCTGCCCCAGTGGGTGTGGAAATTTGGAATAACAAGGTGATATTCAGGATTATATCCGAGGATTTGGGGTTTCCATGGGGCTGGGCCGGAAAATCCCAAATATTCCTCTTCCAAAAACTCCAAATCCTCCCTCAGCGGGTGTTGGGTGCAAAACCTTGGAATAATAAAGATTAAAACCCCACATCCTGGGATACTGTGAAGCTGAGCCGGAAAATCCCAAATATTCCTCTTCCAAAACCCCAAACCCTGCCCCGATGGCTGTGATAACTTGGAATAACAAGGATTATATTTGAGGATTTAGGGTTTCTGTGGGGCTGGGCTCCAAAATCCCAAATATTCCCTGTCCAAAAACCCCAAACCCTGCCCCGGGGGACGCGGCCGGAACCCGCGGTGTCACCTCTGCAGGACGTGGCACCAGCTGCAGTTGAAGGTCAGCGCCGATGTCACACACTGCTCACAGCTGCGGTGCTGCAGGCACGCTGCAGGGACAGGGACAGGTGGCAACAGGGACAGGGACAGGGACAGGTGGCAACAGGGACAGGGACAGGGACGGGGACAGGGACAGATGGCAACAGGGACAGGGACAGGGACGGGGACAGGGACAGATGGCAACAGGGACAGGGACAGGGACGGGGACGAGGACGGGGACAGGGACAGATGGCACACTGCAAGGGACAGGGACAGATGGCAACAGGGACAGGGACAGGGACAGGGACAGATGGCAACAGGGACAGGGACAGATGGCAACAGGGACAGGGACAGATGGCAACAGGGACAGGGATGGGGACAGGTGGCAACAGGGACAGGGACGGGGACAGGGGCAGGGACAGATGGCAACATCTGGGGACACAGCTGTGGGCAGTGCCAACATCTGCCGGGCACAGCTGGGGGCAGTGCCAACAGCTGCAAGGGACAGGGACAGGGACAGATGGCAACAGCTGCAAGGGACAGGGACGGGGACGGGGACAGGGACAGATGGCGACAGGGACAGACGGCACAGCTGCAGGGACAGGGACAGGTGGCAACAGGGACAGGGACAGGGACAGGGACAGATGGCGACAGGGACAGAGACAGGGACAGATGGCGACAGGGACAGGGACAGGGACGGGGACAGGGACAGATGGCAACAGGGACAGAGACAGATGGCAACAGCTGCAGGGCACAGCTGGGGACAGTGCCAACATCTGGGGACACGCAGGACACTGGGGACACCAGGGACACGTGGGACACTGGGGACACCTGGGACATCAGGGACACATGGGACAGCTGGGACACTTGGGGATACTGGGAATACCTGGGACACCTGGGGACAGTTGGGACATGTGGGACACTGGGGACATCAGGGACACCTGGGGACATGTGGGACACATGGGACACCGGGGACATCAAGGACACGTGGGACACTGGGGACACGTGGGACAGCTGGGACACCTCTGGGACACCAGGGACACGTGGGACACCGGGGACAGCTGGAGACAGCTGGGACACCTGGGAGATGTGGGACATGTGGGACACCAGGGAGACGGGGGACACTGGGGACACTGGGGACACGTGGGACATGTGGGACACCAGGGAGACGGGGGACACCGGGGACAGCTGGGGACATCTGGGATGCTGGGGACAGCTGGGACACCTGGGACACCTGGGGACACCAGGGACACCTGGGACACAGGGGACAGCTGGGACACCGGGACCATGTGGGACAGGTGGGACACATGGGACACGTGGGACACATGGGACACAGGGGACACCGGGAACATGTGGGACAGGTGGGACAGGTGGGACACATGGGACACATGGGACACCAGGGATAGCTGGGAACACCAGGGACACGTGGGACACTGGGGACACAGGGGACACCAGAGACACCAGGGACACGGGGGACATCGGGGACACTGGGGACACCAGGGACAGCTCCCCCCGGCCTGGGCTACCTTCCCATATTCCTAATTTGGCCACCCTGAGCTTTTCCCGACACCCCCGAGCACGAGGCAGAGCCCAAATCCGCCCCAAAAAATCCTAAAAATTGAACCCCCGGAGGGAAAAGCAGAGTCTGGTGCTCTGTGGCTCCTCTGCAGATTGCTCTCCCCTGAGCTGCCAGGGGGAAAAAAAAGGGAAAAAAACAAAAAAACAAAAAACAAAACAAAAAAACCCAAAAAAACAAACGAACAAAAAAATCGGTAAAAAATGGAATTTCGCATGGGAGGGGTGGGAAAGGCCAGGATGGGTCACGTGGATAGAGCCAGAGGGTCCAGAAAATCAGGAAAAAAATGGAATTTTGGGTGGGGAGAGCTGTGGGTGCAGGGAGGGAGGAATGGAGGGGTGGGAAAGGCTGGGCTGGGTCGTGTGGACAGACCCAGAGATTCCGGAGAAATCAGGAAAAAAGGGAATTTCAGGTGGGGAGAGAGGAATGGAGGGGTGAGAAGGTCTGGGCTGGGTCATGTAGATAGACACAGAGCATCCAGAAAATCGGGAAAAATGGGAATTTCGGGTGGGGAGGGAGGAATGGAGGGGTGGGAAAGGCTGGGCTGGGTCATGTGGATAGACCCGGAGCGTCCAGAAAATCAGGAAAAAAGGGAATTTTGGGTAGGGAGAGCTGTGGGTGCGGGGAGGGAGAAATGGAGGGGTGAGAAAGGCTAGGCTGGGTAATGGAGATAGACCCGGAGATTCTGGAAAATCGGGGAAAAGGGAATTTCGGGTGGGGAGGGGTGAAAAAGGCTGGGCTGGGTCATGTAGATAGACCCGGAGCGTCCGGAAAATCAGGAAAAAATGGAATTTCGGGTAGGGAGGGAGGAATAGAGCGGTGAGAAAGGCCAGGATGGGTTGTGTGGATAGACCTGGAACGTCCAGAAAATCAGGAAAAAAATGGAATTTTGGGTGGGGAGAGCTGTGGTGAGGGGTGGGAGGAATGGAGGGGTAGGAAAGGCTGGGCTGGATTTTGTGGACAGACCCAGAGATTCCAGAAAATCGGGAAAAATGGGAATTTCGGGTGGGGAGGGGTGAGAAGGGCCAGGCTGGATCGTGTGGACAGACCCGGAGAGTCCAGAAAATCGGGAAAAAAGGGAATTTTGGGAGGCGAGGGAGGAATGAAGGGCTGAGAAAGGCCAGGCTGGGCTCAGCTCGGGACCGCGGCTGTGTCCCCAGGGCTGCAGAGCTCTCCTTGTCCCCCGGGGGTGTCCCCGAGCAGAGGAAGGGAATTTCTCCTCTCGGGGTGGGCTCGGTGCGGTTTGGGTGGGCTGGGGGCTAGGGGGACAGGGCCGAGACCCCACGGACCCCAAACTCCGGGGTCAGCCTCCCAGCCATGCCTTAGGGTTTAAATTCTATATTTCTGTGTGTCTGTAATCTGTGATTTTTAATTTATAACTCTGGGCTCCATGCAGAGCTGAGCTGCTGCTCTCTCATTTTTGGACAAAACAATTCCTCTCTAAGCTCGAACCTCAAGGACACCTCACTGTCTCAGAGCCCCAAAATATGGAAACAGCAGTGAATTAATTGGGGGAGTGAACTTGGAGTAATTAACTTCATCACCTGAAGCTGTAATTGGAGGGTTAAACCTCGATATGCAAATGGGCAGAACTTATAAAGTATGAAAAACCTTGGAAAAAACTGATAAAGTATGAGAAACTCGTGACCTTAGAAAAAACTGATAAAATATGAAAAACTCGTGACCTTAGAAAAAACTGATAAAATATGGAAAACTCGTGACCCATTGTCCATTTTGGGTGTAGCCCTGGGTGGGCTGAAGGCCCTTCAATAAATATAAATGTAAATGTGAATATAAATAAAATTGTAAACGTAAACATAAACATAAATATAAAAAAAAAGGTAAATGTAAATGTAAATACAATTGTAAATGTAAATTAAAAATAAAATAAAATAAAAATAAAAATAAAAATAAAAATAAAAATAAAAATAAAAATAAATGTAAATGTAAATGTAAACGTAAATGTAAATATAAACTAAAACTAAAAATAAAAATAAAATAAAAAGAAAATCTAAAATAAAAATTACTGTATCTATAACTATCTATAACTATATATAGTTACACATATATATAGTTATATATAATTATAACTATAACTATTACTGTAACTGTAACTATAAGTATAAATACAAATACAAATATAAATATAAATATGAATATGAATATAACTATAACTATACCTATACCTATAACTATACCTATAATATAACTATAGCTATAACCATAACTATGAATATAAATATATATAAATATATATAAATATATATATCTATATCTATATATCTCTATATCTATATCTCTATATCTATATCCATATCTATATCTATGTATCTATATCTGTATATCTATATCTCTATATCTCTATCTCTATCTCTCTATCTCTATATCTATATCTGTATATCTATATCTCTATATCTATATCTACATCTCTATATCTCTATATCTCTATATCTCTATATCTATATCTCTATCTCTCTATCTCTATATCTATATATCTATATCTCTATATATCTATCTCTATATCTCTGTCTCTATATCTATATATCTCTATCTCTATCTCTATATCTCTATCTCTATCTCTATATCTCTATCTCTATCTCTATATATCTATATCTATATCTGTATATCTATATCTCTATCTCTATATCTATATATTTATATATCTATCTATATATCTATATCTCTATCTCTATCTCTATATCTATATATCTATATATCTATATCTATCTATATCTATCTATCTATATCTATCTATCTATGTATATATATATAAATATATGCTTTTCCTCCTCTGAACTGTGCCTGGCCTCTCTTCCAGGCAGGCTCGTCCCAGCCTCACCAGCACCCCCGGCCCTGCCCTGGCTGTCCCTCGGGCCCCTGTCACAGCTCCCGGTGGCCCTGGGGTGGCAGGGGCGGTGGCCCTGGGGTGGCAGGGGCGGTGGCACTGGGGTGGCAGGGGCGGTGGCACTCACTGAGGTGGCAGGGGCAGTGGCCCTGAGGTGGCAGGGGTGGTGGCACTCACTGGGGTGGCAGGGGCGGTGGCACTCACTGGGGTGGCAGGGGCAGTGGCCCTGGGGTGGCAGGGGCGGCGGCACTCACTGGGGAGGCAGGGGCGGTGGCACTGGGGTGGCAGGGGCGGTGGCACTCACTGGGGTGGCAGGGGCGGTGGCACTCACTGGGGTGGCAGGGGTGGTGGCACTGGGGTGGCAGGGGCGGTGGCCCTGGGGTGGCAGGGGCGGTGGCACTGGGGTGGCAGGGCCGGTGGCACTCACTGGGGTGGCAGGGGCGGTGGCACTGGGGTGGCAGGGGCGGTGGCACTGGGGTGGCAGGGCCGGTGGCACTCACTGGGGTGGCAGGGCCGGTGGCACTCACTGGGGTGGCAGGGGCGGTGGCACTGGGGTGGCAGGGGCGGTGGCACTGGGGTGGCAGGGGTGGTGGCAGGGGCGGTGGCACTAGGGTGGCAGGGGTGGTGGCAGTGGGGTGGCAGGGGCGGTGGCAGGGGCAGTGGCACTGGGGTGGCAGGGGCAGTGGCCCTGGGGTGGCAGGGGCGGTGGCCCTGGGGTGGCAGGGGCGGTGGCACTCACTGGGGTGGCAGGGGCGGTGGCACTGGGGTGGCAGGGGCGGTGGCCCTGGGGTGGCGGGGCGGTGGCCCTGGGGTGGCGGGGCGGTGGCCCTGGGGTGGCAGGGGCGGTGGCACTCACTGGGGTGGCAGGGGCAGTGGCACTGGGGTGGCAGGGGCGGTGGCACTGGGGTGGCAGGGGCGGTGGCACTGGGTGGCAGGGGCGGTGGCACTCACTGGGGTGGCAGGGGCGGTGGCGCTGGGGTGGCAGGGGCGGTGGCCCTGGGGTGGCAGGGGCGGTGGCACTCACTGGGCAGAGGGGTGAACTCCACGGCGCTGTGGTTGGTGATCCTGCTGGTGTCCAGCTCCACGCGGTGGTACTCGAAGATGGTCCTGCGGCGCGACTCTGCAACAGAGCCACGTCAGGGGGGCTGGGGACACCGGGGTGCGGTCAGGGGCTGGGGCCACCAGGGCTGGGGTCAGGGGGGGCTGGGGCCACCAGGGCTGCGCTCAGGAGGGGCTGGGGTCACCAGGGCTGGGGTCAGGGGGGGCTGGGGCCGCCGGGGCTGGGGCCACCCGGTCTGGGGTAAGGAGGGGCTGGGGTCAGGAGGGGTTGGGGACACCGGGGCTGCGCTCAGGGGCTGGGGCCACCAGGGCTGGAGTCAGGGGGGGCTGGGCCCACCAGGGCTGGGGTCAGGAGGGGCTGGGGTCAGGCAGGGCTAGGTCCACCCAGGGCTGGGGTCAGTCTGGGCCCAGAGCCCTGTTGAGGGCTGGGGTCAGGTCTCCATCCCCCCAGAGCCCCTGCCAAGGGCTGGGGTCAGGTCCCCATCCCCCCAGAGCCCCTGCCAAGGGTTGGGGTCAGGTCCCCATCCCCCCAGAGCCCCTGCCAAGGGTTGGGGTCAGGTTCCCATCCCCCCAGAGCCCCTGCCGAGGGTTGGGGTCAGGTCCCCATCCCCCCAGAGCCCCTGCCAAGGGTTGGGGTCAGGTCCCCATCTCCCCAGAGCCCTGCCCAGGGCTGGGGTCAGAGCCCCTGCCAAGGGCTGGGGTCAGGTCCCCATCTCCCCAGAGCCCCTGCCAAGGGCTGGGGTCAGGTCCCCATCTCCCCAGAGCCCCTGCCAAGGGTTGGGGTCAGGTCTCCATCTCCCCAGACCCCCCTGCCGAGGGCTGGGCCCACCCGGGCCGGGGGCTTGGGGACATGCTGAAAGACAAAGGTGGCCCCGGGTGGGGTCTGCTCCTGCAGGGGAAGGGCTGGGAGGCACTGGGGGTGCTGGGGCAGATCCCTCTGCTGCTCTGCCGGGGCACAGATCCTCTCTCCTTTTCTGCCAGGACCCAGATTCTCTCTCCTGCCCTTCCCGGGCACAGATTCTCTCTCCTGCCCTTTCCCAGGGCACAGATTCTCTCTCCTGCCCTTTCCACGGCACAGATTCTCTCTCCTTTTCTGCCAGGAGGTTCCAGGACACAGATTCTCTCTCCTGTGCTTCCAGGACACATTCTCTCTCGTTTTCTGCAAGGAGGTTCTGGGGCACAAATTCCCTCTCCTGCCCTTCCCAGGGCACAGATTCTCTCTCCTGCTCTGCCAGGAGGTTCTGGGACACAGATTCCCCCTCCTGTCCTTCCAGGACACAAATTCTCTCTCCTGCCCTTCCCGGGCCACAAATTCTCTCTCCTGCTCTCCCAGGCACAGATTCTCTCTCCTGTCCTTCCCAGGACACAGATTCTCTCTCCTGTCCTTCCCAGGGCACAGATTCCCTCTCCTGCCCTTCCCAGGGCACAGATTCTCTCCTGTCCGTCCCAGGGCACAGATTCTCTCTCCTGTCCGTCCCAGGACACAGATTCTCTCTCCTGCCCTTCCCGGGGCACAGATTCTCTCTCCTGCCCTTCCCGGGACACAGGTTCTCTCTCCTGTCCTTCCGGGGGCACAGATTCTCTCTCCTGCTCTGCCAGGAGGTTCTGGGACACAGATTCCCCCTCCTGTCCTTCCAGGACACAAATTCTCTCTCCTGCCCCTCCCGGGCCACAAATTCTCTCTCCTGCTCTCCCGGGCACAGATTCCCTCTCCTGCCCTTCCCAGGGCACAGATTCTCTCTCCTGTCCTTCCCAGGGCGCAGATTCTCTCTCCTGCCCTTCCCAGGGTGCAGATTCTCTCTCCTGTCCTTCCCAGGGCGCAGATTCTCTCTCCTGCCCTTCCCAGGGTGCAGATTCTCTCTCCTGTCCTTCCCAGGGCGCAGATTCTCTCTCCTGCCCTTCCCAGGGCGCAGATTCTCTCTCCTGTCCTTCCCAGGGCACAGATTCTCTCCTGTCCTTCCCAGGGCGCAGATTCTCTCTCCTGTCCTTCCCAGGGCACAGATTCTCTCCTGCCCTTCCCAGGGCACAGATTCTCTCTCGCTCTCCCGGGAGGCTCTCGGGGCTCTCGGAGCTCTCTCCCCGAGCAGAGGCTCCGGGAATGGGACGGACACGGCCCAGCCCTGCCCCGCTCCAAACCAACTCCAGACAGACATCGCTCGGCTCTGACTCACGGCGCTTCCCGGAGGCTTTCCCCCAAAAAATCCCTCCTGCCCCACCTCCTTCTCCCTCCTCTTCGTGTCGGGGGCCAGCGGGGCTGTCCCGGGCTCGGGGAGGTGACACGGCCCCGGTGCTCCTCGGGCACTGCGCTCATCTTCCCGGGAAATCCGAGCTCTCCTTCCCGGAAAATCTAAGCTCATCCTCCCGGAAAATCCGAGCTCTTCTTCCCGGGAAATCTGAGCTCATTTCCCGGGAAATCCGAGCTCATCCTCCTGGAAAATCCGAACTCATCTTCCTGGGAAATCCGAGCTCATCCTCCCGGAAAATCCGAGCTCATCTTCCCAGAAAACCCGAGTTCACGTTCCTGGAAAATCCGAGCTCATCCTCCCGGAAAATCCGAGCTCATTTCCCGGAAAATCTAAGATCATGCTCCCGGAAAATCCGAGCTCATCTTCCCGGAAAATCCGAGCTCTGCTTGCAGCTCGGGCTCGGGAAGGAGAGGATGAGCAGGACGAGCATACTCCCCTCCTCTCCACCCTCTGCTCCTCCGCCCCGCCAGGCTTTTCCCGGCTCGGGAAGGAGAGGATGAGCAGGACGAGCATCCTCTCCACCCCTCCAAGCCCTGCTCCTCCGCCCCGCCAGGCTCTTCCCGGCCATTCCCTGTCCCTGGCAGGTTTTCCCGGCCATTCCCTGTCCCCGCCAGGCTCTTCCCGGCCATTCCCTATCCCTGCCAGGTTTTCCCGGCCATTCCCTGTCCCTGCCAGGTTTTCCCGGCCATTCCCTGTCCCCGCCAGGCTCTTCCCGGCCATTCCCTATCCCTGCCAGGTTTTCCCGGCCATTCCCTGTCCCTGGCAGGTTTTCCCGGCCATTCCCTGTCCCTGGCAGGTTTTCCCGGCCATTCCCTGTCCCTGCCAGGGTCTTCCCGGCCATTCCCTGTCCCCGCCAGGGTCTTCCCGGCCGTTCCCTGTCCCTGGCAGGTTTTCCCGGCCATTCCCTGTCCCTGGCAGGCAGAGCTCGGCAATGCCGCGGGGATGAGGAGCAGCCCGAGGAGCGGAGCGGAGCGGAGGGGAGGACCGGACCCGCCCAGCCCGGCCGGGCTCTTCCCAAACCGCTGGGAACAGGAATAAAGCAGGGCCAGATGGCTCCAGGAATAACAGGGAAAGCCAGGGCCGAGCTCCGCGTGACTCCGCGGCTGGAAGGCTTTTTTGGGGAGCTCGGCCAAGGAACGCGAGGGATAAATGTGGGAATGTCCTGCTGGGTCCCTGGTGCGCTTTGGGGCGGTGCAGACCCCACAAACCTCGCATCCCTACGGGATCGGGGCACCCCAAACCCCCCGAGCCTCCAGCTCTGTTTGGAATCGAGCAAGAATTGGATTTTTTTTGTTGTTTTTTTCCCCTCCTCCTCATCAGCTGCGAATCCGGGAAGAGCTTGGCTGCTCCTGGAGGTTCTGGGCTGGAGCAGAAGCGCCAAGCTCCGGCCAGGGGAGGAGGCCGAGGGAAGGTCCCCGAGGGGGGGATCCCAAAAAGGAACCCCAATAAGGGATTCCAAAAAAGGGATCCCAAAAAGGAACCCCAATAAGGGATTCCAAAAAAGGGATTCCAAAAAGGGATCCCAATAAGGGATTCCAAAAAAGAGATCCCAAAAAGGGATCCCAAAAAGGGGCCCCAAAAGGGGTCCCAAAAAGGGGCCCCAAAAAAAGATCCCAAAAAGGGATCCCAATAAGAGATCCCAAAAACGGACCCCAAAAAGGGATCCCAAAAAGAGATCCCCAAAAGGGACCCCAATAAAGGGTCCCAAAAAGGGATCCCAAAAAGGACGCAGAGGGATCCCGAGGGGCACACAAACTCCGCACAGCTCCCCTGGGAACCCCAGCAGAGCATCCCCACATCCCGAGACACCCAAAGGTGAGGGTCCCTCCCGGCCACCCCTGTCCCCGCGGGTCACCCCTCAGGACTCACCGGGCACGTCGGGCGCGGGGTTGAGCACCATGAAGGCGTCGGAGAGCCCAGCCTTCACCGGGTGCTGGGCGGCGCTGATCTGCAGCACCGGCACCGGGATCTGCGCCGGGAGAGCGACGTCAGCCACCCCAGGGCCCCCGGGAATGTCCCCAGACCCCGAGGGGACACCCGAGGGGACACCCGAGGGGATCCCCGTCCCGTCTGTCACCTCCTTGTAGCCGAAGACGATCCTCCCGCTGCTGTGCAGGGCGGCCTGGAAGGTGAAGCTGCCCAGGTCCTCCTTCCCCTGGAGGTAAACCTTGTCCCACTGCACCACGAACACTGTCCCTGCAGGTCACCAGAGCTGCTCAGTGCTTGCCTTTCTGCTCGTGTCACCAGCCTGGCCTGTCCTCTCCTGTCCGTGAAGCTCCACCTCGTCCCCGAACTCCATCTCAGCCCCAACCTCCATCTCCTCCCCAGCCTCCATCCCATCCCCAGCCTTCACCTCATCCCAACCTCCATCTCATCCTTGACCTCCGTCTCATCCCCAACCTCCATCTCATCCCCAACCTCCATCTCATCCCCAACCTTCACCTCATCCTTGATCTCCATCTCATCCCCAACCTCCACCTCATCCCCAACCTTCACCTCATCCTTGATCTCCATCTCATCCCCAACCTCCACCTCATCCCCAACCTTCACCTCATCCTTGATCTCCATCTCATCCCCAACCTCCATCTCATCCCCAACCTCCATCTCATCCTTGACCTCCACCTCATCTCCGACCTCCATCTCCTCCCAACCTCATCCCCAACCTCCACCTCATCCCCTGACCTCCATCTCACCCCCAACCTCCATCTCATCCCCAACCTCCATCTCATCCTTGACCTCCATTTCATCCCTGACCTCCATCTCATCCTCAGCCTCCACCTCCTCCTCAACCTCCATCTCATCCCCAGTCTTCACCTCATCCCCTGACCTCCATTTCATCCCCGACCTCCATCTCATCCCTGACCTCCACCTCATCCTCTGACCTTCACCTCCTCCCAACCTCCATTTCATCCCCAACCTCCATCTCATCCCTGACCTCCATCTCATCCCCCTGCCCTTGACCTCATCCCCAACCTCCATCTCATCCTCAACCTTCACTTCGTCTCTGACCTCCACCTCATCCTCCGACCTTCACCTCCCCCCATGACCTCCATCTCACCCCCAACCTCCATCCCATCCCCAACCTCCATCTCCTCCCAATCTCCATCTCCTCACTGGGAGCAGAGCAAACCATCCCTGACCCCCTTGATGCCTTAGGATTTTAGTTTCTATATTTTCGTGTATCTGTAATCTGTGACTTTTAATGTGTAACTCTGGGCTCCATGCAGAGCTGAGCTGCTGCTCTCTCATTTTTGGACAAAACAATTCCTCTCTAAGCTCGAACCTCAAGGACACCTCACTGTCTCAGGCCCCGCGATATGGAAACAGCGAATTAATTGGGGGGAGCAAACTTGGACTAATTAACTTCATTACCTGAAGCTGTAATTGGAGGATTAAACCGCAATATGCAAATGGACAGAACTAATAAAATATGAAAATCCTGTGATTTTATAACAAACTGATAAAGTATGGAAACTCGTGACCCACTGTCCATTTTGGGTGGGCTGTGATTGCCCTGAATGCACCTGAAGGCCTTCAATAAATTTAACTTTTTTATTAATTTAACTTCGTCCAGCCTCTGTTTCAGGTCAGCCCCTCAAGGCTTCGCCCTGAGCAGGGGCTGAATTCTGCTGCCCCTCATGCCTAAAGCAGCGTCACCTGAAACAGAGACAATTGTGTCACCAGGCACAACCAGGAGAATAAAAATGGACAAATTTATTAAATCCCTTTGAGGTACATCCAGGGCAAGCAGAGCCCCTCGGGAGGCTACACCCAAAATTGGGCCCGGGTCACGAGATCGTCACCTTTTATAAGTTCTGTCTCATTAGCATATTGGCCCTCAATTCTCCAATCACAGCCTTAGGTGATGACGTCAGTCACCCCAAGCCTGCCCCCCCAAATTGTTTCCAAATTTTGGGGTTCTGAGGCAGCGAAAGTGTCCTTGGATTTCCATTCCAAGGAACCATTTTGGCTAAAGGTTCTGGGAACAGAGGTTTTAGATGAAGCCCAGAACTACACCAAAGCCACAAACACACCAAAAATAAAAGCTAAAAGTCCTTCAGCATCACCCCGAGCCCCCTCCCCACACCCCCAGACCCTCGGGGAGCCGAGCCGTGGCCGGAGCCGCACTGACCATTGTCCAGGTACTGCACGGTGGAGTCGCGGGAGTAGCTGGGGTTGAAGTTGGCCATCAGGGGCGCGATGTACTGCGTGGCCGTGAGCATGCGGTGGATGACGTCCCCCACGAAGATGAAACCTGAGCGGGCAGAGGGTCAGTCACCCCACGGTGCCCCTGCCCACCCCGACCTCCCTTTGGGGGAGAATCATGGGAAAAATTAATATTGAGCTGTGTTTTAAAAATGAAATTATAATGAAGTATTTGTGTTGTGGTGGGAGTGGAAGTTCTTGGGGTGGGTCATGTGTGATTTGGCCTTTGGTGTTGTGTTGGAATGTTTGGTGCAGGAAATGTTTTCGTCTGTTTAGCTGAGTTGTTTTGGTTGCTCTGTGTTGAGATGGAATGTTGAATGTCGATTTTGATGAAAACCAAAACCCTGCCACACCTCCCTTTTTTTTACCAGGATTTCCTCCCAGCATCTGACTCCCCATGCCATTTATCCCACCCCATCCCATAAATCCTATCGCATCCCATCCCATCCCATCCCATCCCATTTATCCCATCCCATCCATCCATCCCAATGATCCCATCTCATCCCATCCCATAAATCCTATCCTATAAATCCCATCCCATCGATCCCATCCCATTTATCCCATCCCATCCCATCAATCCCATGCCATCACATCAATCCCATTTCATCCCATCCCATTGATCCCATCCCATCAATCCCGTCCCATTTATTCCAATCCATCCATCCCATCTCATCCCATCTTGTCCTATCCCATAAATTCCATCCCATCCCATTTATCCCATTCCATCCCATCCCATTTATCCCATCCTGTCCCATCCCATCACTCCCATCCCGCCAATCCCATCCCATTTATCGCATCCCATCCATCCATCCCAATGATCCCATCTCATCCCATCCCATAAATCCCATCCCATCCCATCCTATCCATCCCATCCCATCCCATAAATCCCATAAATCCCATCCCATCCCATTGATCCCATCCCATCCCATTGATCCCATCCCATAAATCCCATCCCATAAATCCCATAAATCCTATCCCATCGATCCCATCCCATTTATCCCATCCATCCATCCATCCCAACGATCCCATTTATCCCATCCCATCCTATTGATCCCATCCCATCCCATCAATCCCATCACATTTATCTCATCCTGTCCCATCCCATCAATCCCATCCCATAAAACCCATCCCATGGATCCCAGCGATCCCATCCCATTTATCCCATCCCATCCATCCATCCCAACGATCCCATCCATCCCATCCCATAAATCCCATCCATCCCATCCCATAAATCCCATCCCATCCCATCGATCCCATCCCATCCCATCCCATCCCATCCCATCCCATCCCATGCCATCCCATCCCATCCCATGCCATCCCATCCCATCAATCCCATCCCATCCCATAAATCCCATCCCATTTATCCCATCCATCCATCCCAACAATCCCATTTATCCCATCCCATCCTATTGATCCCATCCCATCCTATTGATCCCATCCCATCCCATCCCATCAATCCCACCACATTTATCTCATCCTGTCCCATCCCATCAATCCCATCCCATAAAACCCAACCCATGGATCCCAGCGATCCCATCCCATTTATCCCATCCCATCCATCCCATCCCATAAATCCCATCGATCCCATCAACCCCATCCCGACTCACCGCCCGTTGCGATGGTGACCTGCCGCAGGAGGTGGCCATAGAAAGGGAAGTCGAAGGAGAGGACAATCCTCTGCGGCGTGGGGAGAAAACGAGGAGAGAACCACGCTCAGCCCTTGGGAAAACACCGCCGGGAACGGGGGGAGCCCCGGGTGGGCTTGGAGGGGTGGGAGAGGGAAGGGAATGGGGTGGGAATGGGGTGGGAATGGGATGGGATGGGATGGGATGGGATGGGATGGGATGGGACGGGACGGGACGGGACGGGATGGGATTTATGGGATTTATGGGATTTATGGGATGGGACAGGGATGGGAATGGGATGGGAATGGGGTGGGATGGTATGGGACTGGGGTGGGATGGGATGGGACTGGGGTGGGACAGGGATGGGAATGGGATAGGAGAGGGATGGGACAGGGATGGGAATGGGATGGGACAGGGTTCTGAATGGGAAGGGACAGGGATGGGATGGGATGGGATGGGATGGGATGGGATGGGATGGGATGGGATGGGATGGGATGGGATGGGATGGGATGGGATGGGATGGGATGGGATGGGATGGGATGGGACGGGACGGGACGGGATGGGATGGGACAGGGATCCTGCAGGGCCCTTCATCCCTGGAATGGCTGTGGGGACACAAACCCTTCCCAAACCCCGGATGTCCCCAAGCCTGTCCCAGGGACATGGCTGCACCTGGGCCATCCCTGCTGGGGACAGGGACGTGGGGCCAGCGCGGGGCTCACCGAGGCCTGCCGGTGCGTGTTGGACAGGATGCCGTGGATCTTCACTTGGCTCCTGTTGGCCGCGGCCATGTCCACCCAGAGCGCCCTGCGCCGCGCCTCCCCCGGGCCGTACACCCGCGACACGTAGTAGCTGTGGTTGTCCTCCTGCGGCCACCGGGGAGGACAGGGACAGGGAGTTGTGGCATGGAGGGACACAGGGGACAGGGAGTTGTGGCGTGGAGGGACACAGGGGACAGGGAGTTGTGGCATGGAGGGACACAGGGGACAGGGAGTTGTGGCATGGAGGGACACAGGGGACAGGGAGTTGTGGCATGGAGGGACACAGGGGACAGGGAGTTGTGGCGTGGAGGGACACAGGGGACAGGGAGTTGTGGCATGCGGTGACACAGGGACAGGGAGTTGTGGCATGGAGGGACACAGGGGACAGGGAGTTGTGGCATGGAGGGACACAGGGGACAGGGAGTTGTGGCATGGAGGGACACAGGGGACAGGGAGTTGTGGCATGGAGGGACACAGGGGACAGGGAGTTGTGGCATGGAGGGACACAGGGGACAGGGAGTTGTGGCATGGAGGGACACAGGGGACAGGGAGTTGTGGCATGGAGGGACACAGGGGACAGGGAGTTGTGGCATGGAGGGACACAGGAGACAGGGAGTTGTGGCATGGAGGGACACAGGGGACAGGGAATCACAGAATGGAGGGACACAGGGGACAGGGAGTTGTGTTATGGAGGGACACAGGGGACAGGGAATCACAGAATGGAGGGACACAGGGGACAGGGAATCCCAGGATGGGGTGACAAGGGGACAGGGAATTGTGGAATGGGGTGACAGGGGGACAGGGAATCCCCGAATGGGTGACCCGGAGCGCCCCGAGGGGGTGGGACAGCGCCGAGCCGCCGGGATGTGTCCCCAGCGGAAAACGGATAAAGCCAGCGTGGGAAATCCCGCGGAGCAGCGGGGGAGGCGCAGGGAACCCCACGGGACACGGCGGGCACGGAGCGGAGCCTGACTCAGAGAGAGCTCGGCTCGGCTCGGCTCGGCTCGGCTCACAGAGAGCTCGGCTCGGCTCGGCTGGGGTCACAGAGAGCTGAGCTCGGCTCGGCTCGGCTCGGCTCGCAGAGAGCTCGGCTCGGCTCGGCTCGGCTCACAGAGAGCTCGGCTCGGCTCACAGAGAGCTCGGCTCGGCTCGGCTCGGCTCACAGAGAGCTCGGCTCGGCTCACAGAGAGCTCGGCTCGGCTCGGCTCGGCTCACAGAGAGCTCGGCTCGGCTCGGCTCACAGAGAGCTCGGCTCGGCTCGGCTCGGCTCACAGAGAGCTCGGCTCGGCTCGGCTCGGCTCACAGAGAGCTCGGCTCGGCTCACAGAGAGCTCGGCACGGCACGGCTCGGCACGGGCAGCGCTCCCAGGAACGAACGGCCCCGGAGCCCAGAGGCACAGCTGGAGCTCCTCCAAAATCCCCTCTGACTCCCAAACTCCATCTGACCCCCGGAATCCCCTCTGACCCCCCCCAAAACCTCCTCCGACCCCCAAAACCCACTCTTATCCCCTAAAACCCCCTCTGACCCTCCCAAAACCCCCTCTGACCCCCCCAACTCCCCTCTGACCTCCAGAATCCCCTCTGACACCCCCCAACTCCCCTCTGACCCACGGAATCTCCTCTGACTGCCCCGGCATCCCTTCTGACCCCCCTAAAACTCTTCTGGCCACCCAAAACCCCCTCTGACCCCCAAAGCCCCTCCGACCACCCCAAAACCCATTCTGATCCCCCAAAACTCTGCTCTGACCCCCCTAAAACACACTCTGACCCCCCAAACTCCTTCTAACCTTCAGAATCCCCTCTGACCCCCTCAAACTCCCTCTGACCCCCAGCCCCCCCTGACCCCCCCCAAACCCACTCTGACCGCCCCAAAACCCCCTCTGACCCCCCTAAAACACACTCTGACCTCCCCAAAACCCCCCTCTGACCACCCTAAAATCCGTTCTGATCCCCTAAAACCCACTCTGACCTCCCCAAAGCCCCCTCTGACCCCCAAAACTCTGCTCTGACCCCCCTAAAACCCCCTCTGACGCCCCTAAAACCCCTCTCTGACCACCCCGAACCCCCCTCTGACCTCCAGAATCCCCTGTGACCTCCCCAAAACACACTCTGACCCCCCAAACTCTGCTCTGACCTCCCCAAAACCTACTCTGACCCCCCAAAATCCCCTCTGACCCGCCCCTAAAACCCACTCTGACACCCAGAATCCCCTCTGACTGCCCCAGAATTCCTTCAGACGCCCCTAAAGCCCCCTCTGACCACCCCAAAACCCCCTCTGTCCTCCAGAATCCCCTCTGACCCCCGGAATCCCCTCTGACCCCCCCCCAAAACCCTCTCTGACCCCCCTAAAATCCATTCTGATCCCCCAAAACCCACTCTGACCTCCCCAAAGCCCCCTCTGACCCCCAAAACTCTGCTCTGACCCCCCTAAAACCCCCTCTGACCGCCCCAAAACCCCCACTGACTCCCCTAAAACCCACTCTGACCTCCAGAAATCCACACTGACCTCCCCAAAACTCCCTCTGACCAGCCAAAAACCCCCTCTGACCACCCCAAAAGCCCCTCTGACCCCCACATCTTCCCCAAGACCCCCTTTCCCAGCCCCACTCCCCACACAAATTCCTGTGCCTGGGAGGAGCTCTCAGCTCGGGGATGGAATAAAACACAGAAAAATCCCATAACTTGTGGATTTCCCCGCTCCAGCAAAATTCAGGGACAGCTACTGCCCTTCCCAGCTCTTCCCCGTGGGAATTCCAGCCCAGAGCCCCCCCCCGGGCACCCCAGAGCCCCCCCAGGGCACCCCAGAGCCCCCCCAGCCCCACGGACAGGGAAACTGAGGCACGGCGTGTGCATCCCGGCCCAGGAAAAGCCCCGCGCCGCGGGGCCAGGCCGCTGCCGGGGGACAATGACAATCCCTGGCGCGTCCCCTCGTCCCCTCCGGTGCTTTCCCGAGGGGGGGAATGTCACTGTCGCGCTCCTGAGCTCATCGCTGACTCACTGGGATGTCCTAATGCCTCACCTTGCTCCGCTTACCGCGAGAGGAGAGCTCTGGAGAAGTGGGGCAGAGCTCGGGGAGGGAGCGGAGCTTCGCCTTTTGGGGCTGAGCTGCCCCTCCGCACCCCAAAATTTGGGATATTTCTGATTTCCAGGTCCCTCCTGCAGGTGGGACAGGGTGAGGAGCACCTGTGACCTTGCCCGTGGCCCCAATCCCAGGGCAGGTCCCCAAACCTCAGGGAGTCGCTGCCTGTCCCCAAACCTCAGGGAGTCGCTGCCTGTCCCCGCAGGGACCCGCGGGCACTGTCACACCCTCCCCGCGGTTCCCCGGCGTCTCCAAATGGCCAGCGGCGGTTTTGGGGCTGGTTTGGGGTATTTTTAAACACTTCCACATGGGGATTTTGGTGGTTTTTGGGTCCTCTCCATCCCCGGGGGGTGATAGGGGCAGAGTGGGGACAGCCAGGGCTGTTTGTCCCCTGGGCGTTGTGCCACCAGGGCCACCAAAAACACGGGGCGAGTCCCCAAATTCTACCAACCCCCCCTCGGCCTCACATCCCCCACGCTCAGGGAACTCCCCCCGGCCGCCCAGGGAGCCGCGGCCCCGCCGCAAATAACCGCGAGCTAATTGAGGGCGCCTAATTAGGCACAGAGCCGAGGGAGGTGTCCCAGGAGGTGACACCGCCGCTGCCGGAGCTCCTGAGCGGGGACACGAGGACAGAGGGCCCCCCACTCCCGGCAGCGACAGCAGGGGACAGCGACATTGTCCCCACGTGGCACCCAGAGGGCGAAGCAGCGCGGGCATGGCCCTGGCAGGGCCGGGGCGGCCGCGCTAATTAGCCAAGCTGTAATTACCCCGTGGGGCGTGGATCCAGCCCCACACGGAACCGAGAATAGCCCGGCGGCGGGCGGGGGTCCCGGGGGTCCCCAGAGGCGGGCGGGGGTGCCCGGGGTCTCTGGCGGCGGGCGGGGGTCCCGGGGGTCCCCAGAGGCGGGCGGGGGTGCCCAGCGGCGGGCGGGGGTCCCGCGGGTCTCCGGCGGCGGGCAGGGGTCCCGGGAATCCCCGGCAGTGGGCGGGGGTCCCGGGGGTCCCCAGCGGTGGGCGGGGGTCCCGGGGGTCCCCAGCGGCGGGGGGGGGGTCCCGGGGGTCCCCGGCGGGGGTCGCGGGGGTCCCCGACTCACCACGATGCGGGTCTCGTTGGCCGGCAGCGTGTCGATGGCCAGGGTGCCACCCACCAGGTCCTGGCTGATGTGTGTCCCCTCGGCCGCGTGGCCCTCGCTCCCGGGGGGGCGTCCTGGGGGGCACAGGGAGGGAGGGCTCAGTGGGGTGGGGTCAGCCCCGTGCCCCTCCTGGTGCTGTGACGCGAGTTTTGGGGGGTCTCGGCCTCGCTGGGAGGGAGGTGTGGGAAGGGTCTGTGCAGGTGCGGGGACAGGCGACAATCGGGGGGGACAGCTGGGCAAACAGCCACAGACGGCAGCCCCCGCACGCAGCAGCGACCCCGGGCTGGGGGAAGCCGCACCGCTGTGGCCGTGTCCCCCATGTCCCCCATGTCCCCACGTCCCCAGCCCTCGGTCCCCCCGCCATGGGGTCAGGGTGTCCAAGCTCCCAAAGACGCCGCGTCCCCTGCAGACACATGTCCCCTGCAGACACATGTCCCCTGCAGACACATGTCCCCAGCCCCCCGGAGGGAGCGGGGGCCGGCAGCGCGGCTGGGGTGCGGGGGGAGGATAGCGAAGCCTTTTGGGACCGAATGTGCCGAGAATCAGGAGGTTTCTGGCAGCTCGGCGCGGGCGGGGGCGGTGGGGACGGCAGCGCTCGCCCACGGGCAGGGACACAGCCGGGACGCGTCTGTCCCCAGCCGGGGGCACCGCGCAGCCCCGGGGGGGCTGAGAGCTGCTCCCCCCGCCCTGGGGAGGGGTCCCACCGTGCCCTCCCCGGGAGCTGATCGCTAATTGCTGCCTAATGAGCTCCCGGGGCTAGCCCGGCGCTGCTTTCGGTTCCCAGGCCTGCGGGAGGGGAAACTGAGGCAGGGCTGGGCTGGACCGACCCCCGGCCAGAGGGGCTCCTCGCTTGGGGGTCACGCTCGCCACCCCTGCGGGGCACTGCTGGAGGTGTGGGGTGTCCCAGAGAGAGTGGAGACCCCCCCAAAGGCACCCCAAAACCTCCCCGGGGGGCTGCGCCCCCAGCCCTAACAGCGCCGGCCGAGCCGTGGGGGCACGGGTGGGGGGATCCTGCGGGGGGGGCGCGGGGACACAGCCCCCCAACTCCGTCCCATGGCTGCCCAGCCCAGATCGGGGGTCCGGACCCCCATCTTGGCTGTGGAGAGCATGGGGAGGGGAGCGGGACCCCCAGAGCCCGCCCCACAAGGCGGGTGGGCGCAGCGGCTGTGGGGCACGGCGGGACACGCACCTGCGGGCTGGGGGGGCACGGAGACACCCCCAAAGCACAGCAGCGGGGGGCGCACAGACCCCCGGGACCCCCGGACAGCCCCCCCGGGCAGGGCCGCGACCCCCCTGCCCCCCACTGCCCCCCACTGCCGGGACCCCCCGAGCCCCCCCGCCGCCCCCGGCCCTACCTGCGCCCAGCACCCCGCGGAGCAGGCAGAGCAGGAGGAAGCCCCCCCAGCGCATGGTCCCGGGGGGCGGCGGCCCCGGCGGTGCTGGGGGTCGGGGGGCTCAGCGCCCCGCCATAGGCCGGGACCCCCGGGAGCCGCGCACCGAGCGGAGCCGAGCCGAGCCGGAGCCGGGCGGGGCCGGGGGCGGGGCCGGGGCGGGGCTGCAATTGGGAGGGGCTGGGGTGGGATGGGATTTGGGATTTGGGAAGGGACGGAGCCGGCGGTGGGACCCCCGTGCGGCCCGGGGGCTCGGGAATGTTCTTCCGTCCCCGGGGCGACATCTCGGGGTGCTCACACCCCCCCCCCCATCCCCTTCCCGTTTTTGGGGCACCAGGGGGGGGTTGGGGTCCCCCAGCCTGTCCCCACTGCGGGGACCCCGCTCTGGGCTCAGGGGTGGCCGGGGGGGGTCTGGGCTGAACCCGCGGGCCCCACAAGCCATAGGACCACCGCAGCCCCCCTATTTGGGGGGCAGTGCCCCACCGCCCCCAGCCCACCGAGGGTCCCCATCCACAGACCCGCGGGGTCGCGTCTCCGCAGCAGGAGGGCGTGTGTCCCTCCTGATCCCCCAGATTGTCCCTTTGGGGGAGGAACAGCGGATTTTGGGGTCGTGGGGGGCACAGGGTGGGGGCACAGGGTGGGGGGCTCAGGCTGGGGGTCCCCCTGGCACCGAGGAGGCCCGAGAGAGCCCAACCCTGCAGCCCCCCACATTCAGCCGACCTGACTTCTGTCCGCCCCATAATTCGGGCAGCGTTTTGGGGGGCTCTGGCTGCACCCCAGCCCCTCAGCCCCATGCCCAAGGCCTGGGGGGCGATGCCGACCCCCCCCATCCCTGCCCCCATCCCACGGGCAAAGCCGAGGGGCGCGGGGACAATGTGGGGGGGACAGTGTGGGGGTCCCGCGGCTGCTCTGAAGTGAGGAAATAAAAGGGGAAAAGCGACGTTTTTGGGGCTCCCCGAGAGCTGGGTGCAGCCTTCTCCAAAACAAAGCACGGACACCCCACCCGAGTCTGGGGGGGGTCTTGGGGGGCTGGACGAGGCCCCCCCTCGCTGCAGGGGTGTTGGGGGGCAAAGGGAAGGGGTGAGCAAAATAGAGTGGAGACCCCCTGGGAACGGGAGGAAAAGAGGGGGCACCCGGATTTGAACCGGGGACCTCTTGATCTGCAGTCAAATGCTCTACCACTGAGCTATACCCCCGCTGCAGAGCGCGCACCGCCAGTGGCCATAGCAGCGTCCCCAGGCGGGGACAGCCGGACACGGACACTGCCTGGCCATGGACACCCTCCGGTCACTGACACCGCCTGGCTATGGACACCCCCTGGTCACTGACACCGCCTGGCTATGGACACCCCCGGTCATGGACACCGCCTGGCCATGGACACCAACTGGTCACTGACATTCAGCCACGGACACTCCCTAGTCACTGACACCCCCTGGTCATGGACACCCCCTGGTCACTGACACCGCCTGGCTATGGACACCCCCTGGTCACTGACATCCACCCACGGACACCCCCTGGTCACTGACACCGCCTGGTTATGGACACCCCCTGGTCATGGTCTCTTCCTGGTCACGGACACCCCCTGGTCACTGACACCCCCTGACCATGGACACCCTCCGGTCACTGACGTCCACCCACGGACATCCCCCACCCAGACGGACACTCCCTGGTCACTGACACCAACTGGTCACTGACACCCCCTGGTCACTGACACCGCCTGGCCATGGACACCAACTGGTCACGGACACTGAGCCACGGACACTCCCTAGTCACGGACACCCCCTGGTCACGGACACCCCCTGGTCACGGACACCAACTGGTCACGGACACCCCCTGGTCACGGACACCAACTGGTCACGGACACCAACTGGTCACGGACACCCCCTGGTCACGGACACCAACTGGTCACGGACACCCCCTGGTCACGGACATCCACCCACGGACATCCCCCACCCACACGGACACCCCCTGACCATGGACACTCGGCCATGGACATCCCCTGTGCACCGACACCCCCCAACCACAGGGACACCCACCCACGGACACCCACCCACCCCACACCCACGGGCACCCCCTGGCCATGGACACCCACCCACGGACACCCCACACCCACGGACACCGCCTGTCCACTGGCACCCCCCACGGACACCCACCCACGGACACCCTCTGGTCACGGACACCCCCTGGTCACGGACACCCACCCACGGACACCCACACCCACGGACACCGCCTGTCCACTGGCACCCCACACGGACACCCACCCACGGACACACCCCTGTACCACCAACACCCCCCACCCACGGACACCTGCCCCAAGGAAGCCCCCCGCGGACAGCCCCACTCACAGACACCCCACACCCCACAGACACCCCCAGTCCGAGAGACCCCCGCGCACTGACACCCCAAAAATACTGACATCCCAAAAATACTGACACCCCAAAAATACTGACAGACAGCCCCCACTCACAGACACCCCACACCCCACGGACACCCCCAGTCCGAGACACCCCCGCGCACTGACACCCCAAAAATACTGACACCCCCCACCCACAGACACCCCCACTCATGGACACCCCCCACCCACTGACACCCCCACCCCCTTGGACACCTCCCCCCGCCGGGCCCCCCCACTCACGGACACCCCACACACTCACACCCCATCTCCCCCGCCCCACACCCCAACTGTCCCCTCCCCAGAGACCCCAACCCCCCGCAACTCGCCCCCCACCCTCCTCCCGAGTGCTCGTGGGGGGACCCGACCCCTCCAGCCCCCCCAAACCCCACAGAGCGCGGTGGGGCAGCCCCCCAGGTCCGGGCTGTGCTGCCCCACGGCGCTTGGGGGGTGCGTGGGACCCCCAGAGTGCCCCAGGCGGGGTCTGGGGGAGCGGAGCCGCCGGCCGGACCCCCCCGTGGCGCGGGGGGATTGCCGGAGGTGTCGCAGCGGGGGACGGATGGGGCCGCGGTGGTGGCCAGGGAGGGTCAATATTTGCTCCCAAAGCCGCCGGGCAAACACGGGGGGCGAGGAGGGGCGGGACCCCGGCGGGGACAGCGGGAGGAAGGTTTGGGGACACCCCGGTGCGAGCCCCTTGTCCCTGTGTCACCCCTCAGTGTCCCGTGTCGCAGATGGGGAAACTGAGGCACGAAGGAAGGGTCGCCGGGGGGGGAACCTAGGGAGGGGGATCCCCACAGCCCTGGAGACCCCCAGTGCACCCCACCCCCCAGCTCCCGCCCTGTCCTTGGGGACGAGCCCCCCGGAGTGACCCCACAGGCCACCCGAGTGACCCCACCGCCCCCCCCGGAGTGACCCCAAACCCCCCCGGAGTCACCCCACAGCCCCCCCGGAGTCACCCCACAGGCCACCCGAGTGACCCCACCGCCCCCCCGGAGTGACCCCACAGGCCCCCGGAGTGACCCTGCAGCCCCCCCGAGTTACCCCAAACCCCTCCCGGACTGACCCCACAGCCCCCCCGGACTGACCCCCCCCGAGTGACCCCACAGCTCCCCCGGAGTGTCCCACAGCCCCCTCGGGGTGACCCCACAGCCACTCCCGGATTGACCCCACAGCCCCCCCGGAGTGTCCCCACCGATCCCACCCACCCAATGTGACCCCACAACCCCCCCGGAGTGACCCCACAGCCCTCCCGAGTGTGCCCACCGACCCCAACCAGTGTGACCCTGCAGCCCCCCAGAGTGACCCCACATACAGAGTGACCCCATAGCCCCCCCGGCTGACCCCACAGCCCCCCAGAGGGACCACACAGCCCCTAGGAGTGACCCCAAACCCCCCTGGGAAACGGGAATCCCCCCGGAGTGTCCTCACCGCCCCCACCCAGTGTGACCCCACAGCCACCCGAATGACCCCACAGCCCCTCAGAGTGACCCCAAACCTCCCCCCGGAAGTGACCCCACAGCCCCTCCGGAGTGACCCCACAGCCCCCTTGGAGTGACCCCACAGCCCCTCAGAGTGACCCCAAACCCCCCCGGAGTGACCCTACAGCCCCCCCGAGTGACCCCACATACACCCCCTGCCTGACCCCCCCCGGAGTGTCCCCACAGCCCGTCGGAGTGACCCCAAACCCCTCCCCGAGTGATCCCACAGCCCCTCCGGAGTGACCCCCCCGGACTGACCCCACAGCCCCCAGAGTGACCCCACATACAGAGTGACCCCGTAGCCCCCCCGGACTGACCCCAAACCCCCCCGAGTGACCCCAAACCCCCCTGGGAAACGGGACTCCCCCCGGCTGTCCCCGCCGTGTATTGGGGAGGGCCGGGGGGGCTCGGGGCCGGCCCGGCTGAGCCCCCCGCGCGTTTGGGGACACGGAGGTGACACCGTCTGGGGGAGCCGCTCGGGGGGGCCGTGTCCGCGATAAGGACAGGGCGATAAGGCGGGCCGGGCTCGCACCCCATTAGCGCTGCGCCGGGAAGGTGCCAATCCTGTCACCCGCCTTGGGGACACAGGGGACAGATGCCACCCCCGTGCCCAGCGCTGTCTGTCCCATCTCTCTGCCCCCCTGCTGCCCCCCCCCGGCCCTGCTGTCCCCGTGTGCCACCGCTCCGAGAGAGGACAAAACGGGGAGCTGTGGGGTCCCAGGGCACCCCAAACTGTACCGACCAGCCCCGAGCTGGGGGGGACCCCGGGGGCTGCGGAGGGGGCGAGGGAGATTTGGGGTGAGTGAGGTACGGGGTGAGTGAAATTTGGGGCGAGGGAGATTTGGGGTGAGGGAGATTTGGGGTGAGGGAGAGTTAGGGTGAGTGAGATTTGGGGTGAGCGAGATTCGGGGTGAGCGAGATTTGGGGTGAGCAGATTTGGGGTGAGGGAGATTTGGGGTGAGCGAGATATGGGGTGAGCGAGATTCGGGGTGAGCAGATTTGGGGTGAGCGAGATTCGGGGTGAGCGAGATATGGGGTGAGCAGATTTGGGGTGAGGGAGATTTGGGGTGAGCAGATTTGGGGTGAGCGAGATATGGGGTGAGCGAGATTTGGGGTGAGCGAGAGTTAGGGTGAGTGAGATTTGGGGTGAGCGAGATTTGGGGTGAGCGAGATTCGGGGTGAGCAGATTTGGGGTGAGCGAGATTCGGGGTGAGCAGATTTGGGGTGAGGGAGATTTGGGGTGAGCGAGATTCGGGGTGAGCAGATTTGGGGTGAGCGAGATTCGGGGTGAGCAGATTCGGGGTGAGCAGATTTGGGGTGAGCGAGATATGGGGCGAGTGAGACATGGGGTGAGGGAGATTTGGGGTGAGTGAGATTTGGGGTGAGGGAGCTGAGGGGCGGGCGGGGACACAGAGTACCCCAAAGTGCACCCAAAATCACTCTGAGCTGTGGGGGGACACGAGACACCCCAAACTGTACTCAAAATCATTCTGAGCTATGGGGGGACACAGCACACCCCAAACTGCCCCCACGGCCCCCCTGAGCTATGGGGTGACACAGGATACCCCAAACCTCACCCAAAATCCCTCTGAGCTGTGGGGGGACACGAGACACCCCAAACTGTACGCAAAATCACTCTGAGCTGTTGGGAGGGACACAGAGCACCCCAACCGCACCCAAAATTACTCTGAGCTACGGGGGGCACCCCAAACTGCACTCACCGCCCCACTGAGCTATGGGGAGACACGGGACACCCCAAACTGCACCCAAAATCCCTTTGAGATATGAGGGGACTCAGGACACCCCAAACCGCACCCAAAATAATCCTGAGCTATGGGGGGGGGGACACAGGACACCCCAAACCGCACCCAAAATCACTCTGAGCATTGAGGGGACATAGAGAACCCCAAACTGCCCCCACGGCCCCACTGAGCTGTGGGGGGAACACGGGACACTCCAAACTGTGCCCAAAATCACTCTGGGACATGGGGAGGACGACACAGAGCACCCCAAATTGCATTCAAAATCCCTCTGAGCATTGGGGGGACACAGAACACCCCAAACTGCACTCACCGCCCCACTGAGCTATGGGGGAACACGGGACACCCCAAACTGTTCCCAAAATCACTCCGAGATATGGGGGGATGCAGGACACCCCAAACTTCACCCAAAATCACTCTGAGCACTGGGGGGACACAGGACACCCCAAACTGTACTCAAAATCACTCTGAGATATGGGGGGGGACACAGGACACCCCAAACTGTATTCACCACCCCCTCGAGTTATGGGGGAACACAGGACACCCCAAACCGCACCCCAAATCCCTCCGAGCACTGGGGGGACACAGGACACCCCAAACTTCGCCCAAAATCCCTCCGAGCACTGGGGGGACACGGCACACCCCAGGCTGGCTCAGGGCTGGCGCCGGAGGCAGCCTGCTCGGGGGGGCTGTTTGCCCATGCCCCCCAGGCCAGGCTGGCAATTATGGAAATCCCCTAAGCCCTGATCGCCTCCTCCCACCCCATCAGGAGGGCAAACAGTTTGGGCAGCGGGGGCCGAGATAGCGCGGGGGACATAAACCCCCCGGGCGGGCCGAGCCACCACCGCCACCGCCACCGCCACCGCCACCGCCGGCAGCATGGTGACATCCCGGGCCACCCTGTGCCTTGTCGCCTGGCTCCTGCCGCCCGCCGCCGGGCACCTGTGGGCATGGATGTTCTCCCTGCCCCAGAACTCGCCCGACGCGGCCGCGCTGGGCAGGAGCCCCGGGGCAGAGCTGGAGGAGGTGAGGAGAGAGGGGGGCCCGGGGGGCGGCGGGGGGGCGGGGACGGCAGGGTGGGGGGCGGCCAGGGGGGGTCGGGGTGGGCACGGAGCTGGGTTTGCAGCAGGGTGGGCTCAGGAGGGACAGGAGGGTGGTTTGGAGCCAGGGTGGGCACAGAATCTGCAGCAGAGTGGGCTCAGGGGTGGCTGGGGGCAGAATTTCGGCCAGGGTGGGCTCGGAGTGGGCACAGAATCTGCAGCAGGGTGGGCACAGAGGTGGGAGGGGGCAGAATTTACGGCCAGGGTGGGCTCAGGTGGGTGGTTTGGAGCCAGGGTGGGCACAGAATCTGCAGCAGGGTGGGCACAGGGGTGGGCACGGAGCTGGGTCTGCAGCCAGGGTGGGCTCAGGGTGGGCGCCGGGCTGGGTGCGGGCAGAATTTACGGCCAGGGTGGGCTCAGGAGGGTGGTTTGGAGCCAGGGTGGGCACGGAATTTACAGCCAGGGTGGGCTCGGGGTGGGCACGGAGCTGGGTTTGCAGCCAGGGTGGGAGCGGGGTGGGCATAGGGGTGGGTGCGGGCAGAATTTACAGCCAGGGTGGGCTTAGGAGGGGCAGGAGGGCGGTTTGGAGCCAGGGTGGGCACGGAATTTGCAGCAGAGTGGGCTCAGGGGTGGGAGGGGACAGAATTTGTAGCCAGGGTGGGCTCGGGGTGGGCACGGAGCTGGGTTTGCAGCAGGGTGGGCTCAGGAGGGACAGGAGGGTGGTTTGGAGCCAGGGTGGGCACAGAATCTGCAGCAGGGTGGGCACAGGGGTGGCTGGGGGCAGAATTTGCAGCCAGGGTGGGCTTAGGAGGGGCAGGAGGGTGGTTTGGAGCCCGGGTGGGCACAGAATTTACAGCCAGGGTGGGCTCGGGGTGGGCACGGAGCTGGGTCTGCAGCCAGGGTGGGCTCAGGGTGGGCACCGGGCTGGGTGCAGGCAGAATTTACGGCCAGGGTGGGCTTCGGACCGTGGTTTGGAGCCAGGGTGGGCACAGAATTTGCAGGAGGGTGGGCTCGGGGTGGGTGCGGGCAAAATTTATAGCCAGGGTGGGCTCAGGGGTGGGAAAGGAGCAGAATTTACGGCCAGGGTGGGCTCTGAGTGGGCATAGGGGTGGGAGGGGGCAGAATTTACAGCCACGGTGAACACAGGGTGGGAGCAGGGTGAGGAGAGGGGTGGGGAGCAGGGTGGGCGCAGAACTGACCGCCAGAGTGGGCACGGGGGCTGCAGGTGGGTTAGACCCAGGGCTGGCACAGCGATGGGCGCAGAATGTGCAGCCAGGGCGGGAGGTGGGCTTGGGGCAGGGTGGGCACAGAGTTTGCAGGGCCGGGGTGGGCACAGGGAGTTCAGACCCCGAGTGGGAGCAGAATTTTCGGCTGGGGGTGCAGCAGGGGCGATGTCAGGGCGGGAGCCGCGTTTGGAGCCGCGGGGACCCCACGGTGTGCTGCCGGTGGGGGCGGACACGGCGGTCCGGGGATGGACTCGGGGGTCCGCCGGTGGCCGGGGATGGACACAGGGGTCGGTCGGTGGCCGGGGATGGACACCGGGGTCCGGGGGTGGGCACTGGGGGTCCATTTTCAGCCGGGGATGGACACTGGGGGTCGGTCGGTGTCCGGGGGTGGACGCGGGGGTCCGGGGATGGACCTGGGGATCTGTCGGTGGTCGGGGATGGACACGAGGGGTCCGTCGGTGGTCGGGAGGGGACACGGGCAGTCCGTTGATGGCCAGGAATGGACACTGGGGGGTCCGTTTGCAGCCGGGGGTGGACACGGGGGTCGGTCGGTGGCAGGGGATGGACACGGGGGTCCGCGGGTGGACACTGGGGTCCGTTTTCAGCCGGGGATGGACACGGGGGTCCTGGGGCGGGCCCGGGGGTCGGTCGGTGTCCGGGGCTGGACTCGGAGGTCCGGGGGTGGGCTCGGGGGTCGGTCGGTGTCCGGGGCTGGGCACGGGGGTCCGGGGGCGGACACGGGGGTCGGTCGGTGTCCGGGGCTGGACACGGGGGTCCGGGGGCGGGCCCGGGGTCGGTCGGTGTCCGGGGCTGGACACGGGGGTCCGGGGGCGGGCCCGGGGGTCGGTCGGTGTCCGGGGCTGGACTCGGAGGTCCGGGGGTGGGCTCGGGGGTCGGTCGGTGTCCGGGGCTGGGCACGGGGGTCCGGGGGCGGACACGGGGGTCGGTCGGTGTCCGGGGCTGGACACGGGGGTCCGGGGGCGGGCCCGGGGTCGGTCGGTGTCCGGGGCTGGACACGGGGGTCCGGGGGCGGGCCCGGGGGTCGGTCGGTGTCCGGAGCTGGACACGGGGGTCCGGGGGCGGGCCCGGGGTCGGTCGGTGTCCGGGGCTGGACACAGGGGTCCGGGGGCGGGCCCGGGGTCGGTCGGTGTCCGGGGCTGGACACAGGGGTCCGGGGGCGGGCCCGGGGGTCGGTCGGTGTCCGGGGCTGGACACGGGGGTCCGGGGGCGGGCCCGGGGGTCGGTCGGCGGCGGGCGGCGGGGCCGGCAGGGGGCGCGGTGGCGCGGGGCGGCGCCGGGCGCTCCAGTGGCGCAATCGGTCAGCGCGCGGTACTTATAGGGCGGTACGCGAGCGATGCCGAGGTTGTGAGTTCGAGCCTCACCTGGAGCAGGACTTTTAGGGGTTCGCGCCGCCCCCCCCGTATTGCCCCCCCTGCCCCGCCGCCCTCACCCGCTGGGTTTTCTTTTCCCGAGAAAAATGCTGGAAGCGCTGCGGGCTGCGGATGGGGCTCCCCAGGCTGACCGAGCGCTGCAGGGCTGCTCCCAAACTCGGCCCCCCAAAATCACTCCAACACCCCCACGCCCAACCCTGCTGCTCGCAGCGTGTGAACAGAGGGGATTTTTCCCCATTTTTGGCCTGCCTCGGCTCAGGGATGGGGTGGGGGATGAGGTGTGCCCTCCGTGATGCTCCGTGTCCCCTCCTCCGCAGGTGACCCCGTGCGGCCCCGCCACCCCCTGCGCCCAGGGACACTTCTGTGACGAGCACTTCGGGCTGTGCCTGCCCACGCGGCCCGCGGGGCAGTACTGCCGCCACGACCCGCACTGCGCCCACGGCCTCGTCTGCATGTTCGGCAAGTGCCAGCAGCCCGCGGCCCCCGGGCAGGACGGTGAGCGGGGGTCCGGCCGGGGGGGACACCGGGGACAAGCCCCGCGAGTGATGGAGAGGCGCTAAGGCAGGCCGTGCTGGGTGTCCCCACCGCGGGGTCAGAGTGGGGGTCTCCGTCCCTTAAGGTCACTTTCTTGGGGGTCGCCACCCCGGGATCAGAGCGGGGGTCCCCACCTCGGGGTCAGAGCGGGGGTCCCCCTCCCTTAAGGTCACTTTCTTGGGGGTCTCCCTCCCCTAAGGTCACTTTCTTGGGGGTCGCCACCCCTGTCTCAGAGCGGGGGTCCCCCTCTCCTAAGGTCACTTTCTTGGGGGTCACCCCGGGGTCAGGGCGGAGGTCCCCGTCCCTGAAGGTCACTTTTTTGGGGGTCGCCACCCCGGGGTCAGAGCGGGGGTCGCCACCCCGGGGTCAGAGCGGGGGTCCCCCTCTCCTAAGGTCACTTTCTTGGGGGTCCCCGTCCCCTAAGGTCACTATCTTGGGGGTCGCCACCCCGCGGTCAGAGCGGGGTCCCCGTCCCCTAAGGTGGCTTTCCGCCCGGGCAGGAGCGCGGTGCTCCCGGGACGAGGAGTGCGGGCCCGGCGGCTGCTGCGCTCGGCAGCACGGCGAGCGCGTGTGCCAGCGGCGCCTGGCGCTGGCCCAGAGCTGCCATGTGCCCCCCGGGGGACTCGCCTTCAGCATCAACCAGGTGTGCCCGTGCCAGGCCGGGCTGGTCTGCCGCCTCTCCGTGCCCGCCAGAGAGTGAGTGATGCGTGCCGGGCCGGGCTGGGCGGGGCGGGGGGCAGCCCTGGGTCGGGGGGTGGCAGGGGACAGGGGCTGAGGTATCAGCGGTGTCCCTGGGCGGGGGCGCAGCCCTGGGTCGGGGGTGGCAGCGGGACAGAGGCTTAGGTGACAGCGGTGTCCCTGGGCGGGGGGTGGCGCCGGGACAGGGGCTGGGGTGTCACCGATGTCCTTGGGCGGGGGACGTGGGGTGCAGCCCTGGGTCGGGGAGTGGCGGCGGGGCAGAGGCTGAGGTGTCAGCGGTGTCCCTGGGTGGGGGGTGGCAGGGGGCAGCGGCTGAGGTGACAGCGGTGTCCCTCGGCAGGGACCCCTGGGTGCAGCCCTGGGCTGGGAGGTGGCAGGGGACCAGGGCCGAGGTGACAGCGGTGTCCCTGGGCTGGGAGGTGGCAGGGGACCGGGGCTGAGGTGACAGCGGTGTCCCTGGGCTGGGAGGTGGCAGGGGGCAAAGGCTGAGGTGCCAGCCGTGTCCCTGGGTTTGGGAGGTGGCAGGGGGCCGGGGCTGAGGTGACAGCGGTGTCCCTGGGTTTGGGAGGTGGCAGGGGGCCGGGGCTGAGGTGACAGCGGTGTCCCTGGGTTTGGGAGGTGGCAGGGGGCCGGGGCTGAGGTGACAGCGGTGTCCCTGGGTTTGGGAGGTGGCAGGGGGCCGGGGCTGAGGTGACAGCGGTGTCCCTGGGTTGGGAGGTGGCAGGGGGCCGGGGCTGAGGTGACAGCGGTGTCCCCGCGTGCTGTCCGCAGGAAGGCGTTCGAGTACCGGCCGGAGAAGAGCGAGTGGCGGTGCCGGCAGCCCTGAGCGCCCGCCTGTATTTATTGCCTGTAAATAGCGTGTCCGTGGCGTGTCCGCGGCGTGTCCGTGGCGTGTCCGCGGCGTGGCCAGAGCCGCCCGAGCGCCGATGAACGCGGCCCAGCGCCGCGCCGAGCTCGGCGGCTGCCGCTGCCCATCCCGGGGGGCTGGAGCCCCCCGACCCTCGCCCCTTCCCGGAGCCGGGCCGGTCCCAGCTCCGTCCTCACCCGCGCGGGGTCACTCAGAGCCGAGCCGTGTCCGGTCCCAGCCGCGGTGGCCGCAGCCCCCCCGAGCCCCCCGAGCCCCCCCAGGCCGCAGCAGGCTCAGGCGCGGGGGAGGTCTCACCGAAATGTTTATTACAAAGAACCAAGCGAGCGGGGCGAGTCCCCCCCGACACACACACACACCAACGAGAATAAATAAATAAAATACATTTTTTTTGTCGGGTCTTTAAATTAAAAGTTTGTGGAGTGACATAAATACGGGACGTCCCTCTGCCCGCGGGGGGGCCGGGGGGGCCCCACTGCCCGGGTTGTGGGGCAGGGGGGGCTCAAAGCACTTGGCAGGCAGTGACACCGAGTCCTCCCCCAAAAAAAGGGGGAAACTGAGGCACACATGGGTGGCGGCTTGGCAGCGGCAGAGCTGGGTGCCCCCAAGCCCCCCGACCCGGGCTGGTGGTCTGGGTAAGGCAGTGACCCCGGGGACCCCAAACATTGCCCCCAGGGGTGGGGGTGGGGGCGAGGGGCTGCCCCACAAGGGGGACAAGCCCAGTCCCGCGGTGAGGGCTGGACACGCGGTGTCCCCAGCCCACCCTGATGTGGTCACCCCGCAGAGCTGGGGGGCGCAAGGGACGCCCCGGGGCGGGCACAGGACAAGGCAGTGCCCCGGGGTGCGGGGGGGACGGACGGACAGAGGCTCACGGACGGACGGACAGACTGACACGGCTGGACAGGGCGAGCGTGGACAGGCACGGCGGGGGGGATGGGACGGGAGGGGGGGTCGGGGAAAGGGGGCCGGGGCTGTCCCAGGACAGCGGGACCCCCCGGCAGGCCAGGGCTGGGCAGCTGTTAGCACGGGTTAGACCCCAAAAGTGGCTCAGATTCACCCCCCACCCCCCAAGTCAGGCAGAGCCCCTCCAGGCAAACACATGCAAACTGCCCCCCCCCCCCCCCCGGGCAGGCAGCGCCTCGGGGGGCACAGCCTGGGGCAGCGGGGACCCCCAGCCCTGCACACACCGCACACGCATGCACCCCCCGGGGGGGGCTGTGGGGCAGTGCCAGGCACCGCTGGGCTGGGGGGCAGCTGGCAGGGACCCCCCCCCGCCACCACGGCCAGCTCCGGCCCCTGCAGCCGAGAGCACCATGGAGAGGCGGGGGGCACCCAGCGGGCAGGGCTGGGGAGGGGGCACGGCCCCCGCCCCGCGCCCGGGGACACGCCGGGTCCCCTTTGGTCACTTGCTGTCCCTGCCGGGCAGGGAGGGCCCGAGGCACCGCGAGATGCTGGGGGGCTGCGGCAGGGGAGACCCCCCCTCAGCAGAGAGTGGGGCAGGGGGAGCCCCCAGGGCAGAGCGGGGGCTCCCCATGGCACTGCTGGCCGGGCTCGGGGGGGCACGGAGGCAAGCGGCGGGGCTGGCCCGCACCCCAAAACCAGCGCTGGGGTACCCCCCGCCCGCACCCCTCACCCTAGCGCATGAGCACGTCCTGGCCCCAGCCCTCGCCGTCGCTCTGGCCCGGCGGCTCCTGGCCCTCGGCTCGGCCCCGCAGCCCCCGGCCCTCGGGCCCGTCCCAGCTGCCGGGGGGCGGCTGCGGCGCGGCCCCGGGGGGGCCCGGCGGCTCCTCCTCCACGGGGTCCATCTCGATGTCCATGCAGCACGAATCGCCGGGCTCCGTGCCGCCCGAGTCGCGGCTGCCCGGCGCCTCCGAGTCGAAGGTGTCCTGGCGGGCCAGGCTGCGGGGCCCGGGCCGGGGGGGCTGCGGGGCGGCTCTGCCCTGCCCGCGGCCCCCCGAGCCCCCCGGGCCCTGCCGGAGGCGGCCGCGCTCCCCCTCCGGGTACGGAGCCTGGCGGGGAGAAGCAACCACACCATGCGGGGACTGGGGGTCAGTGGGGTCAGTGGGGTCAGTGGGGTCAGTGGGGTTAGTGGGGTCAGTGGGGTCAGTGGGGTCAGTGGGGTCAGGGGGATCAGGGGGGTAAGGGTGGTCAGGGGGGGCACACACTGCTGTCCAGCCTGGCCGGGCTCGGCCGGGGGGCGCCGGGCGGGGATGGGGAGGGGGCATGCAGGGCGGGGGGCACGGGCAGCGTCCAGCTCGCTGGGGCACTTAGCGACAGACACAACGCAGGACACGTGTCCCCCCTCTGTCCCCGCCCCGGGGGTGCTGTGGGACCCCCGGCTCAGCACTGCGGTGGCCACGGGGGATGATGGGGCTGTGCCCCCCGCCCAGCCCAACCAGGTCTCCCCCAAAATCTCATCCCTGCCGTGGCTGCCCCGGAGAGGTGCAGGAACGGGGGGCTGGCACCCCGGCAGCCCCCGGAAGGCACGGGGGTGTTAAAGGGGGCAGATCTGGGGGTCCCCAATGGCCAGGGCAGCTCCAGGCCTTGGGGGAGGCAGAGATTCCCAGGAGACCCCGAATGTGGGGCTGGGGGCGGTGCCAGGCAAGGAGAGATCCCCCAGCTGATGGCCCCAATTCGGGAACGGGAGCAGGTCCCTGGGGTGACCCCGATCCCAGGGAGGGACACCCCAGGGACAGCCCCATGCCGGGACTGCAGGACCCCTGAGGGGGCACAGGTCCCCTGAGGAACAGTCCCAGGGATGGTGCCACTCCTGGGGGGCTGTGCCTCCCCTGGGTGACCCCAGGCCCATGGGCTGCCCCAATCCCAGGTGGTGCCACACCTGGGGAGGACCAGACCCCTGAGGTGACCCTGATCCCAGGACAGGTGACCCTGGGGACAGTCCCACACCTGGGGGGGGCCACAGCCCCCTGGGGTGACCCTGATCCTGGGACAGGTGACCCCAGGGATTGTCCCACACCTGGGTGACCCCAATCCCATGGGCTGCCCCTAACCCAGGGTTCCCAGGGCAGGTGACCACACCTGGGGGGGATCACAAACCCCTGGGGTGACCCTGATCCCGGGACAGGTGACCCCAGGGATTGTCCCACACCTGGGGGGTGTCACAGCCCCCTGGGGTGACCCTGATCCTGGGACAGGTGACCCCCGGGGACAGTCCCACATGTAGATGGCCACAGCCCCCTGGGGTGACCCTGACCCCAGCACAGGTGACCCCAGGGATTGTCCCACACCTGGGGAGTGTCACAGCCCCCTGGGGTGACCCTGACCCCAGCACAGGTGACCCCAGGGACAGTCCCACACCTGGGGAGCGTCACAGCCCCCTGGGGTGACCCTGACCCCAGCACAGGTGACCCCAGGGACAGTCCCACACCTGGGGGGGATCACAAACCCCTGGGGTGACCCTGACCCCAGCACAGGTGACCCCAGGGATTGTCCCACACCTGGGGAGTGTCACAGCCCCCTGGGGTCACCCTGATCCCAGCACAGGTGACCCCAGGGACAGTCCCACACCCGGGGGGGCTGCAACTCCCCAGGCTGTCCCCAATCCCGGGGGTCTCCCAAGGGCCGGGGGGGCTGTCCCCAGCGCCGCCTCACAGCGCGTGCTCCTCGAGGGGTCCGGGCGGGCTGGGGGTGGCCTCGCGGCCCCAGAGGTTGAGGTTCCTGCGCAGGGAGGTGAGCACCTGTACCTGGAGGTTGGAGACGGGCGCGGGGCTGGCGGCCAGCGCGGCCGTGGCCATGGTGCGGTTGAGCAGGGGGTTCGGGGGGTTGCTGCTCGGGGGGTGCGTGGCCTTCCAGTAAGCCTCCAGGTACTCGGCCAGGTGCTCGCAGGCCTCCTCCAGCTGGTTCTCGTCCAGAACGATGTCGAACATCTCCTGCGGAGGGACGGCAGCAGTGGGGCAGGGTGGGGACAGTGGGACAGGGTGGGGCAGTGGGACAGGGTGGGGCAGTGGGACAGGGTGGGGACAGTGGGACAGGGTGGGGACAGTGGGACAGGGTGGGGCAGTGGGATGGGGCAGGGGCAGTGCGGTAGCGTGGGGGGGAACAGTGGGACAGGGCAGGGGGGGAGAGGGGCAGGGCAGGGGGACGGGGTGGGGGCAGGGGGACAGGGCAGGGGGGCAGTGGGGCAGGGCAGGGCAGTGGGGTAGGCAGGGGATAGTGGGACAGGGAGGGGACAGTGGGACAGGGTGGGACCTGTGGGACAGGGCAGGACCTGTGGGACAGGGCAGGCAGAGGTTTGGCAAGGGGTGGGTGGGGCGAGTGGGCGCAGTGAGGTCAGGGTGGGGTCAGGGCAGGGTCAGGGCAGTGTCAGGGCAGGGTCAGGGCAGGGTCAGGGCAGGGTCAGGATGGGGTCACAGCGGGGTCAGGGTGGGGTCAGGGTGAGGTCAGGGTGGGGTCAGGGCAGGGTCAGGGCAGGGTCAGGGCAGGGTCAGGGCAGGGTCAGGGTGGGGTCAGGGCAGGGTCAGGGCAGGGTCAGGGCAGGGTCAGGGTGGGGTCAGGGTGGGGTCAAGGCGGGGTCAGGGCGGGGTCAGGGCGGGGTCAAGGTGGGGTCAGGGTGAGGTCAGGGCGGGGTCAGGGCGGGGTCAGGGCAGGGTCATGGAAGGGTCAGGGCAGGGTCAGGGTGGGGTCACGGCAGGGTCAGGGCAGGGTCAGGGCAGGGTCAGGGTGGGGTCACAGCGGGGTCAGGGTGGGGTCACGGCGGGGTCACGGTGAGGTCACAGCGGGGTCACGGCAGGCGGGGCACACTCACGGGCGGGCACTGCGCCAGCTTGTCCGAGGCCACCATCTGCACGTTGAGGTGCTTGGCCTGGGACTTGCCGCGGGACTTCACCAGCCGCTGCAGCACCTGGGGGGACAGCGCGGGGTGGCCGTGGGGACCCTGCCCGGCCCCCCGGCATGGCAGGGCGGGGCTGGCACCGCCCCCCGCCCACCCCGGACACACCCACCTTGGGGGAGGTGATTTTGATGTAGACGATGATGGGCGCCAGCGAGGTCTTGGCCAGCTGTGCCGGGTGGTTGATGGTGTCAGCGTCCAGGGCCACCAACTGCAGCGTGCGCGCCAGCTCGAAGATCCGCTCCGTCTCGCTCTGCACCTCGGCTGGGGACACGGCCACACGGTCAGGGGACAGCGCGTGGGGACAGCGCGTGGGACATGTGGGGAGGGCATGGGACGGGGACAGCAGCAGGAGGGGCTTGTCCTGGGCTCGGCCACCTCGGTGCCACTGCAGGGACACAGGGTCACTGCAGGGGGAAGTGGCACCGGTGCCATCCCAGCGACACAGTGCCACCGCAATGACACAGGGTCACCACAGGGGGAGGTGGCACTGGTGACACCGCAGGGACACAGGGTCACTGCAGGGGGAAGTGGCACCGGTGCCACTGCAATGACACAGGGTCACTGCGGGGGAGGTGGCACCGGTGCCACTGCAATGACACAGGGTCACCACAGGGGGAGGTGGCTCTGGTGCCACCGCAGGGACACAGGGTCACTGCAGGGGGAGGTGGCACCGGTGCCATCCCGGGGACACAGGGTCACCGCAAGGGGAGGTGGCACTGGTGCCACTGCAGGGACATGGCGTCACTGCAATGACACGGGGTCACCACAGGGGAAGGTGGCACCAGTGTCACTGCAGGGACACAGGGTCACTGCAGGGGGAAGTGGCACTGGTGCCATCCCGGGGACACAGGGTCACTGCAGGGGGAAGTGGCACCGGTGCCATCCCAGTGACACAGTGCCACCGCAATGACACAGGGTCACTGCAGGAGGAGGTGGCACTGGTGCCACCGCAGGGACACAGGGTCACTGTGGGGGGAAGTGGCACCATTGCCACTGCAGGGACATGGTGTCACCACAGGGACATGGTGTCACCACAGGGGGAGGTGACACTGGTGCCATCCTGGGGACACAGGGTCACCACAGGGGGAGGTGACACTGGTGCCATCCTGGGGACACAGGGTCACCACAGGGGGAGGTGACACTGGTGCCATCCCAGTGACACGGTGTCACCGCAGGGGGAGGTGACACTGCCTGGCAGAGGAAGGAGCAGAGCCCCCCGCCCCAAACCACACACACACACGGAGCGGCTCAGTGTCACCAGCGTGTCCCCAACCCTCAGACCCTGCCCCAGGCTGCCGGGGGGTCCGAGGGGCACACGCAGCGGGCGGGGGCACCGGGGGTCCCGGCTGTCCCCGTTACGTACCCAAGACATCTGTATCAGGAGCAGGGGAGGAAGGAGGCAGCGCGGAGGGGAGGAACCCCCAAAAAAAAGGAGAAAGAGGAAAGAAAAACACAACAGAGAAGATGAAAGAGGAGGAGGAGGAGGAGGAGGAGGAGGAGGAGGAGGAGGAGGAGGAGGAGGAGGAGGAGGAGGAGGAGGAGGGGAGGCACTGAGTCACAGGCGGGGGGAGCCTGTCAGTCACCCCCACCCCCGAGCGGGGCTGGGGCTGATACAGATGGAGGCTTGGGGGTCCCGTGGTGCTCGGGGGGTTCCGGGGGGGTCCCGGGGGGTCCCGGGGGGTTCTGGGGGGGTCCCGGGGGGTTCCGGGGGGTCCCGGGGGTCGCGGGGCCGTACCCAGGCTGGAGCGCGTGCTGGAGCGCTCGATGATGGTGTGCTTGCTGGGGTTGTTGAGCACCGAGCGCTTGGCCAGCGAGATGTCGGCGGTGACGCGCGTGATGGAGATCCTGGGGACACGGCCACCCCAAATCATCACCGACACCGCCGGGACACCCCAAATCCTCAGTCACCTCCCCCAGGATACCCCAAATCATCACCATCGCCCCCAGGATACCCCAAATCCTCACCATTGCCCCCAGGATATCCCAAATCCAAACCCACTCCCACCCCGGGACACCCCAAATCCTGACCATGCCACCCCGGGACACTCCACAATGTCACCCACCCGCTCGGGACACCCCAAATCCTCACTATCCCACACTGGGACACCCCAAATCCTTACCGACACCAAGGGATACCCCAAATCCACAACCACTCCCACCCCGGGACACCCCAAATCCTCACCCACACTGCCCCGGGACACCCCAAATCCTCACCATCCCACTCAGGACACCCCAAATCCTCAGCCACACTGCCCCAGGACACCCCAAATCCTCACCCACACCCCCCCAACACCCCAAATCCAAACTCACACCGCCCTGGGACACCCCAAATCCTCACTCATTCCCCCCGGGACACTCCACATTGTCACCCACCCACCCAGGGACACCCCCAAATCTACACCCATCCCCCCAAATCCTCACTATCCCCCCCTGGACACCCCAAATCCACCCCAGAACACCCCAAATTCTCACCCACACTGCTGGGACACCCCAAATCCTCACCAACCCACACCGGGACACCCCAAATCCACACCCACCTTCCCCAGGACACCCCAAATCCACACCATCCCACCCCCCAACACCCCAAATCCAAACTCACACTGCCCAGGGGCACCCCAAATCCTTACCCACCCACCCCGGGACACCCTATATTGTCACCCACCCACCTCCCCCTGGGACACCCCAAATCCTCACCCACACCCCCCCAACACCCCAAATCCAAACTCACACTGCCCTGGGACACCCCAAATCCTCATCCACTGCCCCAGGACACCCCAATCCTCCCCAGGGACACGCCAAATCCTCACCCACACCACCGGGACACCCCAAATCCTCACCATCCCACACTGGGACACCCCAAAACCTCATCCACCGCCCCAGGACACCCCAAATCCTCACTGACACCCCCCGGGACACCCCAAATCCTCACCCACTCTCTCTATGGGTTTAGGGGCCCCCACATGGATTTAGGGGTCCCTCCATGGGTTCAGGGGTCTCCATATGGGTTTAGACGTCCCCACACAGGTTTAGCGGTCCCTCTATGGATTCAGGGGTCCCTCCATGGGTTCAGGGGTCCCCAAATGGATTTAGGGGTCCCTCCGTGGGTTCAGGGGTCCCCCAAATGGATTCAGAGGTCCCCACACGGATTTAGGAGTCCCTCCATGGGTTATGGGGTTCCCTCTATGGGTTTAGGGGTCCCTCCATGGGTTCAGGGGTCCTCACATGGATTTAGGGGTCCCCACATGGGTTCAGGGGTCCCCACATGTATTTAGGGGTCCCTCCGTGGGTTCAGGGGTCCCCCAAATGGATTCAGGGGTCCCCACACGGATTTAGGGGTCCCCAGCCCCCCTCCCCTCCCCTCCGCTCACCTGCCGTCGAAGCGATGCTTCAGGAAGTCGAACAGCGCTTTCTGCATCATGTCCGTCACCTGCGCGGGGGGGGGGGGGACACACAGCGGGGACACCGTGGGGCTGGGGTCCCCCCCGAGCCCCCCAGCGCCCCCCCCGCGCCCCCCGCGCTCACCTCATAGCCCTTGAGCGACGGCCCCACGAGGATGATGGGGCGCATGGAGGGCACCACGTCGTACGGGGGCACGTGCTCGGTCTGGGGACACAGCCGCGTGTCACCGCGCCCGGGGGGACACGGGACGCGCTCGGCCTGACCCCCGCGGGGGCAGCTCTGGGATTTTGGGGGGGCTGCAAGCGGGGGGAGCCCCTCCCCGTGCCCCCCCGGTGCTGGCGCTACTCACCGACTTCTGCTTCTGCTTCGCTACGTCCCGGGGGGGCCGCGGGGCGGGGGGCGAGAGGAGACAAACAAGGCATGCGTGTTAGCCGCGGGACCGGGACCGGGACCGGGACCGGGCCGGGGGGACACGGTGACCCCGGGGGAGCCGGGGACACGGGGGGAGCAGGAGACACGGGGGTGACCCCCGGGGGTGAGCCAGGGACACGTGGGTGACCTTCCAGTGCACCCCACGGACATGTGTGTGACCCCTGGGGGTGACCCAGGGACATGTGGGTGACCCCCAGAGGTGACACAGGAACACGTGTGTGTGTGTGACCCCCAGGGGTGACACAGAGACATGTGTGCAACCCAGGGACACGGGGGTGACCCTCGGAGGTGAGCCAGGGACACCTGTGTGTGACCCAGGGACACGGGGGTGACCCTCCAGTACACCCCAAGGACATGTGAGTGACACAGGGACACAGGGATGACCCCCGGGGGGAGCCGGAGACATGTGTGTGACCCCTGGGGGTGACCCAGGGACATGTGGGTGACCCCCAGAAGTGACACAGAGACATGTGTGTGACCCAGGGACACATGGGTGACCTTCCAGTGCACCCCACGGACATGTGTGTGACCCCTGGGGGTGACCCAGGGACATGTGGGTAACCCCCAGAAGTGACACAGGAACACATGTGTGTGTGTGACCCCCAGGGGTGACCCAGGGACATGTGTGTGACCCAGGGACACGGGGGTGACCCTCGGAGGTGAGCTGGGGACATGTATGTGACCCTCCAGTGCACCCCAAGGACACGTGTGTGACCCCTGGAGGTAACACAGAGACATGTGTGTGACACCTGGGGGTGACCCAGGGACACGTGGGTGACCCCCAGGGGTGACACAGAGACATGTGTGTGACCCAGGAACACGTGTGTGACCCCCAGGGGTGACCCAGGGACATGTGGGTGACCCCCAGAGGTGACACAGAGACATGTGTGTGACCCAGGGACACGTGTGTGACCCTCCAGTACACCCCAAGGACATGTGTGTGACACAGGGACACAGGGATGACCCCGGGGGGAGCCGGAGACATGTGTGTGACCCCCGGGGGTGACCCAGGGACACGTGTGTGACCCCCGGGGGTGACCCAGGGACATGTGTGTGACCCAGGGACACGTGGGTGACCCTCGGAGGTGAGCTGGGGACATGTATGTGACCCTCCAGTGCACCCCAAGGACACGTGTGTGACCCCTGGAGGTAACACAGAGACATGTGTGTGACACCTGGGGGTGACCCAGGGACACATGTGAGTGAGCCAGGGACATGTGTGTGAATGCCAGGGGTGATCAAGGGACATGTGTGTGACCCCCAGGGGTGACACAGAGACATGTGTGTGACTCCCCAGTGCACCCCAAGGACATGTGTGTGACCTGGAGGGTGACACAGTGGCTCATGTGTGACCCAGACGTGACCCAAGAGACACGTGTGTGGTGCAGGGTGCCCCAGGTGACACATGTGTGACCCCAGGTGACACGAGTGTGACCGGGGGTGCCCCAGAGCCATGTGTGTGATCCCATGTGACACGTGTGTGATTCTCAGGTGACACGTGTGTGACGCGGGGTGCCCCAGGTGACACATGTGTGACCCCCAGGTGACATGTGTGACCCAGGCGTGCCCAGGTGACACATGTGTGATCCCCAGATGACACGTGCGTGACATGGGGTGCCCCAGGTGACGCGTGTGTGACGCGGGGTGCCCCAGGTGACATGTGTGTGATTCCCAGATGACACGTGTGTGATCCCCAGGTGACACATGTGTGACGCGGGGTGCCCCAGGTGACACGTGTGTGATGCAGGATGCCCCAGGTGACACGTGTGTGACCCCCAGGTGACACGTGTGTGACGTGGGGTGCCCCAGGTGACATGTGTGTGACCCCCAGGTGACACGTGTGTGATCCCCAGGTGACACGTGTGTGACACAGGGTGCCCCAGGTGATACGTGTGTGATGCAGGATGCCCCAGGTGACATGTGTGTGACCCCCAGGTGACACGTGTGTGACGCGGGGTGCCCCAGAGCCATGTGTGTGACCCCCAGGTGACACGTGTGTGACACGGGCTGCCCCAGGTGACACGTGTGTGACACAGGCCGCCCCAGGTGACACTGACACACGGAGCACTCCCCGCCCGGGGTCGCTCTGGGTGCCGGGGGGCTCTGCAGGGCTCGGGGGCAGCTGGGCCCCCCTGCTCACCCCTGCAGCCCCCGTCCCGCGCGGTGGTTGCGCCCGAGCCCCCCCAGCGTGTGCCCGGTCTGGGGGGTGGAACGGTCCATTCTCAGCCGCGGGGGGGTCAGACACGGCCGTGCTGGAACACACCATGCGCACACTGCGGGGGGAGCCAGCCGGGAGGGGGGGCACGGGCTGATCCATCCCACGGACCGGGGGGGAACAGCCACGGACTGATCCATCCCATGGACTGGGGGGGACACAGCCACAGACTGATCCATCCCACGGACCGGGGGGGAACAGCCACGGACTGATCCATCCCATGGACTGGGGGGGACACAGCCACAGACTGATCCATCCCATTGCCAACAGGGGGGGTCAGCCACGGACTGATCCATCCCATGGACCGGGGGGGGATGCAGCCACGGACTGATCCATCCCAGGGACCGGGGGGGAACAGCCACGGACTGATCCATCCCATGGATCATGGGGGGAGCCACAGCCACGGACTGATCCATCCCATGGACCACGGGGGGGGGTCAGCCACGGACTGATCCATCCCATTGCCAACGGGGGGGGAACAGCCACGGACTGATCCATCCCATGGACGGGGGGGGAACAGCCACTGACTGATCCATCCCATGGATCATGGGGGGATGCAGCCACGGACTGATCCATCCCATGGATCATGGGGGGAGCCACAGCCACGGACTGATCCATCCCATGGATCATGGGGGGATGCAGCCACGGACTGATCCATCCCAGGGACCGGGGGGTGGACAGCCACGGACTGATCCATCCCATGGTCCATGGGGGGAGGGGATGCAGCCACGGACTGATCCATCCCATGGATCATGGGGGGATGCAGCCACAGACTGATCCATCCTATGGACCCCAGGGGGTGACCACAGACTGATCCATCCCATTGCCAACAGGGGGGGGATGCAGCCATGGGCTGATCCATCCCATGGACCACGGGGGGGGGTCAGCCACGGACTGATCCATCCTATGGACCCCAGGGGGTGACCACAGACTGATCCATCCCATTGCCAACATGGGAGATCAGCCACAGACCGAACCATCCCATGGACCACAGGGGGACTCAGCCCCGTGCTGACCCCACGGGCACAAGGCTCACCCCGTGCTGCAGCACCGGGGCAGCGCGTGGCACCCATCCCCCTTGGGGTGCCCCCATCCCCCTTGGGGTGCCCCCATCCCCCTTGGGGTGGCCCCAGCCCCCTTGGGGTGGCCCCCAGCCCCCGTGGGTGCCCCCAGCCCCCCGGCAGTGTTAGGGCAGGCAGCGGGTGCAGCAGGCGGGGCGGGGCCGGCGGCGCCGTTACCTTCCTAAAGAAGGGGATGCGCTTGCCGTGGGCGGGGGGGGTGGTGACACTGCTCACGCTACTCTTAGGGGAGCGCTGCGCCTCCATCTCCTCCTCCTCTAACTCATCGGGGTCAAAGGCAAAGCTCGGCACGTCCAGGCCACCTGGGGACGGCCGGAGCCGGAGCCGCGACACGGCGGGGAGAGAAGAAGAGCGATGATGGCGATGGAAGAAGGGGGAAATGGAGATGGGGGAGCTGGGAAGGGCAGGGGGGGACGGGAGGGGGAGAAGAAGAGGGGTCCCGGGGGAACGGGGGGCACCCTGCCTGCACCCGGGGCGGAGGGGACAGTGGGGGGGGGGGGGGAAGGACCCCCAGGCGGGACCCGGCGGGGCCGAGGGGACCCGGGACACTCTTACCGCTGGCCGGGGGCGTGGGCCGGCGGGTCCCTGTCACCACATCGCCCAGGCTGGAGCTCGAGTTGTCGCCCGATTTGCTGCGGGGGAGGAGCGCAAGGTGAGGGCGGCACGGGGGGGTCCGGGGAGAGCTGGGGAGGGGTCGGGGGGTGAGCCCCACCTCGAGCTCAGGCGGCTCTGCCTCATCTTCTGCTCCTGCAGCAGCCGCATGTTCTCCAGCTTGACGGGGCTGGGGATGAAGCCCACCTCGCAGCCCTCCTTCACCAGCCGCCCGATCCACCAGTCGTTGTTGTACTTCTGCTCCGGGGACGGGGGGGTTAAACACCTTAAAACCCCCCCGGGCCCACCCCAGCGCCGCCCCCCGGCCCGGCGCGGCCCCCGGCCCGCTCGCACCTCCTTGATGTGCAGGAAGTCCTTGGGCTCGAAGCAGATGGCCATGCCCTGCACGGGCACGTCGTCCGTGGCCGAAGGGTTGTAGCCCACGTTGGTGCGCACGGCGAACGCCACCGGCTTCGTCTGCCGACGGGAGAGGGGTGGGCAGCTGCCCCCGGCCCGGAGCGGGGAGACCCCAGCCCCGGCACCCCGAAACGGAGAGATCCCACCCCAAAACGGGGAGATTCCAGCCCAAAACAGGGAGATCCCACCCCAAAACAGGGAGATCCCACCCCAAAACGGGGAGATCCCACCCCAAAACGGGGAGATTCCAGCCCCTGGCACCCCAAAACGGGGAGATTCCAGCCCAAACGGGGGGATTCCACCCCAAAACGGGGAGATGCCACCCCAAAACGGGGAGATCCCAGCCCCTGGCACCCCAAAACGGGGAGATCCCAGCCCCGGCACCCCAAAATGGGGAGTTTCCAGCCCAAAATGGGGAGATCCTACCCCAAAACGGGGAGATCCCAGCCCCGGCACCCCAAAATGGGGAGATTCCAGCCCAAACGGGGAGATCCCACCCCAAAACGGGGAGATCCCACCCCCTCACCCCCGGCCAGGCAGGTGCCGCTGTCACCAGCCGGGCTCGGCTCCTCACCGGAGCCGTGGCTGGGGAGCGGCCACAGCCCCGAGGGGTTCATTAGCTAATTTCCCCGGGCCCCCATTAGCTAATTGCCCCGCGGCCCCCACAGCCGATGGCCCAGGTGGGAACCCAGGCTCCCAGTTCGGCCCAGTGCCATCCCAGTGCCTCCCCGGGATCCGGGGCCGCGCTCCAGAGGATGGGACACGGCAGGGATGGGGAGCGGGGGGCGCCGGGGGTCCCTGTGCGGGGGGGTCTCTGTGCCGGGGCAGGGGGTCTCTGTGCTGGGGGTCCCTGTGCCGGGGGTCACTGTGCCGGGGCAGGGGATGCCGGGGGGCTGCAGGGCAGGGTGTGCCGGGGGTCCCTGTGCCGGGGGTCTGGTCCCTGTGCCGGGGGTCCCTGTGCCGGGGGTCTGGTCCCTGTGCCGGGGGTCCCTGTGCCGGGGCAGGGGGTGCCGGGGTCTCTATGCCAGGGGTCCCTGTGCTGGGGGTCTGTGTCAGGCAGGGGGTGTCGGGGGTCTCTGTGTCACGCAGGGGGTCCCTGTCCTGAGGGTCCCTGTGCCGGGCAGGGGGTGCGGGGGTCCCTGTGCCGGGGGTCCCTGTGCCGGGCAGGGGGTGCGGGGGTCCCTTTCCCGGGGGTCCCTGTTCCGGGCAGGGGGTGTGGGGGGTCCCTATGCCGGGGGTCCCTGTTCCGGGCAGGGGGTGTGGGGGGTCCCTGTTCCGGGGCAGGGGCGCCGGGGGGCCGCAGGGCAGGCGCGGGGGGCTCCGTGCCGCCTGTCCCACCTTGGCTTTCTCCAGCTGGGCCATGGCCTGGCGCTCAGCCTCCTTGCGCAGCGCCTCGCGGTCCTCCTCCAGCGACACATCCGAGTCCGACGGGCGGCTGGTGTAGGACTCGGCCGAGCCCTGGGCGGGGGGAGGGGGCTCAGCCCACCCTGTGTCCCCCCAGCCCCGATTCCAGCCCCCCAGCACCCCCCAGGACCCCCCGGGACCCTGTCACTGGTGCCATCACCGTGGCCTCTGAAGCCACCGCGGCGGGGTCACGGCAGGAGAGGGACACGGCAGCTGTTGTCACCGCTCCGCCGGGAACGTGACACCGGCCCGGCTCCCATCGCGCTCCCGGGGCCTCTCCCGGGGCCGGGACGGCAGCGGGGACCCCCCGAGTGTCCCCCAGCCCCGGGGACAGCGCTGCCGCCACCGTGGGGCGCAGGGCAGTGGGGACAGGGCGCTGTGGGGCAGCTTGGGGTCACCCCGGGACAAGGCTGGAGCTGGGGTGGGATTGGGGACCCCCTGCTCACCCCCCAGCGCCAGGAGGGGCAGTGGGGACACCCAGGGGTGGCCCTGTCCCATCGCGGTGGCTGCCATGGGGGACATCACCCCCAGAGCCCCCGGGGGCTGCGGGACCCCCAACCCCGATTGTCCCAACCTTTCCCAACACCCACCGAGGATTTGGGGTCGCTCAGCCCCTCCGCACAGCCCCCCAACCCCAACCGTGGGGCTGCAGACCCCCGGGGGACCCCTCCCCAAAACCCAGGGGGCACAGAGCAGCTCCTGCCCCACAGGGGGGGCTTCGAGGGGTCACGGCACGACCCCCTCACCCCACAGCCAACCCCACGGAGCCGAGGGGCACCGAGGGGGCAGAGGAGGGCGCGGGGGTCCCGGGGCGGGGGGGTCGCTCACCGGGGCCGCGGGGTGGTCTTTGCCGGGGATCTCCATGGTGGCAGGGCCGGGGGCGAGCGGGGCGGGCGCAGGGCTGGGCGCGGGGGGCTCAGGTTTCACCCCGGGTATATTTAGCCCAGCGCCGGGCAGGGGGTGGGGGCCGGGGGGGCTCGGGGAGGGGGGGCCCTGCCGAGCCGCAGCCATGGCAGGGTCCCCTCCCCGCACCCCGAAAGGGGCAGGGGGTCCCGGGGGGGTTAAATCTGGGGGGAGCGACCCCCCAGCACCCACGGCAGAGCAGAGAGGGCCGCGGGACACGGCTCGGGGTGACCCCACCTCGCTCCCCTGGGGACAGAGGGGCGCTGGGACCCCCCAAAGGTGGCGGGGCCCCCTCACCTGGCGGACGAAGCTGTTGGAGGTGGTGTCGGAGGAGGTGCTGCCGTCCGAGCGCTTGAAGCGACTCTTGCGCCTGCTGTACTTGCCCTGGGCATGGCGAGGGGCGAGAGGGGAGCGCTGGACCCCCGAACTGCCCCCGAAACTGCCCCCGAAACTCCCCCCGAAACTGCCCCGAAACTGCTCCCGAAACAGCCCCGAAACTGCCCCCGAAACTGCCCCGAAACTGCCCCTGAAACTGCCCCCGAAACTGCCCCCGAAACTGCCCCCGAAACTGCCCCCGAAACTGCCCCCGAAACTGCCCCTGAAACTGCCCCCCAAACTCCCCCCGAAACTGCCCCCGAAACTGCCCCCCCGAAACTGCCCCCCCGAAACTGCCCCCGAAACTGCCCCCGAAACTGCCCCCCCGAAACTGCCCCCCCGAAACTGCCCCCGAATCTCCCCCGAAACTCACCCCGAAACTCCCCCCGAAACAGCCCCCCCGAAACTGCCCCCGAAACGCCCCCCGAAACTGCCCCCGAAACTGCCCCCGAAACTGCCCCCGAAACTCCCCCCGAAACTCCCCCTGAAACTGCCCCCGAAACTGCCCCCGAAACTCCCCCTGAAACTGCCCCCGAAACTGCCCCCGAAACTGCCCCCGAAACTGCCCCCCCGAAACTGCCCCCGAATCTCCCCCGAAACTGCCCCCGAAACTCAGCCCGAAACTCCCCAAGAAACTTTCCCCAAAACTGCCCCGAAACTCACCCCCCGAAACTGCCCCCGAAACTCCCCCCGAAATTCCCCAAGAAACTCTCCCCAAAACACCCCCGAAACTCGGGGGGCACCCAGCCCCCACCGCCGGGGATGCTCCGAACTCCTCCGCCCCCACCCCGCAGCCAAAGGCGGGGGTTTGGGAAGGGATGGGGATGGGAATAGGGATGGGGATGGGGTGGGATGGGGATGGGGTTTGGGATGGGATATGGGATATGGGATAAGGGGAATGGGGATTGGGATGGGGAGGCGGATGGGTTGGGAATGAGATAGGATATGGGATATGAGATATGGGGATGGGATATGGGATATGGGATAAGGGGGATGGGGGATGGGGTGGGATGTGGGAATGGGGAATGGGATGGGGAGGCGGATGGGTTGGGAATGGGATGGGGTATGGGATATGGGGAAGGGATGGGAGTGGGATATGGGATATGGGAATGGGAATTGGATATGGGGAATGGGGATGGGATATGGGAATGGGGATGGGGATAGGGATGGGATATGGGAATGGGGATGGGATATGGGATAAGGGCGATGGGGTGGGATGGGATATGGAAATGGGGATGGGATATGGGATAAGAGGGATGGGGGACGGGAATGGGATATGGGAATGGGGATGGGGATAGGGATGGGATATGGCAATGGGGATGGGATATGGCAATGGGGATGGGATATGGGATAAGGGATAAGGGGGATGGGGGACGGGAATGGGATATGGGAATGGGGATGGGATATGGGATAAGGGATAAGGGGGATGGGGATTGGGATGGGGAGGCGTTGGGACAGGTTGGGAATGGGAGGGGATATGGGAATGGGAATGGGATGTGGGATATGGGATAAGGGGGATGGGGTGGGATGGGATATGGGATATGGGAATGGGGATTGGGATGGGATATGGGATATAGGATATGGGATATAGGATATGGGATGGGGGTCGCTGGGGGGGCTGTGACCCCAACCCCACAGGTGTGGGGTGGAGAGGGTTGGGGGGAGCAGCCCCCAAACTGCAGCAGCCCCCAGTCACACCAGACCCGACCAGGTGACACCCATGGGGGGTCCCCAACACCCCCCCAGTGCCCGAGACCCCTCCAGAGTGGGCAGCGCGGGCAGGGGGCACCCCCACCACCACCCACCCCGACGGGACCCCCGCTCTGTCCTGCTGGGATGGGTGGGGGGTCCCAGTGCCCCCCCCCGCGGCAGGGCCCTCATTTTGGGGGGGGGAAGGGGGGAAAATTCTGGGGGGAGCGAGGCTGTCACCCCCCCAGTGCCCCCGAGGGACAGCTGGGCCCAGCTGTCCCCCAGCCCGGGGGTGGGGGTCCCCACGCTGGGTATTTTTAGGTCCGGGACCCCCCCCATCCCACCCACGGGGCTGGGGCTCAGTGATGAGTCTCCCCCATCCCCTGGGACCCCCACCCCAAAATCCGTCACCCCGCCTGGCTGGTGGTCCCCAAGAGCACAGAGGGGGGGGGATCTGTCCCCAGTGCCTCCCCCCTCGGGACCCAGCGAGGGACACGTCCCCGCTCCCCCCAAACTGGAGAGGACAAGCCCAGGCAATGGTGGGGGGAGCACCCCAAGAGTTTTCCCAATTCCCAAAACTTTCCCGGTGGGCGCAGCACCCCCCAAAGCCCACCTGCCCACCATGGTGGGGGTCGGGAACGCGGGGGGGGGGGGCTGGATTTGGGGTCTCTCCATGCTCAGGGGAGCGACACCCTTTCCCTGAGCCCTGCGGGGGGCGATCCCCCCGATTTGGGGTGTCGCCATTCGGGGGAGGAAAGGACCACCCCCATCTGTTGCCCCCAACCCCACGGGGGAATTCCCCGCGCTCAGCCCCTCCGCCATTCCCCGCGGGGCTGCGGGCGGTGCTGCCACCCCCCCGGCGCCCCCCACGTCCCCGGGGGAGTCACCCACGTCCCCGGGGGTGTCACCTGGAGCGCGGCGTTGTCCAAGACGTCCATCTGGATGTCCTGCGTGGAGCTGTAGGGGGTCCGGGCCATGCCGCCTTCCCGCACCATGGAAGCGCCGCGCTCGCCGGGATTTTGGGATGGATGGGTGGGTGGGTGGGTGGATGGATGGGGGGGAAGCACACGGAGGAAGATGATGACGATGACGATGAAGCTCAGGCCTGGCCCCCGCGGTGACGGAGCGGGAGGAGGAGGAGGAGGAGGAGGAGGAGGAAGGAGGAGTGGGGATGGCGCAGGGGGGCGAGGGATGGGCGGCCGCTCCCGCACCGCCTCGCCGGGGGGATGGGGGATGCGGGAACGCGCCCCCCCCCGCCCCAGCCCCGGCTGCGGCACCCCCGCAGCGCCTCCCGCCCCAAAAAAGGGGTGCGGAGGCTCGCCCTCCCCAAATCGGGGGGCGCGACGGTGCCGCCGCTGTTTGCCTGCCCAGCCTTTCCCCTCTGGGGGACCCCAAAAGGAGTCTGGGGGGTCACGGGGACCCCAAAAGGAGTCCGGGGAATCAGGGGGACCCCAAAAGGAGCCGGGGGCTCACGGGGACCCCTAAAGGAGTACGGGGGCTCACGGGGACCCCAGGCCGTGTGTGGTGGGGGGGACGCTCAGGAGCAGCCCCCAGCCCCAAATGCCCGCAGGGGGATCTGCCAGTTTGGGAATCCAGCGCTCCCTCGGCACCAGGCTGCCCCAAAAATCCACCTTTTCACCCCAAAGCCTTCCCTGAGCCCCCCAGGGGTGCCACGGGGCACCCTGGGGACCCCCCGCGCCACAAGGAGGGACCCCCACACCTGCTGCCTTCTGCTGGCAGGACAGCGTCCCCTGTCCCCCATCCCGGGACCCTGGGGACAATCCTCCCCCCCAGGGACCCCGCGATGGGGGGGCGATCCCCCTCCCCAGCAGGGCCCGGCTGAGACCCCCGCCCCGCTCTCACCCCGCCGGCTGTCGGAAAGTTCAGAATTCCTTCGCCCCCACCCCGGCCCCGCTCCAGAGGGGCTTCTCCTGCTCCGACCGCGGCTCGGGGACAGCTGACACCGCATTTTCCACCCCCGGCCCCCCCGGCCCCCCCCGGGCCCGCCGCTTCCACGGGGACGGCAGGTTTGGAGGGGGCGAGCGGCTCGCGGTCACCGCGGGGACCCCAACTTCGCACAGGCTGCCCCCCAACCGCAATCCCGCGGGGAGATGAAGCCCCCGGAGGGTTTGGGGGGTTGGGGGGGCAGGGCAGAGGCGCCCCTCCAGCCGGGATCGTGCCCGCGGGCGGGGGCGAGCGCAGCGCTCCTGGCACTGCGTGGGAGAGAGACACAATCGCGGCACCTCCTGCTCGCTGCCGGGGCTGCTCCCGTTCCCCCTCCGGCTCCCTGCTCTGGGTCCCACTCTGGTTCCCTGCTCCGGTTCCCCAAACCTGTTCCCCGCTGCCAGGGCTGCTCCGGTTCCCCCCTCTGATTCCCTCTCCCGTTCCCCCCTCTGATTCCCTGCTCCGGTTCCCCGCTCCCATTCCCCGCTCTGGTTCCCCACTCCGGTTGGTTCCCCACTCCGGTTCCCTGCTCCGGTTCCCCGCTCTGGTTCCCCACTCCAGTTGGTTCCCCACTCCAGTTCCCCGCTCTGGTTCTCCGCTGCTGGGGCTGCTCCTGTTCCCCGCTCCGGTTCCCCCTCCGATTTCCCCCTCTAGTTCCCTGCTCTGGTTCCCCACTCCAGTTCCCCGTTCCCGTTCCCCGCTCCCGTTCCCCGCTCCGGTTCCCCTCTGGTTCTCCGCTCCAGTTCCTCGCTCCGATTCCCCACTCCAGTTCCCCCTCCGGTTCCCTCTCCCGTTCCCGCTCTGGTTCCTCACTCTGGTTCCCCCTCCCTTTCCCTACTCTGGTTCCCCGCTCCGGTTCTCTGCTCCGGTTCCCCAGTCCCGTTCCCCGCTCCGGTTCCTTGCTCCTGTTCTCTGCTCCCATTCCCCCTCCTGTTCCTCGCTCCAGTTCCCTGCTCCTGTTCCCCGCTCCTGTTCCCCGTCCTGTTCACCCTCCGATTCCCCGCTCCGGTTCCCCACTCTGGTTCCCCGCTCCCATTCCCCCTCCGGTTCCCTGTTGCCAGGGCTGCTCCGGTTCCCCCTCCCGTTCCCCATTCCCGTTCCCCGCTCCTGTTCCCTGCTCCGATTCCCCGCGCTGGTTCCCACTCCGGTTCCCCCCTCTGGTTCCCCGCCCCGGTTTCCTGCTCCGCTCCCAGGACCGGCTCCACGAGCTTCCATCCGTGGATATTCCCAAGAATCCAACGGAGCAGGGACGGCAGAGCTCCTCGGGACCCCACGCGCAGCAGCATCCCTACCTGAAACCCCTCCAATTCGGGGCCGGCCGCCTCTCCTCCTCCTGGAACCCTCGGGAAGCACGAGGTGGCACTTCCCGAGGCCGCGGTGTCACCGGCATCGTCCCGTCCCCATCCCGGGGCGACGATTGCGGCGGCAGAACCCCGGGGCTGGCAATTCCCACCCCGAGCCCTCTCCCGCCTCGGGAGCCGCCGGATTCGGCTGTTTGTTTAAGGAAAATGATGAGTCAGTTTTTAAACAGCAAGAGCCTGTGTTTATCCGTGTTTTTCTCGGAAAATGAACCAAAAATCTGTCGGCAGCGGCTCCTCAGCTCGCGCCATATGTCGGCTGCGCCGCGGCCGCCAGATCCCCCGGGAATTGTCAGCATCGCCGCTCTGGGGGCTCACGGGGTGATTTTGGGGGATAACGAGGTGCTGTCGTGGGGTTTGAGCTCTGCAGCCAGAAGGAAGGAGGGAAAAGCGCTGCAGAGTGGCGGATTTGGGGATTAGGAACACCAGGGCGGTTCAAAAGCAGCGTTTTGGGTTGGTTTAGAGCGGGAATTCAGTCACGGAGACAGCTCTGTGTTTTTAGGCCGCTCACAATCCATACACTATTGTTCCCCGAGCATTCCCCGTTCCAGGAACGCTTCCACAATCTGTTCCCAGCACTTTTCTGGGTCACACCGGGGCCCTTTCCAGCCTCACCACGGCGTTTTTGGGGCAGGGAACATCACCCAGCCTGGCCGGGCCTCATTTTTCCAGCTGCAAAATGGCACCAGGATACACCCAGACCTCACTTTTGTCCAACGATGGAACACCAGGAACGGGGAATGTTCTCTGAAAACTCTCACCAGCCCTATCGAGAAGTTATTTCCCAGGAAAAAGTGAATTTTCTTTTCCCAGCAGCGCCACAGCCACTGGAAAAAAGGTGGGACTTGATCCTCAGCTGGAACAAGGCAGGATCGGAGACCCCAGCTCACGCTTTGGGGTGAATTCTTGGGAAAGAAGGAAAGATTCCCTGCTAGGAAAAGTTCCGTGGCAAAGCTGGTGTTAAACTCGTCCTTAGGAACATCTTCCCAGCCAGGGGGGAAGGACAAACTCTGTCCATGTGTCCACAGGTCCGACGAGGGCAAATATGGAGTGTGCAGGGGCCAGTGCAGGGCGTCCCAGTATGGGCCAGGCTGATCCTTGGATGGATCCAGGCTTCCCAGTATGGGCCAGAGTGATCCCTGGACAGGTCCAGGCTTCCCAGTATGGGCCAGACTGCTCCCTGAACGGGTCCAGGCTTCCCAGTATGGGCCAGGCTGGTCCTTGGATGGATCCAGGCTTCCCAGTATGGGCCAGACTGATCCCCGGACAGGTCCAGTTCTCCCAGTAAAGGTTGGGACAAGCCCTGCACCCTCAGCCCTGTGCTTCCCACGCCGCCAGCGGGGCGGGAGCATCTCCTAGCGCCATCCCAGCACATCCCAGCACGTCCCAGCACATCCCAGTTCATCCCAATCCATCCCAGGGCTCCCAGACCCCCCACGCCCCCTCCACGTGCCTCCCACGTCTCCCACCGCGCATGCGCAGCCCCGCCCAGCCCCTCCCGCCACGCACGCGCGGGCTGTACCACTTCGCTATTGCGGGGGGGGGAGAGCCGGGAGGGATCCACGTCTCTCCCACGCGTTCCGCCGGGGTCTCGACGCCACGCATGTCCTTCCGATGAGTGACCACGCGTGACTGTATCGCGGTTGTGTCTTCATCGCGTTCTCGGCGGCTCCAAGGCCGCGGGGACGGGCGCGGGGGGCGGTGCGGATGGTACGTGCCGCGCGCTGAGGGCGGGGCCAGCGCCGCCGCTGCGTCTCTCCGGCCCCGGCGCCGCCGCCATGAGGTGCGAGCTGGGCCGCGCCCGCTGTTCAGGGGGATAACGGGGCTCGGGGGGCACCGGGGAAGACTGGAGGGGACCGGAGGGTGTCCTAAGAACCGGGGCGGGGTCTGGGCTGTGCTGCGTGGCGACCCTGGGCGCTGTGAGGCGGCCGCGGCCTCCTCAGGCCTCGCGGGAAAATGGCGGAGGGGGCGCGGTGGCCGCGCTGAGGGACCGGGGGGGCGTGAGGGGGGTCTGGGAGTAAGGGGAGTGCTAGGCGGAGTGTACTCGCTGGTCTGGGGTACTGCGGGCCGTGGATGCGCTCCTTGGAGCAGCGCGGGGTGTCCCGGGAACGCGGACCGGGGATCTGAGGGGAGGGGGGGAAGAGTCCCTGAGGGGAGTGGGGGTTCCTGAAGGGAGTGAGGGTTCCTGAGGGCGATGCGGGACCCTGAACTGGATGACGGGGTCCCGTGAGGGTGGTGAGGGTCCCTGAGGGGAGTGCAGGGTCTCCTGATGGAGGTGAGCTCCCTCCCAGGAGTCCCCTGAGGAGCATTAGTGGTCCTTAAGAGGAGGTGCAGGGTCCCCTGAGGAGGGCAAGGGGTCCCAAGACCCACATGACAGTCCCTGAGGGGGTTTCAGGGTCCCTGGAGGAGATCAGGGGTCCCTGAGGGGAGTGAGGGTCCCTGTGGGGAGTGGGGGTCCCTGAGGGGTCTCAGAGGGTGTTGGGGGTCCCCTGAGGGCGATGCGGGACCCTGAATGGATGATGGGGTCCCCTGAGGGTGGTGCGGGTCCCTGAGGGGAGTGCAGGGTCCCCTGATGGAGGTGAGCACCCTCCCGGTGGGTGCTGAGGGGGTTAAGGGTCTTTAAGAGGAGGTGCAGGGTCCCCTGAGGAGGCCGAGGGGTCCCAAGAACCAGATGAGTTCCCTGAGGGAGTTTCCGGGTCTCTGGAGGAGATCAGGGGTCCCTGAGGAGGATGAGGGGGGTACCCTGAGAGGGGTGAGGGTGCAGACCCCTGTGACCCGTGCCCATCCCTCTCGCAGTATGCTCCGGCTCCAGAAGAGGCTGGCCTCCAGCGTGCTGCGCTGCGGGAAGAAGAAGGTGTGGCTGGATCCCAATGAGACCAACGAGATCGCCAACGCCAACTCCCGTACGTGAGGGGCCCAGCGGGAAAGGGATCCACCGGGAGTGTGGGAAAAGAGGTTTTGGGAAGCTCAGTAGCAGTGGGGTTGGTTCAGAATGATAAAATCATTGAGTCTGGGGAAGGCATCCCAAAATCATTTGGTCCAACTTTTGGCTTAGGTAAAATTCAGCCCCTTGAGCAACTTCTTTGCACTTTAAAGTGGAATTTTTAGGATTCACACTGGTGAGGTGCCTGGGGGTGGGTTTAATCTGTGGTGTCCTCTGGGATAATGAGGGAATTGTGGTCATTGGAGGTTCTGTGGGAGAAACAGGAGAGAAAACACGACAGCTCCAGGAGCACGAGAGCCTTCGAGGGAAGGGCTGCCTTCTCCTTGGCGCTGGCTCCTCTCCACCCGCGGGGCTGGGGTCAGGCTGGCCTGGCGGTCCCCAGGAGGTGCTGGGCTCTCTTTCAGGGCAGCAGATCCGCAAGCTGATCAAGGATGGGCTGATCATCCGCAAGCCCGTGACCGTGCACTCCCGCGCCCGCTGCAGGAAGAACACGCTGGCCCGGCGGAAGGGCCGCCACATGGGCATCGGTGAGTGCTGCATCCTGCTGGGAACGGCAGAAATTCCCCATTTCCCACAGCTCCGGTGGGAAATTCATTGGGGAATCACCCCCAGAGTTTGGGTACAGCGACAGCAAATCCGTGATTTGTGTGTGGTTGTTTTTTTGAGTTAAAGAGGAGGATGAAAGGCTTTGAGTGTGGGGTTGAGCTGGCAGGAATTTGGGCTCATTCTCAGCCCTTTTTCTCTCACGCAGGCAAGAGGAAGGGCACGGCCAACGCCCGCATGCCCGAGAAGGTCACCTGGATGCGGCGCATGCGGATCCTGCGGCGGCTGCTGCGCCGCTACCGCGAGTCCAAGAAGATCGACCGCCACATGTGAGTCCTGTCAGCCCCAGAGCCCCGAGGGAGGGGAATCCAGTGATCAGGGAATTACCAGGATTACCAATCCTGGCAATTCCAGCGAGGGCAATTCCAGTGAGGGCAATCCTAGCAGTTCCAGTGAGGGCAATCCTGGCAATTCCCGGTGAGGGCAATCCTGGCAATTCCAGTGAGGGGAATTCCAGTGAGGGGAATTCCAGTGAGGGCAATCCTGGCAATTCCAGTGAGGGGGATTCCAGTGAGGGGAATTCCAGTGAGGGCAATCCTGGCAATTCCAGTGAGGGGAATTCCAGTGAGGGGAATCTCTGGCCATTCCCAATGAGGGGAATCCTGGCAATTCCAGTGAGGGCAATTCCCAGTGAGGGCAATCCTGGCAATTCCAGCGAGGGCAATCCTGGCAATTACAGTGAATCCTGGCAATTCCAGTGAGGGCAATTCCAGCGAGGGCAATCCCAGCAATTCCAGTGAAGGCAATCCCGGCAATTCCAGTGAGGGCAATTCCAGTGAGCGCAATTCCAGTGAGGGCAATTCCCAGTGATGGGAATCCTGGCAATTCCAGTGAGGGGAATCCCAGCAATTCCCAGTGAGGGCAATTCCAGCTATTCCCAGCCCCGGGAAGTTGGGAGCGGCCCCAGAGCTGTGCAGGGGTTGATGTCCCACCCCTCTGGGCCCCGCAGGTACCACAGCCTCTACCTGAAGGTCAAGGGCAACGTGTTCAAGAACAAGCGGATCCTCATGGAGCACATCCACAAGCTGAAGGCAGACAAGGCCCGCAAGAAGCTCCTGGCGTAAGTGGGGCTCCGGGCAGGGGGGGTGGCCAGGGATGGCTCCCCCAGAGGGTCATTCTGGGTGGGCCCTGGGAGGAATCAGACCCAAACTGGGAGCAGAGAAGTGTGGGATTGCAGCGAGGTTTTGTGTTTTAATCGAGAGGTGGGAGCTGGGAAATTGGTCAGCTGCTGGAACGGGTGAATGATTGAGCAGGGGAGGGCAGGGATTGCAAAATCCTGCTGCGTCCTTGGGGGAGGAAAGCTGAGTGCCCTCACTCTGTGCTTCGGCAAAAACACAAAACCCCAAAACACCCCAGGCGGGAGCTGGGCTCCTCCTTGGCTGGGGGAGAAAGCTGAGTGCCCTCACTCTGTGCTTCGGCAAAAACAAAACCCCAAAACACTCCAGGCAGGAGCTGGGCTCCTCCTTGGCTGGAGCGAACAGAAAACCCCGGGGTCCTTGGAGCTGCCGGTGGCATGTGGGACAGCAGGACCTCGGGGAGATGGGGACAGTGTGTTTTGGGGCCGTTCGGGGGTTCCCTGTGTGCTGAGGACCCCGATCCCGCAGGGACCAGGCGGAGGCGCGGCGCTCCAAGACCAAGGAGGCGCGGAAGCGTCGGGAGGAGCGGCTGCAGGCCAAGAAGGAGGAGATCATCAAAACCCTCTCCAAGGAGGAGGAGGCCAAGAAGTGACACGGGGCTGTCCCCTGTGCCCGGTGTTCTTCATCCCCAGGTGTCCAATAAAACATCCCGGACTCTTCCCTGAGTCGCCGTGTGTGGGGCTGGAGGGAGGGAATGGGAATTGCTGCTGCTCCTGGTTTGGGGCTGCCCCACAGCAGCTCTGGGGGGCTCTGGGGACACACCTGACCCCCCAGAAGGCTCAGGGCAGAGCTGAGGGTTTGGGAGGGGTCAGGGGAAGGGTTTGGGGGGCTCAGCCCCCCAGAGGGGAAGGACCCAGGGATTGGGGAGGGTCTGGAGCTCACAGCAGGGAACCCCCAGAGATGGGTCCAGACACCCCAAAGTGCCCCAGGACACCCCAGAGTGCCCCAGGACACCCCAAACCACCCCAGGACACCCCAGACTGCTCCAGGACCCCTCCACAAACTCTCCCAGGACATCCCAAAGTGCCCCAGGACACCCCAGACTGCCCCAGGACATCCCAAACTGCCCCAGGATCTGCCCCAAACTCTCCCAGGACACCCGAAAGTGCCCCAGGACACCCCAGACTGCCCTAGGACACCCCAAACTGCACCAGGACATCCCAAACTGCCCCAGGACACCCCAGACAGCCCAGGACATCCCTGACAGCCCCAGGACACCCCAGACAGCCACAGGACACTCCAGACTGCCCCAGGACATCCCAAAGTGTCCCAGGACACCCCAAAGTGCCCCAGGAGGACCTGCCCCAAACTCTCCCAGGACACTCCAAACTGCCCCAGTACATCCCAAAGTGCCCCAGACCACCCCAGGACACCCCAAAGTGCCCCAGGACACTCCAGACTGACCCAGGACATCCCAAAGTGTCCCAGGACACCCCAAAGTGCCCCAGGAGGACCTGCCCCAAACTCTCCCAGGATACTCCAAACTGCCCCAGGACACCCCAAAGTGCCCCAGACCACCCCAGGACACCCCAGAGTGCCCCAGGACACTCCAGACTGACCCAGGACCTGCCCCCACACTCTCCCAGGACCCCCAAACTCCCCCAGCATCTCCATCCCACCCTGGGCAGGGCTGGACAGATGGACGCAGCCTCCCCTGAGCTCTGTCCCTGCGCTGGGCCCCCCTGAGGGGTTTGGTAACCTGGGGAGGGTCCCCCCACCCCAGGAAATGGAGCTGAGACCCTCCCCCCTCCTCACAGGTGGGGTCCCACCTGAGTGACACTCCCCATGTCATGTCCCAGTGTCACCCTGAGGGGGACAGCACCCACTGACCGCCCCCCAAATCTGTATTATGGGACCACCCATCGACCCCCCCCCCCCCCCCAAATCTGACACCCCCAACCCCCGGGGGGGACAGGGCACCCAACCCCCACCACTTCAACCCCGGGGGGGCTCAAAACACTCTTTTTCTCCCCAAAATGAGCCAAGTCTGGCAGAAATCAAAGGTGTTAAAATGGGGAGGGGGGGGTGGGATACACAGGGGGGCTCAAAACACAGTTTTTCTCCCCAAAATGAGCCAAGTCTGGCAGAAATTAAAGGTGTTAAAGTGGGGAGGGGGGTCCCCATTAACCCATTGAAAGGTTTTAAATGGGATACACAGGGGGGGTCTTGGGTCAAAGGGACGGGGGGAGCCCCCCTGGAGCTGTGTCCCCCCCCTTGTGTTGACAACACACAGTGCCCCCCACTCACACTATTTACTGTCAACACCCCAAACTGGGCCAAACTGGGCCAAACTGGGCCGGGCCCCGCTGCCATCACCCCTCCGTGTGCCCATAAAAGTGCGGGTGGGGCCGCCCCCTGTCCCTCTGCTGTCCCACTCTCCTCGCGGCTGTCCCCGCGCTGTCCCCACCATGCTCTTCTGGCACGGCCAGCCCGACCACTACTGGTCCAGCCCTGGGGACATGTCCCCCCTGCCCGGCTCGGGGGCGCTCAGGTACCCCAGACCCCCCAAATCCTCCGCGTTCGGGGGAAACTGAGGCACGGCCGAGCGCCCACCCGCCCCGGGGGTGTCCTCCCGCAGGGACCCCCCGGTCCTGAAGCAGGAGGCCCCCCCCGCCATCGCCACGTCGCCGCTGTCACTCGCCGAGTTCCAGTACATCCTGAGCGCCCCGACCTCCCCCGCGGCGCGGCTGCACCACGAGAGCCTCACCTACCTCAACCAGGGTGAGTCTGGGGGCGCTGGGGCAGGGACCCCCGCGCTGGGGGCTCAGCTGCTGTCCCCTCCCCTCCCCCCCAGGGCAGTCCTATGAGATCCGCATGATGGCAGCGCCCCGGGGGGACAGCGCCGAGGGCCGCAGGGTGCTCAGGGTGAGCCGCGGGACCCCCGGGCCGGGGAAAGCCGCGGGACCCCCGCGCTGGGGAGAGCCTCGGGACCCCCGCGCTGGGGAGAGCCTCGGGACCCCCGGGCTGGGGAGAGCCGCGGGACCCCCGGGACGGGGAAAGCCTCGGGGCAGAGACCGGGGCTGGAGCCGCGGGTGGGCCCCGGTCCGGAACCAGTTCAGCCCCAGGATGCTCCCAGTTCAGCCCCAGGCTGCTCCCAGTTCAGCGCCAGGCTGCTCCCAGTTCAGCCCCAGGCTGCTCCCAGTTCAGCGCCAGTCCGGAACCAGTTCAGCGCCAGGCTGCTCCCAGTTCAGCGCCAGTCCGGACCCAGTTCAGCCCCAGGCTGCTCCCAGTTCAGCCCCAGTCTGGACCCGTTTCAGTCCCAGTCTGGACCCAGTTCAGACCCACTTCAGCTCGGGTTCAGCCCAAATCCAATCCCAGCTCAGCCTGTTTTTTCCCAGTCCTGTCCCAGTTCAGCCCCAGTCCGGACCCAGTTCAGCCCCAGGATGCTCCCAGTTCAGCCCCAGGCTGGTCCCAGTTCTGCCCCAGTTCTGCCCCAGTTCAGCTCCAGTACTGCCCTAGTTCTGCCCCAGTCCAGCCCCAGTTCTGCCCCAGTTCTGCCACAGGCCAACTCCAGTCCAGCCCCAGTTCAGCTCCAGCCCAGCCCCAGCCCAGCCCCGTGTCCAGTGGGGCCGTGGCCGTGGCTCAGCCCTGTCCCTGTCCCTGTCCCATCCCTGTCCCTGTCCCATCCCTGTCCCTGTCCCATCCCTGTCCCTGTCCCTGTCCCTGTCCCTGTCCCTGCCCTGTCCCAGTCCCTGTCGCTGTCGCTGTCGCAGAGCGTGGTTCGGGTGACATTCCACGATCGTCGCCTGCAGCGCTCGGAGCAGCAGCAGCTCGAGGGCTGGCGCTGGAGCCGCCCCGGGGACAGAATCCTCGACATCGGTGGGTGCCGGGGGGTCCGGGGGGGGTCCGGGGGGACAGGGGGGTCCGGGGGGGCTGCAGGGCCGCGCTGAGCCCCCCGCCCACCCCCCCCCCGCAGACATCCCGCTCTCCGTGGGGGTCCTGGAGCCCCAAATTCACCCCACGCTGCTCAACACCGTGGAGTTCCTCTGGGACCCCTCCCGCCGCACCTCCGTGTTCGTGCAGGTGCGACCGGGCTGGGGGGGCTCGGGGGGCTCGGGGGGCTCAGGGCACTCGGGGGGGCTCTGGGGGGCTCTGGGGGGCTCTGGGGGGCTCGGGGGGGCTCAGGGCGCTCGGGGGGGCTCTGGAAGGCTCTGGGGGGGGCTCTGGGGGGCTCGGGGAGGCTCGGGGGGCTCTGGAAGGCTCTGGGGGGCTCGGGGGAGCTCGGAGGTCTCGGGGGGGCTCTGGGGCCTGGGGGGGCTCTGGGGGGCTCTGGAAGGCTCTGGGGTCTCTGGGGGGCTCAGAGGGGCTCTGGGGGGGTCTCTGCGCCCACCCCCGACCCCCCCGCCCGCAGGTTCACTGCATCAGCACGGAGTTCACGCCGCGCAAGAGCGGGGGGGAGAAGGGGGTCCCGTTCCGCCTCCAGATCGACACCTTCGGGGCGGGGGGCAAGGGGGACCCCCCCGAGCACCTGCACTCCGCCAGCTGCCTGGTCAAGGTCTTCAAGGTACCGCGGGTGACCCCAGGGGACCCCAGGGTGACCACAGGGGACCCCAGGATGACCCAGGGTGACGCCAGGGTGACCCCGGGTGACCCCAGGGTGACGCCAGGGGACCCCAGGATGACCCCAGGGGACCCCAGGATGACCCCAGGGTGACCTAGGGTGAGCCCGGGGGGAGCCCAGGGTGACCACGGGGACCCCAGGGTGACCCCAGGGTGACCACAGGTGACCCCAGGGGACCCCAGGGTGACCCCAGGGTGACCCAGGGTGACGCCAGGGGACCCCAGAGCCCCCCTCCGCTGGGGGAGCCAGCTCCGGGCGGGGGGCGGCACCGGGGGGGCTCTGAGCACCCCAGGGTGCCCGCGGGGGTCGCGGGGGTGGCGGTGGTCGCGGGGGTCGCGCTCACGGCCCGGCACAGCCCAAGGGCGCGGATCGGAAGCAGAAGGCAGAGCGGGAGAAGGTGCGGAGGCAGCCGCTGGCCGAGCGGGGCAAGCTCCAGCCTGGCTGCGAGACCACCGTGCTGGCCGAGGTGGGGCCCGGCCCGCGACCCCCGGGCCGGGGTACCCCGGGACCCTGCACCCCCCAGGACCCCTGAACCCCCCCCGGGCAGGGGTACCCCGAGACCCTGCACCCCCCGCGGGTACCCCGAGACTCTGCACCCCCCTGGCCGGGATACCCCGGGACCCTGCACCCCACTCAGGCCGGGGGCGCCCCCGGGACCCCTGAAGCCCCTCGGGCCGGGGGTACCCCTGAACCCCCCGAGGGCCGGGGGCACCCCCGAGACCCCTGAACCCCCCGAGGGTACCCCGGGACCCTAAACCCCCTCGGGCCGAGGTCTCCCCCGGGACCCTAAACCCCCTCGGGCTGAGGTCACCCCCGGGACCCTGAACCCATCGCCCCCTCCCTCCCCAGTGCCCCCCATGGCCGGACGCGCTGGGTGCCCCCACAGCCCCCCGGGGCTGCCGTCCCCTCACCCCTTCAAGCTGCTGAGCCCCGAGAGGTGAGTGGAGACCCCTGGACCCCCTCCCCCATTGCTGGGGTCCCCCGCTCAGCCCCGCCCCCCCCAGGGTGTGTGTGTCCCCCGCCCGCGCCGCCGAGAGCCCCGCGGAGAGCCCTGCCGAGGTAAGGGAGAGGAGACCCCCAGAGCCCCCCGGAGGGGCTGAGGCTCTGCCCGCTCGGCCGTGCCCCCCGAGACCCCCCGAGCCCCCCGAGCCCCCCGAGCCTCCCGAGCCCCCTGAGCCCCCCGAGCCTCCCGAGCCCCCTGAGCCCCCCCGAGCCCCCCCGAGCCCCCTGAGCCCCCCGAGCCCCCACAGGCGCTGAGCCCCTGCGCATCGCCCCTGGAGGCGCAGCAGTGGCTGCTCCGGCGCCGCTTCTCCTCCTGCGCCCGCGGCTTCGCCAGCTGCAGCGGTGAGCGCCGGGGGGACAGAGCCACCCCCGGGAGGGGACAGAGCCACCCCCGGGAGGGGACAGAGCCACCCGCGGGGACAGAGCCACCCCCGGGAGGGGACAGAGCCACCCGGGGGGACAGAGCCACCCGGGGGGGACAGAGCCACCCGCGGGGACAGAGCCACCCCTGGGGGGGGACAGAGCCAGCCCGGGGGGGGACAGAGCCACCCGGGGGGGATAGAGCCAGGCAGGGGGACAGAGCCACCGGGGGGGGACAGAGCCACCCCTGAGCGCCGGGCGGGGGGACAGAGCCAGCCTGGGGGGGGCAGAGGCAGCCCAGGGGGGACAGAGCCACCCGGGGGGAACAGAGCCAGCCCGGCCCTCTTGCCGCCCCCTGAGCCCCCCGAGCTCCCCGAGCCCCCCGAGCCCCCCGAGCCCCCTGTCCGCAGGCGCCGATCTGCTGAAGCTCTCCCGCCGGGACCTGATCCAGATGTGCGGAGCCCCCGACGGCACCCGCCTGTGGCACGCCCTGGCGGGCAGGTGCGGCTCCCGCGGCCCCGGAGCCTCTTTTTGGGGACCCCCGGGGGCTCCGTGGGGCTCGGGGTCACCTGTGCCCCCCCCAGACCCCTCTGTGTCCCCTCAGGTGCCCGCGGCCTCGGCTCACCCTGTACGTGGCGCGGGAGCCTGGCGGGGCCGAGGGCACGGAGGACGCGGGACCAGGTGGGGGAGGGGCTCAGGTGTGGGGGAGGGGCTCAGGTGTGCGGGAGGGGCTCAGGTGTGCGGGAGGGCTCAGGTGTGGGGGAGGGGCTCAGGTGTGCGGGAGGGGCTCAGGTGTGCGGGAGGGGCTCAGGTGTGGGGGAGGGGCTCAGGTGTGCGGGGAGGGCTCAGGTGTGCGGGGAGGGCTCAGGTGTGCGGGGGGGTTCAGGTGTGCGGGGAAAGCTCAGGTGTGCGGGAGGGGCTCAGGTGTGCAGGAGGGGCTCAGGTGTGCGGGGTGGGCACTCACAGCCTTGTCCCCATCCCATCCCATCAATCCCATCAATCCTATTCCACCCCATCCTATGGATCCCATTCCATGGATCCCATCCCATCCTATGGATCCCACCCCATCCCATCAATCCAATAAATCCCATTCCACCCCATCCCATGGATCCCATCGCATCCCATCCTATGATTCCAGTCCCATCCCATCCCATCCCATGGATCCCACCCCATCCTATGGATCCCATTCCATGGATCCCATCCTATGGATCGAATCCTGTCCCATCCCATCCCATCGATCCCATCCCATGGATCCCACCCCATGCCATGGATCCCATCCCATGGATCCCATCCCATGGATCCCACCCCATCCTATGGATCCCATTCCATGGATCCCATCCTATGGATCGAATCCCATCCCATCCCATCCCATGGATCCCATCCCATCCCGTCGATCCCATCCCATGGATCCCATCCCATCCCATGGATTCCATCCCATGGATCCCATGGATCCCATGGATCCCATCCCATGGATCCCATCCCATGGATCCCATGGATCCCATGGATCCCATCCCATGGATCCCATCCCGTCGATCCCATCCCATGGATCCCATGCCATGGATCCCATCCCATCCCATGGATTCCATCCCATGGATCCCATCCTGTCGCTGTCCAGGGCTGTTCCAGGAGCTGTCCCTGGAGCAGCTGGCGGCGGCAGAGCTCTCGGGGAAGCTGGCGGAGCTGCTGGGGCTGCCCCCGGCCCAGGCGCTGCGCCTCTCCCGCCAGGGCCCCGCCGGGATCCACGTGCTCGTCAGCGACGCGGTGAGCACACGGCGACAGCCGCGGGGACAGGGACAGACCCGCAGCCCCTCGGGGTCCCCAGGGCTGGAGCACACGGGGGTCCAGCCCCCCCGAGCTGCCCCTGTGCCCCGCAGGTGGTCAGGAACCTCCAGGACGAGAGCAGCTTCGTGGTGGCCATCGGCAAAGGTACCGCGGTGGCCGCGGCGGGCGGGGCCGGGCCGGGGGCCATCGGTGGCCCTGACTGAGCCGCGACCCCCCCGGGCAGGCCCCGGGCCCGAGGGCTTCCAGCTGCTGCTGCGGTAGGAGCGGAGCCCGAGCCGCCGAAGCCCGGGACGGACAGCTCCCGGTGGAGCCCGAGCCGTGCGGGGACACGGAGCGGAGAGAGAGGGGACACGGAGAGGAGAGAGGGGACAGAGAGGAGAGAGGGGACACAGAGGAGAGAGGGGACAGAGAGGAGAGAGGGGACACGGAGAGGAGCGGGGACACGGAGAGGAGAGGGGACACGGAGGAGAGAGGGGACAGAGAGAGGAGAGAGGGGACACGGAGAGGAGAGAGGGGACAGAGAGGAGAGAGGGGACACGGACAGGAGAGGGGACACGGAGAGGAGAGAGGGGACACGGAGAGGAGAGAGGGGACACGGAGAGGAGAGAGGGGACAGAGAGGAGAGAGGGGACACGGAGAGGAGAGAGGGGACAGAGAGGAGAGAGGGGACACGGAGAGGAGCGCGGGGTGGAGGAAGGAGAGCGGGGATGGACAGAGGGCTCTGGGGACAGAGGGAGCGCTCTGGGGACAGTGCCAGCCTCGGGCTCCTCTCTCCGTCCCCGCGCCCGCCGCGTGTCCCTCGCCGTGTCCCTCGCCGTGTCCCCGCTCGGTGTTCATTAAAGGAAGGGGGAGCAGCCCCGAGCACTGCCTCGTCCCTGCGGCGCCGCTGGGGTCTGGGGTCTCCGGGCTGGGTTTGGGGTCTCCAGGGTGGGTTTGGGGTCTCCGGGATGGGTTTGGGGTCTCCAGGGTGGTTTGGGGTCTCCAGGGTGGGTTTGGGGTCTCCGGGATGGGTTTGGGGTCTCCAGGGCGGGTTTGGGGTCTCCAGGGTGGGTCTGGGGTCTCTGGGATGGGTTTGGGGTCTCCAGGGCGGGTTTGGGGTCTCCAGGGTGTGTTTAGAGTCTCTGGGATGGGTTTGGGGTCTCCGGGATGGGTTTGGGGTCTCCAGGGCGGGTTTGGGATCTCCAGGGTGGGTTTGGGGTCTCCAGGGTGGGTTTGGGGTCTCCAGGGCGGGTTTGGGATCTCCAGGGTGGGTTTGGGGTCTCCAGGGTGGGTTTGGGGTCTCTGGGATGGGTTTGGGGTCTCTGGGATGGGTTTGGGCACTCCAGGGTGGGTCTGGGGTCTCCGGGATGGGTTTGGGGTCTCCGGGATGGATTTGGGGTCTCCAGGGTGGGTTTGGGGTCTCCAGGGTGGGTTTGGGCTCTCCAGGGTGTGTTTGGGGCGCGGGGACAGCTCCCCGTCCCCAGCAGTGGGCAGAGCAGGGACACGCGGGCACGGCAGGTCCTGTCGCTCCCCGCGGGGACAGAACGGCAGAGCCCCGGGGCCGCCTCGGGAGTTAACACCGAATCGCTCCGGGAGCGCGGGCGGCGGAGCTGCACCGGGGGCGTCCTCGGGAGGAACTCCGGGGCCAAGGACGGATTTGGGATAAACAAACGGCGAGAGGGAGAGGGAGGGGATGTAGCTGCACTGTTTTGGGATCTTTCTGCTCTTTCTCTGAGAGAATAAACTGAATTCTTTTACTTCCTTAATCTCTGTGTTTGGTATTAGAGTTATTTGGCTGTGACCAATGGTTTTGGGAGGTGGATTCTTTGCTGACCAATAGTTGCTAGGTTATTAATGGATATATAAAGAGACTTCTTGTAAATAAAGTTTCCTTTTCGCCATCTTGGTTCGTCTGCCTGAATTCTCTCAGCTCCTGCAATCCTCGGGAGATTTAAAGCCACAGAGGGGAGGACCGGGAGGGGACGGGGGGGCGCTGGGACAGCCCCGGGGCGGTCAGGGACACGAGGAGGACACGGGGAGGACACAGGGACACGGGAGGACACGGGGGGGACACGGGGACACGGGAGGACACGGGGAGGACACGGGGACACGGGAGGACACGGGGAGGACACGGGGAGGACACGGGGAGGACACGGGGAGGACACGGGGAGGACACAGGGACACGGGAGGACACGGGGGGGACACGGGGACACGGGAGGACACGGGGAGGACACGGGGAGGACACAGGGACACGGGAGGACACGGGGAGGACAGGGGGACAAGGAGAGGACACGGCCCCTAGAGCCATCGCTGGAGGGGACAAGGGAACACCTCCGACCCTCCCAAAAACATCCCCGGGGATGCAGAGCTCGGTCCCACCAGCTCTTTCCCGCGTGTCCCCTCTGTCCCCACCCCGAGGGATGGCCCGCGGGGTCACACAGACCAGGGCCACCAGGGCCAGCACAGACCGCGCCATTTAAACATTTAAACATTTAAACATTTAAACATTTAAACATTTAAACATTTAAACATTTAAACATTTAAACATTTAAACATTTAAACATTTAAACATTTAAACATTTAAACATTTAAACATTTAAACATTTAAACAATTCCCAGCCCCGACTGTCCCCAGAGCAGGGACAGCGTGACAAGGTCCAGCTCGTGTCCAGCCCCTCGGGAGACCCCCGGGTCAGAAAGGGTTAAATCCCCGAGGGGGTCGGGCCAGGACACAGGACCCCTGATGGGGACACTGGGGTGGCACAGAGGACGGGGGGCAGCCCCCGGGGGGGCTCAGAGGCACGGCTGGCACAGGGTGACATTCCCAGGTGTCCCCTGGGGCAGGGACCGGCGGGACATCCCTTAAAAATTCACCCTCATCCCTTAAAAATTCACCCTCATCCCTTAAAAAATTCACCCTCATCCCCTTAAAACTTCACCCTCATCCCTTAAAAATTCACCCTCATCCCTTAAAAATTCACCCTCATCCCTTAAAAAATTCACCCTCATCCCTTAAAAATTCACCCTCATCCCTTAAAAATTCACCCTCATCCCCTAAAAAATTCACCCTCATCCCTTAAAAATTCACCCTCATCCCCTAAAAAATTCACCCTCATCCCCTTAAAAATTCACCCTCATCCCTTAAAAAATTCACTCTCCGAACTTCGTGCGAGGCCAGCGCAGCCCCGGGGGTGACAGGGACACGGCGGGGATGGGACACTGAGGTGTCCCCGCTGGTGACACTGCCGGGATGGCCCCGCGGAGGGAAGGAGGGGCTGGGAATTAGAGGAAAAGCGATTTTCCCTTGATTTTTTCCATCATTTTGGCCTCCAGCACCCCCCGGGCTGCAGCCCAGGAGCCTCTGCCAGGCTTTGGCACAGAAACCTTCACCTGAAGGGCAGAAAATTTTAAAAAAAGAGAATAAAGCCCCAAAAAAATACCCCCAGGCCCCTCAAACGCAAAACCCTTCACCGGAAGAGGCTGAAATGTTTTAAACCTCATTTTCCAGGACGCTGTAGCCAACCTTGTCACACCGATCCCAATCCACCAAAAATCCCAAAATTAACCCCAAAGCCACAGCGGCACCGAGAAAACCCAACAGAAACACAGAGGGAATTGCTGCGATGTGCAGGAAATGGGAATTTGTTGGTTTGGATGACAGAACTTCCCACCACACCCGCGGTGGGGATGGTCACGGATTTGGGATTGAGGAGGATCCAGGAAAACCTTGCTGGAGGTAGGAATGGTCACGGATTTGGGATTGAGGAGGATCCAGGAAAACCCTGCTGGAGATGGGAATGGTCACGGATTTAGGATTGAGGAGGGCCCTGGCTCCAGGAAAGCTCTGCTGGAGATGGGAATGGTCACGGATTTGGGATTGAGGAGGATCCAGGAAAACCTTGCTGGAGGTAGGAATGGTCACGGATTTGGGATTGAGGGGTCCAGGAAAGCCCCGCTGGAGGTGGGGACAGTCATGGATTTGGGATTGAGGGGTCCAGGAAAACCCTGCTGGAGGTAGGAATGGTCACGGATTTGGGATTGAGGAGGATCCAGGAAAACCCTGCTGGAGGTGGGAATGGTCAGGGATTTGGGATTGAGGTGAGTCCAGGCTCTGGGAAAACCCTGCTGGAGGTGGGGACAGTCACGGATTTGGGATTGAGGAGGGCCTGGGATCCAGGAAAACCCCGCAGGAGGTGGGAACGGTCAGGGATTTGGGATTGAGGGGGTCTGGGAAAACTCGGCTGGAGATGGGGACAGTCACGGATTTGGGATTGAGGGGTCTGGGCTCCCTGAAAACCCTGCTGGAGGTGGGAATGGTCAGGGATTTGGGACTGAGGTGGGTCCCAGCTCCGGGAAAGCCCTGCTGGAGGTGGAACGGTCAGGGATTTGGGATTGAGGAATCCAGGCTCCGGGAAAACCCCGCAGGAGATGGGAATGGTCACGGATTTGGGATTGAAGCGGGTCTGGGCTCCAGGAAAGCCCAGCTGGAGGTGAGGACAGTCACAAATTTGGGATTGAGGGGTCTGGGCTCTGGGAAAACCCTGCTGGAGGTGAGGACAGTCACGGAATTGGGATTGAGGGTTCTCGGATCCAGAAAAGCTCTGCTGGAGATGGGAACAGTCAAGGATTTGGGATCGAGGGGTCCAGGCTCCAGGAAAACCCTGCTCGAGGTGGGAACAGCCACAGAATTGGGACTGAGGGCTCCAGGAAAGCCCCAATGGAGGTGGCAATGATCATGGATTTGGGATTGAGGGGTCTGGGCTCCAGGAAAACCCTGCTGGAGGTGGGAAGGGTCACAGATTTGGGATTGAGGAGGGTCTAGGAAAGCCCTGCAGGAGGGGGGGACAGCCCGAGCTGTGCCCCACGGCTGAGGGACAGAGCCTGGAGGGCTCCGAGGGAGGAGGAGGAACAGGAACAGCTCAGGGAGGAATGGAGCTGAGCCACCCAGGCCAGGCAGGGAAAGGGACAGGGCACGGGGAGGGAGCGGGAAGGGGGTGGGAGATGGGAATGGGGTGGGAGTTTGGGGATGGGGTGGGATCTTGGAAGGGGGTGGGAGTTGGGAATTGGGGTGGGAGTTTGGGAATGGGGCAGGAGTTTGGAATTGAGGTGGGAGTTTGGAAATGGGGTGGGAGTTTGGGATTGGGATGGGACCTTGGGAATGGGAGTTTGAAATTGGGATGTGATTTTGGGAATGGGATGGGATCTAGGAAATGGAATGGGAGTTTGGAATTGGGATGGGAGTTAGGAAACGGGGTGGGATCTTGAAACTGGGACGGGAGTTTGGAATTAGGATGCAATTTTGGAAATGGGGTGGGATTTTGGAAATGGGGTGGGATTTTGGGAATGGGGTGGGATTTTGGGAATGGGGTGGGATCTTGGGAATGGAATGGGATGGGATCTTGGGAATGGCATGGGAGTTTGGAATTGGGATGGGATTTAGGAAATGGGGTGGGAATTTGGAATTGGGGTGTGAGTTTGGAATTGTGATGGGATCTTGGGAATGGCATGGGAGTTTGGAATTGGGATGGGATCTAGGAAATGGAGTGAGATTTGGAAATCGGGTGGGATCTTAGAATTGGGGTGGGATCTTGGGAATGGAATGGGATCTTGGGAATGGGGTGGGATTTAGAAATGGGATGGGATTTAGGAAATAGGATGGGATCTTGGGAATGGGGTGAGAGTTTGAAACTGGGATAGGATTTTGGAAACGGGATGGGAGTTTGGGAATGGGGCGGGATCTTGGGAATGGGAAGGGACCTTGGTAATGGGAGTTTGGAACTGGGATGGGATCTAGGAAATGGCGCGGGACTTGGAAATGGGGTGGGATCTTAGAATTGGGATGGGATCTTGGAAATGGAATGGGAGCTTAGAAATGGGAAGGGATCTTGGAACTGGGGTGGGAGTTTGGAATTGGGATACGATTTAGGAAATGGGGTGGGAGATTGGAGTTGGGATGGGAGTTTGGGAATGGGGTAGGATCTTGGAACTGTGATGGGAGTTTGGAAGTCGGATGGGATCTTGGAAATGGGGTGGGAGTTTGGAATTGGGATGCAATTTTGGAAATGGGGTGGGAATTTGGGAGTGGGGTGGGATTTGGAAATGGGATGAGATGTTGGAATTGGGACAGAATCTTGGGAATGGGGTGGGATTTAGAAATGGGATGGGAGTTTGGCAATGGGAGTTTGGAATGGGGGTGGGACCTTGGGAATGGGATGGGAATTTGGAATTGGGGTGGGATGTTGGGATTGGGGTGGGAGTTTGGAACTGTGATGGGATTTTGGAAATGGGGTGGGACCTTGGGAATGGGATGGGATCCTCACCCAGGCTGGGCCTGTCCCGGAGCTCCATCCACACCTCCAAAACCCCAGGACGAGGCAGCTCCTCCTCATTTTGGGCTCTGATTCCCAACGCCCTCGGCAGGCACCGCCCTCACCTGGGACAGATCCAGGACAGGACAGGGCTCGGAGCACCTCAGCCATGGAATGAGGGTCTGGATGTGCTCTGAGGTCCTTCCACCCCAAACCATCCCACAACTCCGTACAAACACCGAGAGCACCCCAAAAACGCCCCCAGGAAATGGATTTTCCCCCAGAAGTCATTCCCCCGGCGAGACGCGGCTTGGAAAATGGTGTTTATTGGTATTTATAAATATAAACATCAGGAAGAGTCCATTTGAAGACGGATAATTGACTTAAAAGGACACTGTCAAGAAGTTTGAGCTACCTTAATGCTGTCACCCTGGTCTGCAAACAGAAAATAAAATGCTTTGGGTTCTGTGTTCCGGAGTTTTCCCTGGAAAACTCTGCTCTGGTACAAAGGGATCGGTCAGGCTCCAAAATCCCGAATTTCGCTCTCCCCTGCCACAGTATGAACTAAACAAAAGTGTTTTTTGTTTTTCTGTTGTTATTTTTTTTTTCCCCCCAGAGTTGTGCAAACGCTGTGATTGCCGGGTGACCCCTCGCTCTGTCACCGCCATCGTCACCACCCCGAGACCTGCAGAAAGTTCTGGAAAGGAAGGCGCCCGAGGAGAGGGGGAGAATCCACAGCGCTAGAGAGGATCTGAATAAATATCAAGGATTAAAAGCCACCTACGGGAAGGCATTGACAGCATCCTTTTAACCACAGCAGCCTGGGGGGCTCGGGGGGCAGCTCGGGGGGCAGCTCCTGCGGGGAGGAGCTCATCATCCTCGGAATTCCTGGCGGAAAATTCCCGGGAATTCCTGGTGGAAAATTCCCGGGAACTCCTGGTGGAAAATCCCTCGGAACTCCTGGTGGAAAATTCCCCAGAATTCCTGGTGGAAAATTCCCGGGAACTCCTGGTGGAAAATTCCCGGGAACTCCTGGTGGAAAACTCTTCGGAATTCCTGGTGGAAAATTCCCCGGAATTCCTGGTGGAAAATTCCCGGGAACTCCTGGTGGAAAACTCTTCGGAATTCCTGGTGGAAAATTCCCCAGAATTCCTGGTGGAAAATTCCCCGGAATTCCTGGTGGAAAATTCCCTGAAATTCCTGGTGGAAAATTCCTGGGAATTCCTGGCGGAAAAGCACCCCCAGACCCTGCAAACAGCAATTTTTCGCTGCCGGAGGCGTCCACGGATCTGTGAGCTCTGGAACGACGGCCGCGGTCCCCGTGGCTCCGCCCAGCCCCAAAAAACCCCAAAAATCAGCCCCCGACCCCCCCCGAACCCAGAGCCCACCCCTCGGGGGTCCTCGAACTTACCTGGGGGAGGTTGGGGAGCGAGGGAGGACCCCAGACCGTAATTCCGGCAGGGAATCCGAAATTCTTCACGGGGCAGCAGCAACAAGCTCTGCCTTGCTTTTTGGGAGGAGGGGAAGGACAGGAGGAGGGAACGGAGTTGGACTGGGAATTGTTCCCTGTGCTGAGAATTTTATATATTATATTATATATAATATTTGATATAAGGGTTATATCCTTGTTGGGATAAAAGCTGAAATTTGGGGAAATTTGGACACCAAATCCCTGATCCCACAGGTGAGGAGAGCCCAGCCTGGGGTGCAGCTCCCCACGCTCCCTAAAAATCCTCCCATTGCGGGCTCGGGCTTCTCACGGGGGAAAAAATTCAATTTTTAAAAATCGAAATTACGGATTTGTCGCTTTGGGCTGGGAAATCTCGAGAAATGACTGGGTTAGAAATTTGGGGGGGAAAAAGAACAAAAAAATTTTAAAAAGGGGGGAAAAGGGGAAAAAAGGAGGAAAAAAAGGAAAAAAAATTTAAAAAAGGAAAAAAAAAAAGAAAAAAAGAAAAAAAAAAGAAAAAAAAAGAAAAAAAAAGAAAAAAAAAAGAAAAAAAAAGAAAAGCAGGAGTCGGGGAGGGTAAAAAATGTGGCATTGGAGATTCCAAGGTCTGTCACAACGATCTGGGGACAATCTGGGAAGCCTCTGAGATGGATGGCATGGACAGGGAGAGGTGGAACTGCACAGGAGCTGCTCAGGGTGGGAGCAGGGGAATTCCTGATCCCAGGGGAATCCTGGATTGTACAGAAATCCTGGATCCCAGGGGAATTCTGGCTCCTAAGGAAGTTCTGGATCCCAGGGGAATCCTGGATCACAGAAATCTTGGATTGCAGGAGAATTCTGAGTCCCAGGGGGAATCCTGGATCGCACAGAAATCCCAGATCCCAGGGGAATCCTGGATCAAAGGAAAATTCTGGATCCTAGGGGAACCATGGATCCCAAGGAAATCCTGGATCCCAGGGAATCCCAGCTCCCAGGGAATCCTGGATCCCACAGAAATCCCGGATCCAAGGAAACCCTGGCTCAGCAGCTGCCGTTCCACCCCTCCCTGACAAACACACATCGAGCGGCTGGGGTTTCCAGGTTGGTTTGTTGGGATTTTCCGTGGGGGTCAACGCGAGCTCCTCTCTCTCCTCTCTGTCCCCTGTCCCCTGTCCCCGCTCCTCGGTTCCTTTCCAGCAGCAGCATCAGTCCCTCCGGCTCGGGAGCCCTCCCCTCCTTCCCACAGGATTTCCGCATGATTCCTGCAGGATCTCCCGCAGGATTCCCGCAGGATTCCCGCAGGATTTTCCACAGGCTTTCCCGCAGGATTCCCACAGGATTCCCGCAGGATTTTCTGCAGGATTCCCGCAGGATTTTCCGCAGGCTTTCCCGCAGGATTTTCTGCAGGATTCCCGCAGGATTTTCCGCAGGCTTTCCCGCAGGATCTCCCACAGGATTCCCGCAGGATTCCCATAGGATCTCCCGCAGGATTTTCCGCAGGCTTTCCCGCAGGATTCCCGCAGGATTCCTGCAGGATTTTCTGCAGGATTCCCGCAGGATCTCCCGCAGGATTTCCCGCAGGCTTTCCCACAGGATCTCCCGCAGGATCTCCACAGGATCTCCGCAGTATCTCCCGCAGGATTCCCGCAGGATCTCCCGCAGGATTTCCCAGCGGGAAGGGCTCGGGATCAGCCCGACCCTCCCGGGGAAGAGCCGCGGCTCCCGTCCCGAGTTCCGAGTCCCAGTCCCAGTCCCTCGTCCCTCGTCCCTCGTCCTGCCGGGGTCACAGGGGTGTGGGTGGCTGCAGGGCGCCCCGGCCCCGCTGGCTGGCCCTCGCGCACGACACTGGGGTGGCTGTCCTCGAAGGCTCCGCTGTCCCCGGAGGCCACGGCCGCGGGCTGCGCTGGCCGCAGGCGGCTCCGCCGTCATAGGATGATGCAGCATCTGCAGAAGCGCTGGCGGCTGCCGCCCACCGACGGCGGAGGGGTCACCGGGGCGAAGTAGGCGTGGACTTTGATGTTGGGCAGGTGGGTCTGCAACGACAACGGGGGAGGGGTCAGGGACGGCGGGAGTGGGGGGTGGGGGCTCGGCTGGGATGGGAACGGGGGGGACAAGGTGTCCCCACCCCTGGAGGTGCTCGGGGATGGGGCTGGAGCAGCCTGGGATGGTGGAGAGTGTCCCTGGGGTGGTGGAGAGTGTCCCTGGGGTGGTGGAGAGTGTCCCTGGGATGGTGGGAAGTGTCCCTGCCATGGCCAAAGGTGTCCCTGCCATGGTGGAAAGTGTCCCTGCCATGCTGGGAGATGTCCCTGGGATGGTGGGAGGTGCCCCTGCCATGCTGGGAGATGTCCCTGCCCATGGTGGGAGGTGTCCCTGGGATGGCAGGAAGTGTCCCTGAGATGGCAGCAGGTGTCCCTGGGAAGTGTCCCTGGGATGGCAGCAGGTGTCCTTCTGGGATGGTGGAAAGTGTCCCCGGGATGGCCAAAGGTATCCCTGCCATGGTGGCAGGTGTCCCTGGGATGGCAGGAGGTGTCCCCGGGATGGTGGAAAGTGTCCCTGGGATGGTGGTTAGCGTCCCTGCCATGGCAGGAAGTGTCCCTGGGATGGTGGAAAGTGTCCCTGGGATGGTGGAAAGTCTCCCTGCCATGGCCGGAGGTGTCCCTGGGATGGCCAGAGGTGTCCCTGCCATGGCCGGAGGTGTCCCTGGGATGGTGGGAGGTGGCCCTGGGATGGCCAGAGGTGTCCCTCCCATGGTGGGAAGTGTCCCTGGGATGGTGGAAGGTGTCCCTGCCATGGCCAAAGGTGTCCCTGCCATGCTGGGAGGTGGCCCTGGGATGGCGGGAGATGCCCCTGCCACGATGGAGGTGTCCCTGGGATGCTGGAAAGTGTCCCTGGGATGGCGGGAGGTGTCCCTGGGATGCTGGAAAGTGTCCCTGGGATGGCGGGAGGTGTCCCTGGGATGCTGGAAAGTGTCCCTGGGATGGCGGGAGGTGTCCCTGCCATGATGGAGGTGTCCCTGCCATGGAGGGGTGGGATGGGATGAGCTTCAAGCTCCCCTCCAGCCCAAACCACCCAAAGATTCTGTGATTTTGTGACTCTAACTCCACGGGATTTTGTGACTCTAACTCCACGGGATTTTGTGACTCTAACTTCACAGGATTTCATGACTCTAACTTTACGGATCCATATTCTCTCTGCAGAGAAAATGTCACCGTTCCTCTCCTTTGGCACGTGGGGAAAGGGACTCGGGAGGGGACACTGGGAAGGAATTCCTCCCCGAGAGGGGACAGAACCTGGCACAGGTGCCCTGAGGAGCTGTGGCTGCCCCTGGCAGTGCCCAGGGCCAGGCTGGGGCTGGCTGAGCTAGTGGAAAGTGTGGGGACGAGTCCAACCCAAACCATTCCAACCTTCCGTGACTCCAAACTCAGCACTGATGCCTTTTGAGGATCACCAGGAGATGGGGACATGCCAGCTCTGCCCTCCCTGTCCCCGGGGACAAACCCCACCCCGATCCCAAATCCCAGCTGGAGCGGCAATCCCTGAAGTGCCCAAGGCCAGGCTGGACATGGCCTGGAGCTCCCTGCGATAGGGGAAGGTGTCCCTGCCCACGGGAACAGGACAATCTTTAATGTCCCTTCCATCCCAACCCATCCCACAATTCCAGGGGAAGGATTTCCAGCAGGATGAGACCCACGGGAACAGGACAACAGGACAATCTTTAATGTCCCTTCCATCCCAACCAATCCCACGGGAAGGATTTCCGTCAGGATGAGACCCACGGGAACAGGACAATCTCTAATGTCCATCCCAAACCATCCCACAATTCCAGGGGCAGGATTTCTGTCAGGATGAGACCCGCGGGAACAAGACAATCTTTAATGTCCATCCCAACCCAAACCATTCCAGGTTTGGGATTCCATTCCAGGGAAGGATTTCCGTCAGGATGACACCCACGGGAACAGGACAATCTTTAAGGTCCCTTCCATCCCAACCCAACCCATTCCAGGGCAAGGATTTCTGGCAGGATGAGACCCACGGGAACAGAACAATCTTTAAGGTCCATTCCAACCCATCCAAACCAAACCATTCCACAATTCCAGGGCAAGGATTTCCGGTGGGATCAGACCCACGGGAACAGGACAACAGGACAATCGCTAATGTCCCTTCCATCCCAACCAATCCCACGGGAAGGATTTCCGTCAGGATGAGACCCACAGGAACAGGACAATCTTTAATGTCCATCCCAAACCATCCCACAATTCCAAGGGAAGGATTTCCAGCGGGATGAGACTCACGGGAACAGGACAACAGGACAATCTCCAATGTCCCTTCTATCCCAACCCATCCCACAATTCCAAGGGAAGGATTTCCATCAGGATGAGACCCACGGGAACAGGACAACAGGACAATCTCCAATGTCCCTTCCATCCCAACCCATCCCAGGGGCAGGATTTCCACAGGCTCAGACCCACGGGAACAGGACAATCTTTAAAATCCCTTCAATCCCAACCCATCCCAGGGGCAGGATTTCCACAGGATCAGACCCACGGGAACAGGACAACAGGACAATCTCTAATGTCCATCCCAACCCAACCCAACCCATCCCAGGGGCAGGATTTCCACAGGATCAGACCCACGGGCTCTCCCGGCGCTGCTCACCCTGAGTCTCTTGATCCCGGCCCGCGTGATCTGCTGGCAGTCGTAGAGCTCTATCCTCTCCAGGCTGTGGCAGCTCTTGAGGTGCTCCAGGGAGGCGTCGGTGATCAGGGGACAGTTGTCCAGCTCGATCACCTCCAGGCGGTCGTGGGCGCAGGCGCCGTTGCCCAGGTGGCGAATGCCATCGTCCGTGATCAGCTCGCAGTGGGACAAGCTCTGGCCCCAAACACAGGGGTCAGGGCCAGCCCCCGGTGGCCCCAAAACCTCGTGGGGACACGAGGGTGGCGTGGGCTGCTCTGGGATCCCTCCTTGAGCCACCGCGAGGGTGGAGGGAATTGTTTCCAAGGCTGGAGTGGGACAATTCCTCCCTGGAGGGTGGGGAGGCCCTGCTGGACAAGGCCTGGAGCACCTCAGGACAGGGGGAAGATATTTCTGTGGATATTTAGATATTTCTGTGGATATCTGAGATATTTCTGTGGATATCTGAGATATTTCTGTGGATACCTGAGACATTTCTGTGGATATTTGAGATATTTCTGTGGATATCTGAGACATTTCTGTGGATATCTGAGACATTTCTGTGGATATTTCAATATTTCTATGGATATTTGAGATATTTCTGTGGATATCTGAGATATTTCTGTGGATAACTGAGATATTTCTGTGGATATTTGAGATATTTCTGTGGATATCTGAGATATTTCTGTGGATATCTGAGATATTTCTGTGGATATCTGAGATATTTCTGTGGATATTTGAGATATTTCTGTGGATATTTGAGACATTTCTGTGGATATTTCAATATTTCTATGGATATTTGAGATATTTCTATGGATTGCTGAGGTATTTGTATGGATTGATGGGATCCCCTCTCAAGTGAGGTATTTCCATGGATATTTATGTATTTCTATGGATATTTAGATATTTCTATGGATATCTGAGGTATTTCTATGGATATTTAGATATTTCTATGGATATTTGGGATATTTCTATGGATATTTGAAATATTTCTATGGATATCTGAGATATTTCTATGGATGTTTGAGATATTCCTATGGATTGCTGAGGTATTTGTATGGACTGATAGGATCCTCTCTCACATGAGGCATCTCCATGGATATTTCGATATTTCTATGGATATTGAGATATTTCTATGGATACTGAGATATTTCTATGGATATTTAGATATTTCTATGGATATCTGAGATGTTCCTATGGATATTTGACATATATTTGTATGGATATTTGAGATAGTCCTATGGTTATTTGAGGTATTTTGTGGATATTTGAGATATTTCTATGGATATTTAGATATTTCTATGGATATTTAGATATTTCTATGGATAATTGAGATATTTCTATGGATTGCTGAGGTAGCTGTATGGATTGATGGGATCCCCTCTCAGGTGAGATATTTCTATGGATATTTCAATATTTCTATGGATATTTAGGTATTTCTGTGGATATCTGAGATATTTCAATGGATATTTGAGATATTTCAATGGATATTTGAGATATTCCAAAGGATTGATGGGAACTCCTCTCAGGTGAGGTATTTCTGTGAATAATTGAGATATTTCTATGGATATCTGAGATATTTCTAGGGATATTTGAGATATTTCTGTAGATATTTGAGATATTCCTATGGATATCTGAGATATTTCCATGGATTGATAAATTCCCTCTCCAATCCCTTTTCCAGAGACAGAAAACTCCAGAAAATTCCATTTCCCTGGAATACTCACCAGGACCTGCAGCCGTGGACAGTGTATGGAGAGCTGGATTAGTGTGCTGTCTGTAATCTGCAAAAAAAAGGAAAATTCTTTCACCTCAGCGCTGGGCAAAAGGGATTTGTTTTTCCACCCAAATATCAGATTTACGGATATTTGTATGGATTGATGGGATCCCCTCTGGGGTGAGGTGTTTGTGGGGATATTTGAGATATTTCTGTGGATATTTGAGATATTTCTGTGGATATTTGAGACATTTCTGTGGATATTTGAGATATTTTTGTGGATATCTGAGATATTTCTGTGGATATCTGAGATATTTCTGTGGATATTTGAGATATTTCTGCGGATATTTGAGATATTTCAGTGGATATTTGAGATATTTCTGCGGATATTTGAGGTATTTCTGTGGATATTTGAGATATTTCTGTGGATATTTGAGATATTTCTGTGGATATTTGAGATATTTCCGTGGATATTTGAGATATTTCTGTGGATATTTTCTATGGATATTTCAGATATTTCTGTGGATATTTAGATATTTCTATGGGATCTCCTCTCAGATGAGGTATTCCTATAGATATTTGAGATATTTCTATGGATATTTAAATATTTCTATCAATATTTAGGTATTTCTATGGATATTTAAATATTTCTATGGATATTTAGATATTTCTATGAATATCTGAGATATTTCTGTGGCTATTTCAGATATTTCTATGGATATTTAGATATTTCTATGGATTGCTGAGGTATTTCTATGGATATCTGAGATATTTCTGTGGATATTTGAGGCGTTTCTAAGGATATTTAAGATATTTCTATGGATATTTAAATATTTCTATCAATATTTAGATATTTCTATGGATATCTGAGATATTTCTGTGGATATTTGAGATATTTCTATGGATATTTAGATATTTCTGTGGATATTTAAATATTTCTATCAATATTTAGGTATTTCTATGGATATTTAAATATTTCTATGGATATTTAGGTATTTCTATGGATATTTCGGTATTTCTATGGATATTTAGATATTTCTATGGATATTTCGATATTTCTATGGATATTTGAGATATTCCTATGGATATCTGAGATATTTCTATAGATTCATGAAATATTTCTATGGATATTTGAGATATTTTGAGAAATTCCCTATAAAACCTCCTTCCCAGTATTTCCCTCTCCAATCCATCCTCTCTTCCTGCTCAGGATTCTACATTAAGTTCTAATTTGGAGAAAATCTCCCGAATTTCACCAATTTCCCACTCTGCTGCAGGAGAAACAGCCTGGGGTGATTTCCTACCTGGACACACTCCTCCAGATCCATTTTTTCAAGCTCATGGCAGTTCTAGGAATAAAGAGAATTTCAGATACCCACAGTGAGTGCAAAGTGCAGACAGAAAATTAAATATAAATATAAAAATATAAAAATGTAAAAATATAAAAATATAAAAATATAAAAATAAAAAATAAATATAAATATAAATATAAATATAAATATAAATATATAGAAATATAGAAATGTAGAAATATGAATATAACTATAACTAAAAATAGAAATATAAATATAGAAAAATAAAAGTATAAATATAAATACAACTAGAAATAGAAATATATAAAAATATAAAAATAAAAAGAAATATAACAACTAGAAATATAAATACGATAACAAATAGAAAGAGAAATAAAATTAAATATAAAATTAAATATAAATATAAATATAAAATTAAATATAAAATTAAATATAAATATAAAACTAACTATAAATATAAAACTAACTATAAATATAAAACTAACTATAAATACAAATAAATGTAACAACAACTATAAATACAATAACATATACAAATACAAGAACAAATATAAATATAAATATATAAAAATAAGGATAAATATAATAAATATAAATATATAAATTAACCACCATAAAGACAGTTTGCTTTAAAAATTAAGAGGTTTCTCCACAAAATATCACGTCAGGAAGGAAAGCTTGCTGCTTCTTTCTGAATGATAATGAAGGAAATTTCACTCATTTAAAGAGTTTTTTTATTCCTGGAGAGCAAAGCGAGTTAAATTTAGGGCAAAGTTTGTCATTCCAAAATATTTAATATTTAAACACTGAACATTTCCTGTGGTTTGGATGCAAATCCCCCCAGGTGTGCGAGCCAAGATCCCATAAAATTGAATTTTTGGAGCTTAACCTTCCACCCCACATCGAGACGAGAATTTTTCCCCAAAAACCAAAATTGATTTTCTCTGCGTGCGCCAAGGAAAGAAGGAAAGGCTCACCCGCGCCAGGGTGGTGAATCCCACGTCGGTGAGCTGCGAGCAGCGCGCCACTTCCAGGATTCTGCGGGGACACAACACAGCCATGGCAGCCCTGGGACTGGGGGCTGGGCTGGGGTATTGATCGGGATTGATAGGGATTGGGGTACTGATCGGGATTGGGGGATTGGGGGATTGATAGGGATTGGGGGATTGATAGGGATTGGGGGATTGGGGGATTGATAGGGATTGGGGTACTGATCGGGATTGGGGGATTGATAGGGATTGGGGGATTGATAGGGATTGGGGGATTGGGGTATTGATAGGGATTGGGGGATTGGGGTACTGATCGGGATTGGGGGACTGGGGGATTGATAGGGATTGGGGTACTGATCGGGATTGGGGGATTGATAGGGATTGATAGGGATTGGGGTATTGATAGGGATTGGGGGATTGGGGGATTGATAGGGATTGGGGTACTGATCGGGATTGGGGGATTGGGGTACTGATCGGGATTGGGGGATTGATAGGGATTGATAGGGATTGGGGGATTGATAGGGATTGGGGTACTGATCGGGATTGGGGGATTGGGGGATTGATAGGGATTGGGGTACTGATCGGGATTGGGGGATTGATAGGGATTGGGGTACTGATCGGGATTGGGGGATTGGGGTACTGATCGGGATTGGGGGATTGATAGGGATTGATAGGGATTGGGGTATTGATAGGGATTGGGGGATTGGGGTACTGATCGGGATTGGGGGGGGATTGATAGGGATTGGGGGATTGATAGGGATTGGGGTACTGATTGGGATTGGGGGATTGAGGTATTGATACGGATTGGGGGATTGATAGGCACTGGGGGTATTGGCACAGATCAATGGGAAATCTGTATGGATACATACAGGGATATCTCTAGGGATTGATGGGTATTGGTATGGTTTGGGAGGTATTGGTATGGATTGCGGAATTGATAGGGATTGGGGTATCAATAGGGATTGGGGTATTGATAGGGATTGGGGTATCGATAAGGATTGGGGTATTGATAGGGATTGGGGTATCAATAGGGATTGGGGTATTGATAGGGATTGGGGTATCGATAAGGATTGGGGTATTGATAGGGATTGGGGGATTGGTAGGGATTGGGGTATTGGCACGGATCAATGGGATATCTGTATGGATACATACAGGGATATCTCTAGGGATTGACGGGTATTGGTATGGATTGGGAGGTATTGGTATGGATTGGGGAATTGATAGGGATTGGGGTATCAATAGGGATTGGGGTATTGATAGGGATTGGGGTATCGATAAGGATTGGGATATTGATAGGGATTGGGGTATCGATAAGGATTGGGGGTATTGCTAGGGATTGGGGGATTGGTAGGGATTGGGGTATTGGCACGGATCAATGGGATATCTGTATGGATAGATGGGGAATTGGTATGGATCAATGGGATATTGGTATGGATCAATGGGTTATCTGTATGGATACATACAGGGATATCTGTATGGATTGATGGGTATTGATAGGGATTGGGGGTTATTGGTATGGATCAATGGGAAATCAGTATGGATTGATGAGATATTGGTATGGATCGATGGGGTATTGATTGGGATCAATGAGGTATTTATATGGATTGGTGGGGTATTGGTATGGACTGATGGGGTATCTGTATGGATTGATGGGGTATTTGTGCAAATGGATACCAATTGATAAGGTATTGGTATGGATTGATGGGGTATTGGTATACCAATACCAATGGTATATTGGTATGGATTGAGACGGAATTGGTATGGATCAATGGGATACCTGTAAGGATCAATGGGGTATTGGTATGGATCAATGGGATATCTGTATGGATTGAGGGGTATTGGTACAGACTGGGGGGCATTGGTATGGATTGATGGGGAATTGGTATGGACCAATGGGATATTGGTGTGGATTGGGGGGTATTGGTAGGGATTGGGGTATTGATAGGGATTGGGGTATTGGTAGGGATTGGAGTACCAATAGGGATTGGGGTATTGATAGGGATTGGGGTATTGATAGGGATTGGGGTATTGATAGGGATTGGAGTACCAATAGGGATTGGGGTATTGATAGGGATTGGGGTATTGATAGGGATTGGAGTACCAATAGGGATTGGGGTATTGATAGGGATTGGGGTATTGATAGGGATTGGAGTACCAATAGGGATTGGGGTATTGATAGGGATTGGGGTATTGATAGGGATTGGAGTACCAATAGGGATTGGGGTATTGATAGGGACTGGGGTATTGATAGGGATTGGGGTATTGATAGGGACTGGGGGGTATTGGTATGGATTGGTAGAATCAGTATGGATCAATGGGATATCTGTATGGATCAATGGGGTATTGGTATAGATTGATGGGGTATTGGTAGGGCTCAATGGGATATCTGTATGAACTGGTGGGGTATTGATAGGGATTGCAAGGTATTGGTATGGATTGGGGTATTGATAGGGATTGGGGTATTGATTGGGACTGGGGTATTGGGATGGATTGAGGACTATTGGTCTGGATTGGTGGGATCACCTCTCAGACGAGGTATTTCTATGGATAATTGAGATATTCCCATGGATATTTGGGATATTTGTATGCATATCTGAGATATTTCTATGGATCGATGAGGTACTTGTATGCATTGATGGGATCCCCTCTCAGGTGAGGTATTTTTATGGATATCTGAGATATTTCTATGGATATTTGAGATATTTCCACGGATATTTAGATATTTCTACGGAAATCTGAGGTATTTGTATGGACTGATGGGATCCCCTCTCAGGTGAGGTATTTCTATGGATATTTGAGATATTTTTATGGATATCTGAGATATTTCTATGGATATTTGAGATATTTCCATGGATATTTAGATATTCCTATGGAAATCTGAGCTATTCCAATGGATAACTGAGATATTTGTATGGACTGATGGGATCCCCTCTCAGGTGAGGAATCTCCATGGACATTTTCCCAAGGAGTTCCAGGAAATCCGTGAAGTTTGCTGAGGATAATTTGCACTCCCACTCCGGAGGGAGGTCAGAGGCCATGGAAAAATGGGAATTAGGCTAAAAAGGATCCCCAGGATGGGATAATCCCCCCAAAACTGCACTGAGGTGATCCCAAACCCTCCCACCCCTCAGCCTCCCCGAGGGAAAGGTTTGGGAAAGCTGAACTCCTCTGGTTTGCATTTCCCAGTGTGGAAAAGGTGGAATTCCCAAAAACCCAGCGGGGGAGCAGGAAAAATGAATATTTAAGGCCCTGATGGAGATGTTTGAAGCTTTTCAGGGTGAGCTGCTCGCTCCTGTGGAGCAGAGAACCTTCCTGGCAGCTCCTGCAGCTCCTCAGGGCTTCCCCCCACAGTTTTATCCAATTTTTCTGCCTTTTTAGGGAAAAAAAAACCCCAAAAAGTGCCTTTTGTATTCCACAGGATGGAATAATCCTCTGAGGCTGAACTGGAAGCACTGGAATGGATCTGAGATTTTACCTTTCCCATTTCCAGACCAATTTCTGTAACCAAATTCCTTAAAATTTGTAATTTGTAACCAAATTCCTTAAAATTTGTAATTTGTAACCAAATTCCTTAAATTGGACATCGCAGGGGTTTGTTTTTCCCTGGAAAAAGTGGATTTCCCTGGAAAAAATCCCTGTTTGTCCCTGGATTTGATCCATCCGATGCCATTTCACCGAGGCTGTTATTTGGGGTAAAAAAAAATCCCTTTTTCCACACATTTTCTGGATTTTAGCAGCTTTGCCAAGGAAAGTCATCCTAATAAAAATGAAACCTTTAAAAAAAAAAAAAAAATCAGGAAAACCAAGCTGGGGCTGGGAGGTTTCCCAAAGTTTTCCCAAATTCCACTTGCTACAAAACCTCCAGGAAAATCCTGCTCGGTCCCGTGGTGGGAGGAAACAACCTCAGTTAAATTGGATTTTTTTTCCCGTTTAACACAATCCCAACCATTTTCCATGGCTATTCAGGGGTTAAATTGGATTTTTTTTTTCCATTTAATCCAATCCCAACTGTTCTTCATGGACACTCAGGGGTTAAATTGGATTTTTTTTTTCCATTTAAACCAATCCCAACTGTTCTTCATGGACATTCAGGGGTTAAATTGGATTTTTTTCCAGTTTAAACCAATCCCAACTGTTCTTCATGGATACTCAGGGGTTAAATTGGATTTTTTTTTTCCATTTAAACCAATCCCAACTGTTCTTCATGGACATTCAGGGGTTAAATTGGATTTTTTTCCAGTTTAAACCAATCCCAACTGTTCTTCATGGATACTCAGGGGTTAAATTGGATTTTTTTTTTCCATTTAAACCAATCCCAACTGTTCTTCGTGGATACTCAGGGGTTAAATTGGATTTTTTTCCCATTTAACCCAATCCCAACTGCTCTTCATGGATACTCAGGGGTTAAATTGGATTTTTTTTTTCCATTTAACCCAATCCCAACTGTTCTTCGTGGACACTCAGGGAGCTTTTCCAGTCGAGTTTCAACGCCAGGAATTTGGCTACAACTCAAAATCATCATCATCCCATTCCAAACATGCAGAAAAAGGAAAAAAAACTCCTTCTGGGAAAACCTTTGGGGGTGAAACAGCTTGGAGACCACCTGAGGACCCTCGGTTGAGCGTTCCACGGGAGAAATCCCAGGAAAAAAATTCCTTCTGGGAAAGCTTTGGGGCTGAAACTGCTTGGACATCACTTGAGGACTCTCTCCTGAGTGCCCCACGGGGAAAAAACTCCTTCTGGGAAAAGCTTTTGGGGTTGAAATGGCTCAGGCACCACCTGAGGACCCTCTGCTGGGTATCCCACAGGGAAATTCTGGGAAAAAAATCCCTTCAGGGAAAAATTTCGGGGTTGAAACGGCTCGGACATCACCTGAGGACTCTCTGCTGAGTGCCCCACGGGGAAATCCCGGGACAAAAACTCCTCCAGGGAAAATCTTTGGGGTTGAAATGGCTTGGACACCACCTGAGGACACTCTGCTGAGTGTCCCATGGGGAAAAAAATCCCTTCTGGGAAAAATTTCAGGGTTGAAACGGCTCGGACATCACCTGAGGACTCTCTACCGGATGTTCTATGGGGAAATCCTGGGAAAAAAACCCTTCTGGGAAAAACTTTGGGGGCAAAATGGCTTGGACACCACCCTAGGACCCTCTGCTGAGTACCCCACGGGGAAAAAACTCCTTCTGGGAAAAACTTTCAGGGCGAAATAGCTCAAACATCACCCGAGAACCCTCTGCTGAGTGCCCCACGGGGAAATCCCGGGAAAAAACTCCTCCAGGGAAAATCTTTGGGGTTGAAATGGCTCAGACATCACCTGAGGACCCTCTGCTGAGTGTCCCATGGGGAAATCCTGGGAAAAAAATCCCTTCTGGGAAAAATTTTGGGGTTGAAACAGCTCGGACATCACCTGAGGACTCTCTACCGGATGTCCCATGGGGCAAATCCTGGGAAAAAAGCCCTTCTGGGAAAAACTTTGGGGGCAAAATGGCTTGGACACCACCCTAGGACCCTCTGCTGAGTGTCCCACGGGGAAATCCTGGGAAAAAACTCCTCCAGGGAAAACCTTTGGGGGCAAAACGGCTCGGGCATCACCTGAGGACCCTCTGCTGAGCATTCCATGGGGAAATCCTGAGAAAAAAACTCCTCCAGGGAAAACCTTTGGGGGTCAAACAGCTTGGACATCACCTGAGGACCTTCTGCCAAGCATTCCACATGGAAAAAACTCCTTCTGGGAAAATCTTCGGGGGTGAAATGGCTCAGACATCACCTGAGGACCCTCTGCTGAGTGTCCCATGGGGAAATCCCAGGATAAAAACTCCTTCTGGGAAAACCTTCGGGGGTGAAATGGCTCAGACATCACCTGAGAACTCTCTGCTGAGTGTCCCATGGGGAAATCCCAGGAAAAAACTCCTTCTGGGAAAACTTTTATGGGTGAAACAGCTCAGCCACCACCTGAGGACCCTCTGCCGAGCATCCCACAAGGAAATCCCGGGAAAAAACTCCTTCTGGAAAAGACTTTGGGGTTGAAATGGCTTGGAGACCACCTGAGAACCCTCTGCTGAGTGTCCCATGGGGAAAAAAACTCCTTATGGGAAAATCTTTGGGGTTGAAATGGCTCAGACTTCACCTGAGGACACTCTGCCGAGCATTCCACGGGGAAATCCCGGGAAAAAAAACTTCTGGGAAAAACTCTGGGGGTCAAATGGCTTGGACACCACCCTAGGACCCTCTGCTGAGTGTCCCATGGGGAAATTCTAGGAAAAAACTCCTCCAGGGAAAACCTTTGGGGGCAAAACGGCTCGGGCATCACCTGAGGACCCTTTGCCAAGCGACCCACGGGGAAATTCCAGGATAAAAACTCCTTATGGGAAAACCTTTGGGGGTGAAATAGCTCAGACAGCACCTGAGGACACTCTGCCAGGTGTTCCATGGGGAAATCCCAGGAAAAAACTCCTTCTGGGAAAACTTTTATGGGTGAAACAGCTCAGACATCACCTGAGGACACTCTGCCGAGCATCCCACAAGGAAATCCCGGGAAAAAAACTCCTTCTGGAAAAGACTTTGGGGTTGAAATGGCTTGGAGACCACCTGAGAAGCCTCTGCTGAGTGTCCCATGGGGAAAAAAACTCCTTCTGGGAAAATCTTTGGGGTTGAAATGGCTCAGACATCACCTGAGGACACTCTGCTGAGTGCCCCATGGGGAAATCCCGGGACAAAAACTCCTCCAGGGAAAATCTTTGGGGTTGAAATGGCTTGGACACCACCCTAGGACCCTCTGCTGAGTGCCCCACAGGGAAAAAACTCCTTCTGGGAAAAACTTTGTGGTGAAACGGCTCAGAGACCACCTGAGGACTCTCTGCTGAGTGTTCCATGGGAGAAATCCCAGCATAAAAACTCCTCCAGGGAAAACCTTTGGGGATCAAACGGCTCAGACATCACCTGAGGACCCTCTGCTGAGTGTCCCACAGGGAAATCCCGGGAAAAAACTCCTTCTGGGAAAACCTTCGGGGACAAAACAGCTCGGACATCACCTGAGGACCCTCTGCCGAGCATTCCATGGGGAAATCCTGAGGAAAAAACTCCTCCAGGGAAAACCTTTGGGGGTCAAACAGCTTGGACATCACCTGAGGACCTTCTGCCAAGCATTCCACATGGAAAAAACTCCTTCTGGGAAAATCTTCGGGGGTGAAATGGCTCAGACATCACCTGAGGACTCTCTGCTGAGTGTTCCATGGGAGAAATCCCAGGATAAAAACTCCTTCTGGGAAAACCTTCGGGGGTGAAATGGCTCAGACATCACCTGAGGACTCTCTGCTGAGTGTTCCATGGGAGAAATCCCAGGATAAAAACTCCTTCTGGGAAAATCTTCGGGGGTGAAATGGCTCAGACATCACCTGAGAACTCTCTGCTGAGTGTTCCATGGGAGAAATCCCAGGAAAAAAACTCCTCCAGGGAAAACCTTTGGGGATGAAACTGCTTGGACATCACCTGAGGACCTTCTGCTGAGCATCCCATGGGGGAAAAAACTCCTTCTGGGGAAAACTTTGGGGGTCAAATGGCTCGGACATCACCTGAGGACCCTCTGCCGGATGTCCCACAGGGAAATCCTGGGAAAACTCTCCTTCTGGGAAAACCTTTGGGGGTGAAATGGCTCAGACATCACCTGAGGACCCTCTGCTGGGTGCCCCACGGGGACATCCCGGGATAAACACTCACCGGAGGCGCGGGCAGTTCTGTCCCAGGGCGTTGAGGATGGCGTCGGTGATGTTGGAGCAGCCCGAGGCGCACAGGGACTGCAGCTTGTGGCAGCCTCTGCAGATGGTGATGAGCCCATCGTCCGTGATTTGCTGCCAGGGGAACGAGGACAGCGTCAGGCCGGGCAGCTCTGCCCTCCCTGGCTCCGAATTCTGGCAGGATTGCCCTCCCTGGTTCCGAATTCTGGCAGGATTGCCCTCCCTGGTTCCGAATTCTGGCAGGATTGCCCTCCCTGGTTCCGAATTCTGGCAGGATTGCCCTCCCTGGTTCCGAATTCTGGCAGGACTGCCCTCCCTGGCTCCGAATTCTGGCAGGACTGCCCTCCCTGGTTCCGAATTCTGGCAGGACTGCCCTCCCTGGTTCCGAATTCTGGCAGGATTGCCCTCCCTGGTTCCGAATTCTGGCAGGATTGCCCTCCCCTGGTTCTGAATCCAGACAGGTCTGCCCTCCCTTGTTCCAAATCCCAGCAGGACTGTCCTGTCCTGGTTCCGAATCCCAGCAGGACTGCCCTCCCTGGTTCCGAATCCTGGTGAGTCTGCCCTCCCCCAGTTCCAAATCCCGGTGGAATTGCTCTCCCCCAGTTCCAAATCCCGGTGGAATTGCTCTCCCCCAGTTCCGAATCCCAGCAGGATTTCCCTCCCCAGTTCCAAATCCCAGCAGGATTTCCCTCCCCGGTTCCGAATTTGGCTCTTTCGGTCCCAGGGTGGTGTGGGAATGTCCCCCGGAGCGGCCGAGGGAGGGTGGAGAGATTTGGGGACACCGGGGAAGGATTCGTGGGGAATGTTTGGAGCTGGGCCGGGGAGGGACGGGGAGAGCTGGGATTGCTGTGGGGCCTTGTGGGTCCTGCTGGGGACAGTTCCTGGGGACATGGGACTGTCCATCCACCCCTGGGGACAGGGATCTGTCCACCCCTGGGGACAGGGATCTGTCCATCCCTGGGGACATGGGACTGTCCATCCACCCCTGGGGACAGGGATCTGATCAATCCATCCCTGGGGACATGGGACTGTCCATCCACCCCTGGGGACAGGGATCTGTCCCTCCATCCCTGGGGACAACTGGGGACAATTGGTGACAACTGGGGACATCGGTGACAATTGGTGACAATTGTTACAATTGGTGTCAACTGGGGACAATTGGTGACAACTGGGGACAACTGGTGACAACTGGGGAGAGTTGGTGACAATTGGTGACAATTGGGGACAATTGATGACAACTGGGGACAATTGGGGACAACTGGGGACAACTGGAGACAATTAGCGACAACTGGTGACAATTGGTGACAATTGATGACAACTGGGGACAGCTGGGGACAACTGGTGACAACTGGAGAGAACTGGGGACAACTGGGGACAATTGATGACAACTGGGGACAACTGGGGACAACTGGGGACAATTGGTGACAACTGGTGACAACTGGGGACAACTGGGGACAATTGATGACAACTGGGGACAACTGGGGACAGCTGGGGACAATTGGGACGCGGCCAGCGCCACTCACCAGGCAGGTCTGCAGGTTGAGTGTCACCAGCTCGGGGCAGTGAGCGCCGATGAACTTGAGCGCCTCGTCCTCCAGCTGGAACGGAAAGGGACAGCAGGGACTGGGGACCGCGGCGGAGGGGACAGCGCCACCGCGGCGTCCTCAGGAGGGACAGGGGACAGCGCCACCGCAGTGTCCTCAGAAGGGACAGGGGACAGGACAGCGCCACCGCGGTGTCCTCAGAAGGGACAGGGGACAGGGCAGGGCAGTGGCGCCAGGACCGCTCCGGTGTCCTCGGAAGGGACACAGGACAGGACAGGGCAGCGGTGCCCTCAGATGGGACATGGGACAGGGCCACCGCGGTGTCCTCAAAGGGACAGGGGACAGGACAGGGACACTCCAGTGCCCTCGGAAGGGACACGGGACAGGGCAGCGGTGCCCTCGGAAGGGACAGGGGACAGCGCCACTCTAGTGTCCTCAAAGGGACAGGGGACAGGGCAGGGCAGTGGCGCCAGGACCGCTCCGGTGCCCTCGGAAGGGACACGGGACAGTGCCACCCTGGTGTCCTCAAAGGGACACGGGACAGGGCAGCGGTGCCCTCGGAAGGGACACGGGACAGTGCCACTCCAGTGCCCTCGGAAGGGACACGGGACAGTGCCACCGCGGTGTCCTCAGAGGGACAGGGGACAGGGCAGCGGTGCCCTCGGAAGGGACACGGGACAGCGCCACTCCAGTGCCCTCGGAAGGGACACGGGACAGTGCCACCCTGGTGTCCTCAAAGGGACACGGGACAGGGTCACTGCAGTGCCCTCGGAAGGACACGGGACAGTGCCACCCTGGTGTCCTCAGAGGGACAGGGGACAGGGCAGGACAGGGCAGGGCAGTGGCGCCAGGGCCGCTCCGGTGCCCTCGGGAGCACAGCCCCAAAAATGCTGCCCTGCCCCCGGAATTAAAATAATAAATAATTAATAACATTATTTATTACTGTCGCAATTACTGTGATCATAATCATATTGCGTTGTTATTCTTTGCAGTCTTATCGCCTATAATTATCACTATTATTATTACGACTGTGGTCATCATAATAAAATAAATAAAGACTAAATAATAATATAAAATATTTTACAATATCAAATTATCCTATGAGTTACAATATTGTATTATTCTATGCCTTATGTATTATTATCATTCGTATGATTACTATAAAACATAATAAACACAAATTAAATAATACAGTATTAAATATTTTAAACAATATTTTAAATAATTTGCACTTCTATGTTATGTATTATTATTACTATTGTAATAATAATTATTACCTTTGTCATATCATTATTATAAAATAATAACTAAATTAAACAATTAAATAGTAACTAAAACTTAAATAATAATTAAATACTAAGCACTTTGCATTATTATATCATCTTATGTATTGTGTATTATCATTATTATCATTATTATTGTGGTTATTTTTGTTATTATAAAATACAGGAAATAAAATTAAATAGCATTGTAACAAGATTAAATATTTTACATTATTCTATTTTATGGTATTATGTATTATAAAATATAGGAAAATTTATATAGCAATATAGCAATATTAAATATTTTATTACATCATCTATTATGTATTATAGATATGATTATGTAATAATATATTATTTTAATATATTAGTAATAGTAATAGATTAATACTAATATATCACTACTATTATAATGATGGCAAAATATGAGAAATAAAAATTAAATAAAAATATTAAACATTTTACATTATAATGCCATGCCATATATAACTCATTATTATAAAAAAATTTAAATAAAATGTTATAACAATAATGATAATGACAGTAGTAATAGTAATAATAGTAATAGTATGATTAATATTAATGTCAATATTAATAATAGCAATGATAGTGATGATGGTGGTAATACTGATAATAATAATGATAATAATAAAGATAATAATGATAATAATGATGATAATGATGATGATGATAATGAGAATGACAATGATAATGATAGTAATAATATGATTAATATTAATATTAATGTAAATATTGATAATAGTAATGATAGTAATAATGATAATGATGATAATGATGATAATGATGATAATGATGATAATGATGATAATTATGATAATTATGATGATGACAATAATAATAATAATAATAATAATAATAATAATAATAATAATAATAATAATAATAATAATAATTCCCTGGAGCTGGGGACTCATCCTGGCTCATCTCCCCAGGAATTTCAGCACCCGCAGACACAAAAAATTGGTTTTTTTTTTCACAAAATAAAGATATGGAGCTGGGGGCTCACCCTGGCTCACCCCCCGGGAATTTCAGCATCGACAAACACAAAAATTTGGTTTTTTTCACAAAATAAAAACATAGAGCTGAGGGCTCACCCTGGCTAATCCCCCTGGGAATTTCGGTGCCAACAAACACAAAAATTTGTTTTTTTCACAAAATCAAGACACGGAGCTGGGGGCTCATCCTGGCTCACCCCCCAGGGTTTCAGCACCCACAGACACAAAAAATTGGTTTTTTTTAACAAAATAAAAACACGGAGCTGGGGGCTCATCCTGGCTCATCCCCTGGGGAATTTCAGCACCCATAGACACAAAAATTTGGTTTTTTATCACAAAATGAAGATATGGAGCTGGGGGCTCACACCCTGGCTCATCCCCCTGGGAATTTCAGTGCCAACAAACACAAAAATTTGGGTTTTTTCACAAAATCAAGACCTGGAACTCTTTTCCCTCCCCCCAGCAAACAGAAACAGCACTGACGGATCCATTTAGGAAATCCCAAAATCCAAAAAAACCCCAAACCCATCAGCGCTGGGGTGTTTGGGAATCTGAGCTGAGGATTTAGCTCCTGCAGGGTCAATTTTCCTTTTTTCCCCAAATTTCAGACACATTTTAGTTCCTTTATCTGCACCAAGAAGCTCCCGGCCCACGGAATAATTAAATAATAATTAAATAATAATAATAATAATGATCAGTGCTCACATTCTTTGTGAGTTGGTTTTGAAAAGAGTTCTTGTGCTTTGTTCAAAGTGAGGCTTTGAATAAAAATGTCATTTTTTATTCTATATATTTAGCATATTAGTTCATGTATTTCTACTGAGGTTGTCATGATGTATTCAGTGTATTTTAAATATATTATATCATTTATAAATTTTATCTATTTTATGCATTTTACATATTTAATGCATTTTATAAATTTTATAATTTTTCATTTTTAGACAATTTATATTTTTAACATTCCCTATTTTTTACGCATTTCATGAATTTTAAGCATTTTCTGTATTTTTTAAGCAGGTTCATAATTGATACAAACCAAGTTTAATAAAAGGAGACATTTAACTCGTCAAAAATCTTAATAATTTTTAGTAAAATCTCTCAGGTAAGAGAGCGAAGAAAGATGAAAGAAAATTCCGTTTTAAGAACAAAAAGTATAAAAAAAGGGAAAAAACCCCAAACCTTTCACCTCCACAAGAGATTTGTTTTTTTCTATTTAAGGTTTTTTTAACAACTGTTAAAAAAAAACTTCCACACTTCTGGAAAAGGTTGTGCCAAATGATTTTTGATTTTTCTTTTTTAGATACCTTTTTCTATATTTTCTACACTCTTTCCTATATTTTCTATATCCTTTTCTATATTTTCTGTACTTTTTCCATATTTTCTATACACTTTCCTATATTTTCTATATCCTTTTCTATATTTTCTGTACTTTTTCCATATTTTCTATACACTTTTCCATATTTTCTACACTCTTTTCTATATTTTCTATATCCTTTTCCATATTTTCTGTACCCTTTTCTATATTTTCTACACTCTTTTCCATATTTTCTATGCCATTTTCTGTATTTTCTGTACCATTTTCTGTATTTTCTATACCTTTTTCTATATTTTCTATAAACTTTTATATATTTTCTATACCCTTTTCCATATTTTCTATATACTGTTCCATATTTTCTATACACTTTTCTATATTTTCTACACTCTTTTCTCTATTTTCTATACCCTTTTATATATTTTCTATACTCTTTTATATATTTTCTATACTCTTTTCTGTATTTTCTGTACCCTTTTCCATATTTTCTATACACTTTTATATATTTTCTATATGCTTTTCTATATTTTCTATACCTTTTTCTATACTTTCTATATACTTTTCTATATTTTCTGTACTTTTTCCATATTTTCTATACACTTTTCTATATTTTCTATACACTTTTCTATATTTTCTATACACTTTTCCATATTTTCTATACACTTTTCCATATTTTCTATACACTTTTCCATATTTTCTATACACTTTTCTATATTTTCTATACTATTTTCTATATTTTCTATATACTTTTCTACATTTTCTATAGCTGTTTCTATATTTTCTATATACTTTTCTATATTTTCTGTACTTTTTCCATATTTTCTATACACTTTTCTGTATTTTCTATGCACTTTTCTATACTTTCTATTCCCTTTTCCGTATTTTCTGTACCCTTTTCTATATTTTCTGTACCCTTTTCTATATTTTCTACACTCTTCTCCATATTTTCTATACACTTTTCTATATTTTCTGTACCTTTTTCTACATTTCCCATATCCTTTTCTATGTTTTCTATTCCTTTTCCCATATTTTCCATATCCTTTTCTATATTTTCTATACCCTTTTATATTTTTTCTATACTCTTTTCTATATTTTCTGTACCCTTTTCCATATTTTCTATACACTTTTATATATTTTCTATATACTTTTCCATATTTTCTATAGCTTTTTATATATTTTCTATATACTCTTCTATATTTTCTGTACTTTCCCCATATTTTCTATACACTTTTCTGGATTTTCTATACACTTTTCTATACTTTCTATTCCCTTTTCCATATTTTCTGTACCCTTTTCTATATTTTCTATACACTTTTCTATATTTTCTATACACTTTTATACCTTTTCTGCACCTTTTTCTAGATTTTCTATATCCTTTTCCATATTTTCTGTACCCTTTTCTATATTTTCTATACAATTTTCTATATTTTCTGTACCCTTAGCCTACACATTTGTAATTTTTGGAGCAGAATTTTTTGAGTTTTGAAGTTCTGCAAAGCCAAAAAATCAAACACTCACAGTAAAAAGCAAAACTCACTAAGCAAAAATCTCGAGGTTTCAACCTTGAGTTTCAACCTCGGTTGAAATTATAATTTATATAAATATAAATTATAAAATATGTTTTATAAACTAAGCTCCAGCCTCGTTTAAGAAAAAGTATTTCTCAGTAGGAAAATGTGACTTCGTTTATTAAGGTTCTTATTAAGAAATCCTAATCAGATATGCTAATTAATAAAGTATACATTTAAAAAATTTATAAAACTTCAGAATTTAAAAAAAAAATTAAATTTAAATTTGAAGGCCTTCAGGTGCATTTAGGCAAGACCCACTCGTGAGGCTAAACCCCAAATGGATGAATTCTTCATATTTTATAAGTTCTGTCCATGAACACAGAATTTATAAATTCTGTAATCTGTAATTCATAAATTCTGTAATTTTATAATCGAGCCCCAATTCGCTAATTACCCCTCCAGGTGATGATGTTAATTACCCCAAGATCACTCCCCTCAATTCACTGCTGTTTAAATATTTTGGTTATTTAAATATTTTGGGTATTTAAACATTTTGGGTATTTAAACATTTTGGGAACTTAAATATTTTGGGTATTTAAATAGTTTGGGAATTTAAATATTTCGGGAATTTAAATATTTTGGGAATTTAAATATTTTGGGAATTTAAACATTTTGGGAACTTAAATATTTTGGGAATTTAAACATTTTGGGCATTTAAACATTTTGGCTATTTAAACATTTTGGGAACTTAAATATTTTGGGAATTTAAATATTTTGGTTATTTAAATATTTTGGTTATTTAAATATTTTGGCTATTTAAACATTTTGGGTATTTAAACATTTTGGGAATTTAAACATTTTGGGAACTTAAATATTTTGGGAATTTAAATATTTTGGTTATTTAAACATTTTGGCTATTTAAATATTTTGGGTATTTAAACATTTCGGCTATTTAAATATTTTGGGTATTTAAACATTTTGGTATTTAAACATTTTGGCTATTTAAACATTTTGGCTATTTAAATATTTGGCGCTCTGAGGCCGCGAAATGTCCTTGGATTCCCAACCGAGAAATTTAAAAAACACCGCGAGCAGAGATTTTTATCGCTTTATATGCACCCCAGAGCTGCAGACACAAAAATAAAAATTAAAAATCCTCGAGGACATTTTCCAGAGCCATACCTGAGTGCAGCCCTTGAGGGACAGCGCGCGGAGCCCTCCACAGCCACGGACCAGCGCCTGAATGCCATCCTTGGTCACCTGGTCACACCAGGAGATGATGAGCTGTTCCAGCAGCGGGCATCCCTCACTGCAGAGAGAGAGAAAGAGCAGGAATGTTGGTTTGGAGAGAGAAAACACCAGGAATGTTGATTTGGAGAGAGAAACAGCAGGAATGTTGGTTTGGAGAGAGAGAAACACCAGAAATGTTGATTTGGAGAGAAAAAACACCAGAAATGTTGATTTGTGTTGAGGAAATCTGATGAGCTGTTCCAGCAGCGGGCATCCCTCACTGCAGAGAGAGAAAAAACAGCAGAAATGTTGGTTTGGGGAGAGAAAGAGCAGGAATGTTGATTTGGAGAGAGAAACAGCAGAAATGTTTGTTTGGAGAGAGAGAAACAGCAGAAATGTTGATTTGGAGAGAGAGAAACACCACAAATGTTGATTTGGAGAGAGAGAAACAGCGGAAATGTTGATTTGGAGAGAAAAAACACCGGGAAATGTTGATTTGGAGAGAGAGAGAAACAGCAGAAATGTTTGTTTGGGGAGAAAAAACACCAGGAATGTTGATTTGGAGAAACAGCAGAAATGTTGATTTGTGTTGAGGAAATCTGCTGAGCTGTTCCAGCAGCGGGCATCCCTCACTGCAGAGAGAGAGAAAGAGCAGGAATGTTTGTTTGGAGAGAGAGAAACACTACAAATGTTTGTCTGGAGAGAGAGAAACAGCAGAAATGTTTGTTTGGAGAGAGAGAAAACAGCAGAAATGTTGATTTGGAGAGAGAGAAACACCAGAAATGTTGATTTGGAGAGAGAGAAACACCAGAAATGTTGATTTGGAGAGAAACAGCAGAAATGTTGATTTGGAGAAACAGCAGAAATGTTTGTTTGGAGAGAAAAAACACCAGAAATGTTTGTTTGGAGAGAGAGAAACACCAGAAATGTTGATTTAGAGAGAGAAACACCAGAAATGTTGGTTTGGAGAGAGAGAAACACCAGAAATGTTTGTTTGGAGAAACACCAGAAATGTTTGTTTGGAGAGAGAGAAACCAGGAATGTTTGTTTGGAGAGAAAAAACACCAGAAATGTTGGTTTGGAGAGAAAAAACACCAGAAATGTTGATTTGGAGAGAGAGAAACACCAGAAATGTTGGTTTGGAGAGAGAAACACCAGAAATGTTGATTTGGAGAGAAAAAACACCAGAAATGTTTGTCTGGAGAGAAAAAACACCAGAAATGTTGATTTGGAGAGAAAAAACACCAGGAAATGTTTGTTTGGAGAGAAAAAACACCAGAAATGTTGATTTTTGTTGAGGAAATCTGATGAGCTGTTCCAGCAGCGGGCATCCCTCACTGCAGAGAGAGAAACAGCAGGAATGTTGGTTTGGAGAGAAAAAACACCAGAAATGTTGGTTTGGAGAGAGAGAAACAGCAGAAATGTTTGTTTGGAGAGAGAAAAAACACCAGAAATGTTGATTTGGAGAGAGAGAAACACCAGAAATGTTGATTTGGAGAGAGAGAAACACCAGAAATGTTTGTTTGGAGAGAGAAAAAACACCAGAAATGTTGATTTGGAGAGAGAGAAACCAGAAATGTTGATTTGGAGAGAGAGAAACACCAGAAATGTTGGAGAGAAAAAACACCAGAAATGTTGATTGGGAGAGAGAGAAACAGCAGAAATGTTGATTTGGAGAGAAAGAAAACAGCAGAAATGTTGATTTGGAGAGAGAGAAACACCAGAAATGTTTGTTTGGAGAGAGAGAAACACCAGAAATGTTTGTTTGGAGAGAGAGAAACAGCAGAAATGTTGGTTTGGAGAGAGAGAAACACCACAAATGTTGGTTTGGAGAGAGAAAAAACACCAGAAATGTTGGTTTGGAGAGAGAGAAACAGCAGAAATGTTTGTTTGGAGAGAAAAAACACCAGAAATGTTTGTCTGGAGAGAGAGAAACAGCAGAAATGTTGGTTTGGTTGGGGAGATCGGCGGAAGCGCGGCGATTGGAATTCCGGAATCCCCGCATCCCACGGGAGCGCCGGGGGAGGTCTGCAGGGAACGCTGGAGGATCTCAGCGGTGTTCTCTGGCCCCAGAACCCCACGGAACGCTGGGCGGGTTGGAGGTCTTTTCCCACCCTACAATCCCACGGAATGCTGGAGGATCTCAGAGGTCTTCCCAACCCAACAACCCCAGGCTGGCTGGAGGATCTCAAGGATCTTTTCCAACCCCATAACCCCATGGAATGCTGGGCTGGTCAGAGGTCTTTTCCAACCCTATAATCCCACAGAATTCTGGGCTGGTTGGAGGATCCTAGAGATCTTTTCCAACACTATAACCCCAGGCTGGCTGGAGGATCTCAAAGGTCTTTTCCAACCCCATAATCCCATGGAATGCTGGGCTGACTGGAGGATCTCAAAGATCTTTTCCAACCCCATAACCCCATGGAATGCTGGGCTGGTCAGAGATCTTTTCCAACCCTATAATCCCACAGAATGCTGGAGAGTGTCAGAGTCCTTTCCCGACCCTATAACCCCAGGCTGGCTGGAGGATCCCAGAGATCTTCTCCAATCCTATACTCCCACAGAATGCTGGGCTGGCTGGAGGATTTTAGAGATCTTTTCCATCTCAGACATTTTTTCTGACCCTATAACCCCACGGAATGTTGGAGGATCCCAGAGATCTTCTCCAGCCCTATAACCCCACGGAATGCTGGGCTGGTCAGAGGTCTTTTCCCACCCTAGAATCCCACGGAATGCTGGAGGACCTCAGAGATCTTTTCCAACCCCATAACCCCATGGAATCCCAGGCTGGCTGGAGGATCTCAGAGATCTTCTCCAACCCTGTAACCCCAAGGAATGCTGGGCTGGCTGGAGGATCTCAGAGGTGTCTTCTCACCCTATAATCCCATGGAATGCTGGGCTGGCTGGAGGGTCTGAGAGATCTTTTCCAACCCCATAACCCCACGGAATTCTGGGCTGGTTGGAGGGTTTTAGAGATCTTCTCCAACCCTATAATTCCATGGAATCCCAGGCTGGCTGGAGGATCTGAGAGGCCTCTTCCAACCCCATAACCCCAGGCTGGCTGGAGAATCTCAGAGATCTCCAACCCTATAATCCCATGGAAGGCTGGGCTGGCTGGAGGGTCTTAGAGATCTTTACCAACCCTATAAGCCCCTGGCTGGAGGATCTCAGAGGTCTTCTCCTACCCTACAATCCCATGGAGTGCTGGGCTGGTCAGAGGTCTTTTCCTACCCTATCATCTCCTGGCTGGAGGATCTTAGAGATATTTTCCTACCCTACAGTCCCATGGAATGCTGGAGGATCTCAGAGATCTTTCTGACCCTATAACCCCATGGAATCCCAGGCTGCTTGGAGGAGTTCAGAGATCTTTTCCAACCCCATAACCCCACAGAATGCTGGGCTGGTCAGAGGTCTTTTCCAATCCTATAACCCCATGGAATGCTGGGCTGGCTGGAGGATCCTAGAGATCTTTTCCAGCCCCATAACCCCAGGCTGGCTGGAGGATCCTAGAGATCTTTTCTGACCTCATAACCCCAAGGAATGCTGGGCTGGTCAGAGGTCTTTTCCTGCCCCATAACCTCAGGCTGGCTGGAGGATCTCAAAGGCCTTTTCTGACCCTGTAACCCCATGGAATACTGGGCTGGCTGGAGGATCCTAGAGATCTTTTCCAGCCCCATAACCCCAGGCTGGCTGGAGGATCTCAGAGATCTTTTCCGACCCTACAATCCTATGGAATGCTGGGCTGTTTGGAGGATCCCAGAGATCTTCTCCAATCCTATACTCCCACAGAATGCTGGGCTGGCTGGAGGATTTTAGAGATCTTTTCCATCTCAGACATTTTTTCTGACCCTATAACCCCACGGAATGTTGGAGGATCCCAGAGATCTTTTCCAGCCCTATAACCCCAGGCTGGTTGGAGGATCTCAAAGATCTTTTCCAACCCCATAACCCCAGGCTGGCTGGATGATCTCAGGGATCTTTTCCAACCCTACAATCCCAGAGAATGCTGGAGAATCTCAGAGGTCTTTTCCTACCCTACAATCCCATGGAATGCTGGGCTGCTCAGAGGTCTTTTCCTACCCTATGATCTCCTGGTTGGAGGACCTCAAAGATTTTTTCCAACCCCATAACTCCACAGAATGCTGGGCTGGTTGGAGGATCTCAGAGGTCTTTACCGACCCTACAATCCCAGGCTGGCTGGAGGATCTCAGAGGTCTTTTCCGACCCCAAAATCCCACGGAATGCTGGAGGATCTCAGAGGTGTCTTCTGACCCTAAAACCCCACGGAACCCCAGGCTGGCTGGAGGATCTCAGAGGTCTTTTCCAACCCCAAAACCCCACGGAATGCTGGGTGATCCCAGAGTCCTTTCCCACCCCACAAGCCCCGAGCAGCCCCCCTGGGGCTCCCACCTGAGTGCTTTCAGGGACAGGTTGGTGATGGAGGTGCAGGAGGCCAGGTCCAGGTGCCTGAGCTTGGAGCAGAACTTGCTGAGGCTCGTGCAGGTGCTGGAAAGAGACAGGGGACACTGCTGGGGACACTCCTGGGGACACTCCTGGGGACACTCCTGGGGACACCCCACAGACACCCTGAGGGACAGACAGGGGACACTCCTGGGGACACCCCACAGACACCCCCAGGACAGACAGGGGACACTCCTGGGGGGTGGGGACACCCCACAGACACCCTGAGGGACAGACAGGGGACACTCCTGGGGACACCCCACAGACACCCCTGGGGACAGACAGGGGACACTCCTGGGGTGGGGACACCCCACAGACACCCCTGGGGACAGACAGGGGACACTCCTGGGGTGGGGTCACCCCACAGACACCCCCTGGGGTGGGCAGGGGACACTCCTGGGGGGTGGGGTCACCCCACAGACACCCCTGGGGACAGACAGGGGACACTCCTGGGGGGTGGGGTCACCCCACAGACACCCCTGGGGACAGACAGGGGACACTCCTGGGGTGGGGCCACCCCACAGACACCCCTGGGGTGGGCAGGGGACATCCCAGGGAATTTGGGATCCCTGAAGTGTCCCAGGCCAGCCCAGGGTGGGGGAAGGTGGCCCTGCCAAGGTCCATCTTTGACCATCTTCATTAGCCTTCTGTAATTAATTAATTTCATAAAGTATTTTATGAAATGTTCTCTCTCTGATGATGATTCCCTCTCCTCTGCCTTGAAAATATTGATTTTTTGCTGTCTGTGTTGGGTTGGCAAGACATGGGAATATGCACGAAAAGACAGAACTGAATATTTTATTTCTGTAATTTCCGAATTTAAGGATTGGCTCCATCAGATTTCACTTTTTGTTCTTCTACAGAATTCTTTGTGCCTCGTAGGCTTGGGAAGTTAAGAAAATATTGATTTTGTTATTGAGGCAAAGGTAAATAAATAAAACTCTTCAGGTTTTGGGATAATTCCTGATGGGGTGGGGGGGGGAATGGAGAGAGTGGATTTAGACATTCTTCTTAGATTTCTTTTTAAATAATTTTTCTAAAGTAACTGCGCACCTAAAATCCTAAAAATAAATTTAAAAAAAGAAAATAAAAAAAAAACTTCTATCCCTTTAACCGTGCCTGATAATTCTGAAAAGGGAAATAAATGAAACCTTGAGTTTCAAACTTTTCAACCTTGGTTGGAACCTTCTCTCTAAAATATATATATTTTTATGTATTTTTATATATATTTTTATTTTTATATATATATATTTATACTTACATTTATATTTATATTTATACTTACATTTATATTTATATCTATATCCATTTATATTTATATTTATATTTATATTTATATTTATATTTATATTTAGATTTAGATTTTTATATAAAAGATTTGGGAATCCCAAATGTCAGAAAAACCCCAAATCCAAAGAAATCGGTGTTTTGGGAGTCGGGAATTTGGGAGTTGGGAATTTGTGAATTTGTGAATTTGTGAATTTGGGAATTTGGGAATTCGGGAATTTGTGAATTTGGGGAATTTGGGAATTTGTGAATTTGTGAATTTGTGAATTCGGGTATTTCGGAATTTGGGAATTCGGGAATTGGGGAATTTGGGGAATTTGGGAATTTGGGAATTCGGGAATTGGGGAATTTAGGAATTGGGGAATTTGGGAATTTGGGAATTGGGGAATTTGGGAATTCGGGAATTGGGGAATTCGGGAATTTGGGAATTGGGGAATTTGGGAATTGGGGAATTTGGGAATTCGGGAATTGGGGAATTTGGGAATTTGGGAATTTGGGAATTGGGGAATTGGGGAATTTGGGAATTCAGGAATTGGGGAATTGGGGAATTGGGGAATTTGGTAATTTGGGAATTTGGGAATTCGGGAATTGGGGAATTGGGGAATTTGGGAATTGGGGAATTTGGGAATTGGGGAAGGAATTGACTCACGCGTCGGTGATCTTGGTGCAGCCGTTGAGGTTCAACACTTCGATGTTCCTGCAGTTCTGGGCAAAGGTCCTGAGCGAGGAAAGGGAAAAGGTTGGGCTTGTGGGGATGGAATTTGGGGAATTTTCGGGAATTTTTGGGATTTTTGGGGATTTTGGGGTTTACAGAATTGGTTTGAAGCGGAACGCGGCGGATCGGGGGAATGGCGGTGAAAGGGTTAAAGAGGGAAAGAGAAAATCGAGAGGAAAGTCAAGAAGGAAATGGAAAAGGTCAAGAAAAGAAAGGAATTGAGAAAATGGAGAAAATCAAAAGGATCAAGAAAGAAGGAAGGAATCAAGAAAATGAAGGAAAAAAATCAAAATAATCAAGAGAGAAGAAAGGAATGAAGAAAATGAAGGAAGTCAAGAAGAAAATCAAGAAGAAAATAAAAATCAAGAAAGAAAGGAATCAAGAAAATGAAGAAGATAATAAAGAAGAAAATCAAGAAGGAACTCAAAAGGAACAAGAGAGAAGAAAGGAATCAAAAAACCAAAAAAAATCAAAATAATCAAGAAGAAAGGAATCAGGAAAATGAAGGAAATCAAAAGCATCAAGAAAAGAAAGGAATGAAGAAAATGAAGAAAGTCAAGAAAATCAAGAAGAAAATTTTAAAAAATCAAGAAAGAAGAAAGAAAGAAAATTAAGAAAATTAAGAAAATAATCAAGAAGAAAATCAAGAAGAAAATCAAAAGCATCAAGAAAGAAGGAATGAAGAAAATGAAAAAAGTCAAGAAGAAAATAAAAAGGATCAAGAAAGAAGAAAGGAATCAAGAAAATTCAGAAGATAATCAAGAAGAAAGTCAAGAAAATCAAAAGGATGAAGAAAGAAGGAATGAAGAAAATGAAGAAAGTCAAGAAGAAAATCAAGAAGAAAATTTTTAAAAATCGAGAAAGAAGAAAGGAATCAAGAAAATCAAGAAGAAAATAAAAAAGAATCAAGAAAAGAAAGGAATGGAGGAAATGAAGAAGAACATCCAAAAGAAAGTCAAGAAGAAAATCAAAAGCATCAAGAAAAAAGAATCAAGACAATGAAGAAATTAAAGGAGAAATTAAAGGAGAAATTAAATGAGAGACTAAATGAGAGATTAAAGGAGGAATTAAAGGAGAAATTAAAGGAGAAATTAAATGAGAAATTAAAGGAGAGATTAAATGAGAGTAAATGAGAGATTAAACGAGAGATTAAATGAGAGATTAAAGGAGAAATTAAAGGAGAAATTAAAGGAGAAATTAAAGGAGGAATTAAATGAGCAATGAGAAATTAAACGAGAAATTAAATGAGAAATTAAAGGAGAAATTAAAAAATTCAAGGAGAAATGAATAATCTCTGTCAGCACTCTCCAGGTTTTGACACCGCAAGGCTCTCGGGGATGAAAATGAGAACAAATCATCCTTGTTTGAGGAGAAATGAACCAAAATTGGGATTTGAGGCTAAATGAACCAAAATTGGGATTTAGGGAGAAATGAACCAAAATTGGGATTTGAGGAGAAATTAACCAAAATTGGGATTTAGACAGAAATGAAGCAAAATTGGGATTTAGGGAGAAATGAAGCAAAATTGGGATTTAGGGATAAGTTAACCAAAATTGGGATTTAGGGAAAAATGAACCACAATTGGGATTTAGGGATAAATTAACCAAAATTGGGATTTGGGGACAAGTTAACCAAAATTGGGATTTAGGGGTAAGTTAACCAAAATTGGGATTTAGGGATAAATGAACCAAAATTGGGATTTAGGGAGAAATGAACCAAAATTGGGATTTGAGGAGAAACAAAGCAAAATTGGGATTTGAGGAGAAATGAAGCAAAATTGGGATTTAGGGATAAGTTAACCAAAATTGGGATTCAGGGCTAAATGAGCCAAAATTGGGATTTGGGGATAAGTTAACCAAAATTGGGATTTAGGGATAAGTTAACCAAAATTGGGATTTAGGGAGAAATGAAGCAAAATTGGCTAAATGAACCACAATTGGGATTTAGGGATAAGTTAACCACAACTGGGATTAGGGCTAAATGAGCCAAAATTGGGGTTTCCAGCCCGTTCCCAGCCCCACCTTAAGGCGTTGTCCCCGACCCCCAGGCAGCCGCGGAGGCTCAGCTTGCGCAGGAATCCTCCACACCTCTTGGAGATGTTCTCCACCACGCGGCCCTGGGACAGAGAGCAAGAGACACCGCGAGGGCGATTTACGGAAATTTGGGGAAATGGGAATAAAAACAGAACCAGAAACACTCGGGAGGGTGAGGTGAGCGCTGGGTTTACGGGAATTCGGGGAAAATGGAAATAAAAATGGAAATAAAAATGGTGTGGAACCTCAAAAACACCCGCGAGGGCGAGGCGAGCGCTGGGTTTACGGGAATTGGGGGAAATGGGAATAAAAATGGGAATAAAAACAGAACCAGAAAGGCTCGGGAGGGTGAGGTGAGCATTGGATTTATAGAAATTTGGGGAAATGGGAATAAAAATGGGAATAAAAACGGTGTGGAACCTCAAAAACACCCGCGAGGGCGAGCTGAGCGCTGGGTTTATGGGAATTCGGGGAAATGGGAATAAAAATGGGAATAAAAACAGAACCAGAAAGGCTCGGGAGGGTGAGCTGAGCATTGGATTTATAGAAATTTGGGGAAATGGGAATAAAAATGGAAATAAAAATGGTGTGGAACCCCAGAAACGCTCAGGAGGGTGAGCTGAACGTTTGATTTACGGAAATTTGGGGAAAATGGCAATAAAAACAGAACCAGAAAGGCTCGGGAGGGTGAAGTGAGCGTTGGATTTACAGCAATTTGGGGAAAATGGAAATAAAAATGGAAATAAAAACGGTGTGGAACCCCAAAAACGCTCGGGAGGGCGAGGTGAATGTTTAGATTTACAGAAATTTGGGGAAATTGGAAATAAAAACAGAGCCAGAAACACTCGGGAGGGTGAGCTGAACATTCTGATTTACAGAAATTTGGAAATAAAAACGGTGTGGAACCCCAAAAATGCTCAGGAGGGTGAGGTGAATGTTTGATTTACAGAAATTTGGGGAAAATGGAAATAAAAACAACCCCAGAAATGCTCAGGAGGATGAGCTGAACGCTCTGATTTACACAAATTTGGGAAATATTAAATTATAAATTAAGGAAATAAAAACAGTGTGGAACCCCAGAAACCTCAGTCTGGACCTCGTCCTCCCCAAATCACCTTCACTTAAATGTGAATTTTTGGTGTTGAAACACAAATATTTCAGGCCAGGATTCAACATTCAGTTCTACAACAAATTAAATCCTCCAATGTGAAATATTCCAAATTTCCGTTCTCAAAGTGCTTTAAAAAGGATAAAATATTCTGATAAAGACTCAGAGATTTGGGATTTTTCCTCCTTCCTCAGCTTCTTTCAGCTCAGCTCCAAAGTTGTATTTTTTAGGAACAATTTGGACCTCATCCTCCCCAAATCGCCTTCACTTAAAAGTGAATTTTTGGTGTTGAAACACAAATATTTCATATTTCAACATTCAGTCCTTGTGGTCTTGAGTAAAAGGAGGAGTAACTTAAATTCTCCTCCACACAAGCAGCACTTTTGCCCAAAAATTGACTTTTTTCTCCTAAATTCTGTTTTCAGAACAGACAAAACTATTTCCTTTCCTCCAAGTCTCGGTGGAGATGCAGAATTGTGAACATTTTCAAAAGCTGAATGGATTTACAAAGTTTTTAAAAGAATCCTCATGGCTGAAGAACAAAAAATTAATGATTTCTGTCTCCAGGGAAGGCAGGAAGGTTAGGCTGGGAGAATGAATCCATCCTGGGCTGTAATTACATTTTTAGAGAATAAAAAATGGGTTTGGGTGCTAATCTCACCTCGATGTCCCTCTGGAAATCGAAGAGGTCAATTCGCTGCCAGTTGCTGCCGTCCAGGGCCAGCACATTCCATGCCTTGGTTGGGAAAAAAAATGAAAAAAGTGAGGTTAATGTGAAAAAAAAGTCAGCAGGGACCCAATCCTGGTTTGTTCCTCTGAGAAACAGCAGCCCAGGGGGGAAAAAGGAGGGAATTCTGAATTTCCAGGGAGAGTTCGGTGCTTGGAATTCCAAATTCTGAATTCCAAATTCCGAATTCTGAATTCCTCAGCCAGGGAGAGCTCACTGCTTGGAATTCCAAATTCTGAATTTCCCAGGACAGGGAGAGCTCAGTGCTTGGAATTCCAAATTCTGAATTTCCCAGGACAGGGAGAGCTCAACACTCAGAATTCCAAATTCCAAATTCTCCAGCCAAGGAGACTTCACCACTTGGAATTCCAAAGTCCCAGGCCAAGGGAAAGGTGCCCCCAGCACTCGGAATTTCAAATTCCAAATTCCCCAGCAGGGAGAGCTGGGTGCCCTCAGCACTCAGAATTCCAAATTCCCAGGCCAGGGAAAAGGTGCACTCAGCACTTGGAATTCCAAATTCCAGGGAGACCTGGGCGCCCTCACCGCTCGGAATTCCAAATTGTCCAGCTAGGGAGACCTCACCACTCAGAATTCCAAGTTCCAGGGAGAGCTGGGTGCCCTCAGCACTCAGAATTCCAAATTCCCAGGCCAGGGAGACCTCACCACTCAGAATTCCAAATTCCAAATTCTCCAGCCAGCAGGGAGACCTGGGTGCCCTCACTGCTCAGAATTCCAAATTCCCCAGAATTCCAAATTCCTCAGCACTCAGAATTCCAAATTCCAAACTCTCCAGCCAGGGAGAGCTGGGTGCCTTCACCATTCAGAATTCCAAATTCCCCAGGCCAGGGAAAGGTGCCCTCACTGCTCAGAATTCCAAATTCCCAGGCCAGGAAGACCTCACTACTCGGAATTCCAAATTTTCCTGTCAGCAGGGAGACTTCATCGCTTGGAATTCCAAATTCTCCAGCCAGGGAGACCTCACCACTCGGAATTGCAAAATTCCAAATTCCCAGCCCAGGGAAAGGCACCCTCAGCACTCAGAATTCCAAATTCCCCAGCCAGGGACACCTCAGCACTCAGAATTCCAAATTCCCAGCCCAGGGAAAGGCACCCTCAGCACTCAGAATTCCAAATTCCAGTCAGGGAGAGCTGGGTGCCCTCACCATTCCATATTCCAGGGAGAGCTGAGTGCCCTCACTGCTCAGAATTCCAAATTCCCCCGCCAGGGAAAGGCACCCTCAGCACTCAGAATCCCAAATTCCCCAGCCAGGGACTCCTCAGCACTGAGAATTCCAAATTCCCCAGCCAGGGACACCTCAGCACTCGGAATTCCAAATTCCCAGCCAGGGAAAGGCACCCTCAGCACTCAGAATCCCAAATTCCCAGCAGGGAAGGTGCCCCAGGCGCCCTCACTCCCTCGGGAGGCGCGGCTGAGAGCAGGGAGAGTTTGGAGTTTGGGATCTTCACCCAAATTCCCACCTGGGATTGCCTCCCAGCGCCTCCGAGGACACCTGAGTGCCCAGGGAGCTGCACGGGGCAGGCACACTTTAAATAGTTTTATTTAAATAATCGAAATCTCCCTGCACTGACCAGGGGTTGGGTTTTAATTTAAATAATTGAAATCTCCCAGGGAACTCTGCATGGGGCAGGCACACTTTAAATATTTTTATTTAAATAATTGAAATCTCCTGGGGAACCCTGCACGGGCCAGGCACACTTTAAATATTTTTATTTAAATAATCAAAATCTCTCCTGCACTGACCAGGGGTTGATTTCTATTTAAATAATCGAAATCTCCCGTGGTTGTTTTTTATTCAAATAATCGAAGTCTCCCAGGGAATCCTGCACTGACCAGGGGTTGTTTTTTATTTAAATAATCCAAATCTCCTGGGGAACTCTGCACGGGGCAGCCACACTGTAAATATTTGTATTTAAATAATCAAAATCTCTTGGGGGAACCTGCACTGACCAGGGGTTGGTTTTGTATTTAAATAATCGAAATCTCCTGGGGGACTCCACACTGACTAGGGCTTGGTTTTTATTTAAATTATCAAAATCTCTCAGGGAATCCTGCACTGACCAGGGCTTGGTTTTTATTTAAATAATCAAAATCTCCCGGGGAACCTCACACGGGGCAGCCACACTTTAAATATTTTTATTTAAATTATCAAAACCTCCCGTGGTTTCAGTCCCAGGCAGCAGCAGAACTCGGTTTTGGTCACTGCCCTCAGGAGCACAGGATGGACTGAAATTTGAATTTCCTCACGGAGGTAAATATGAGAATTTTGTAATCAGCAGGGCCTGGAGCTGGGCAAGGGCCAGGGACAAACCCAGGAGAGTCTCCAGCGCTGAGAATTCACTGATTTTTGGGCAGGAATTGGGGCAGAGCTACACCAGGACTGAGAATTCACTGATTTTTGGGCAGGAATTGGGGCAGAGCTACAACAGGACTGAGAATTCACTGATTTTTGGGCAGGAATTGGGGCAGAGTTACACCAGAACTGAGCATTAATTGATTTTTGGGCAGGAATCAGCTCAGAGTTACACCAGAACTGAGAATTCACTGATTTTTTGGGGGTTTAAACCTTTTTGGGCAAGAATTAGAGCAGAGCTACACTAGGACTGAGAATTCATTCATTTTTTTGGGTTTAAACCTTCTTGGGCAGGAATTATAGCAGAGTTACACCAGAACTAATTTATTTTTTTTGGCGTTTAAACCTTCTTGGACAGGAATCAGTGCAGAGCTACACCAGAACTGAGCTTTGAGTGATTTTTGGGCAGGAATCGGTGCAGAGTTAGACTAGAACTGAGTGAATTAATTCATTTTTTTGGGGTTTAGAGTTACACCAGAACTGAGCATTCATTGCTTTTTTTGGGGTTTAAACCTCCTTGGGCAAGAATTAGAGCAGAGCTACACCAGGACTGAGAATTCATTGATTTTTTTGGGTTTAAACCTTCTTGGGTAGGAATTATAGCAGAGTTACACCAGAACTGATTTATTTTTTTGGGGTTTAAACTTTCTTGGGGAGGAATCAGCTCAGAGTTCCACCAGGACTGAGTGAATTCATTGATTTTTGGGCAGGAATCAGCTCAGAGTTACACCAGAACTGAGCACTAATTGATTTTTGGGTAGGAATTAGAGCAGAATTACACCAGAACTGAGCATTAATTATTTTTTGGGCAGGAATCAGCTCAGAGTTACACCAGAACTGAGCTTTAATTGATTTCTGGGGGCTTTAAACCTTCTTGGGCAGGAATTAGAGCAGAGCTACACCAGAACTGAGTGAATTAATTGATTTTTGAGCAGGAATTAGCACAGAGTTACACCAGAACTGAGCACTGATTGATTTTTTGGGTTTAAACCTTCTGGGGCAGGAATTAGAGAAGAGCTACACCAGAACTGAATGAATTAATTGATTTTTGGGTAGGAATTAGAGCAGAATTACACCAGAACTGAGCATTCACTGACTTTTGGGCAGTAATCAGCTCAGAGTTCCACCAGAACTGAGCATTAATTATTTTTTTGGGGTTTAAACTTCCTTGGGCAGGAATTGGTGCAGAGTTCCACCAGAACTGAGGGAATTAATTAATTTTTGGGCAGGAATCAGCTCAGAGTTAGACCAGAACTGAGCATTCATTGATTTTTGGGCAGGAATCAGCTCAGAGCTGCACCAGAACCGAACATTAATTGATTTTTTGGGGTTTCAACCTCCCTGCTGCCATTGAAGTCTCCAGCAGGGCAGAGCCCCAGGGCTGCACAACTCCATGAGCAGCTCAGAGAAGCTTCCAGAACCTTCCCTGCAGGAGCTGCCCCAGTTCATCATAATAATAAATATTAATTTTTTTAATTAATTAATTTAAAAAATAATAAAACAGGAGAAGACCTTGGGAAAGAATCCCTGACACCTCATCCTGGCCAAAATATTCACTGAATTTCAGTGGAAATTCGTTCCCTACAGGAGCTGCCCGAGTTCATAACAATAATAAATATAAATTTTTAAAATTAATTAATTTAAAAAAAAAAAACAAACAGGAGAACACCTTGGAAAAGAATCCCTGACATCCATCCTGGCCAAATTGTTCAGTGAATTTCAGTGAAAATTCCTTCCCTGCAGGAGCTGCCCGAGATGATAATAATAATAATAATAATAATAATAATAATAATAATAATAATAATAATAATAAATTTAAAAAATTAATTAATTTAAAGAAATAATAATAATAATAAACCAGGAGAACACCTTGACCTTGGAAAAGAATCCCTGACACCCATCCTGGCCAAAATATTCTCTGAATTTCAGATGAAAACTCCTTCCCCACAGACCTGTGCTGTTTTGTAATTCCCACACACCTCACGGGGATTTTTTAATGCAATAAACAATGTTTAACTGTATTTTTTATAAATTCAGATGTGTTCAGAATAATGGAATCTTCGTGAAATGATGAAATAATTCGTGGCTGAGGTTTGGGGCTGTGCAGGTGAACACAAACCCCAAATGCCCCCCTGGGTCACCACCCCAGGCAGGACAAAGCACCCGAAAAAATCCCAGGGAATGAAGGAGGAATATTCCCAATAAATAATAAAAAAAGTTGGACTAAAAAAAGTTGGACTAAAAAAAGTTGGACTAAAAAAAGTTGGACTAAAAAAAGTTGGAATAAAAAAAGTTGGAATAATAAAAGTTGGATTAAAAAAAGTTGGAATAAAAAAAGTTGGATTAAAAAAAGTTGGAATAATAAAAGTTGGATTTCATTGAGTGAAGCTCACAAAGGATAAGAACAACTCCTCATGTCATTTCCATGCTCACTCCAAGGAGAAAATAGACTTTTGGGATTGAAAATTCCTGTATTTCCACCAAAACTCACTGCTCTGGACTCACCCCAAATTGGGAATTTTAACCCCAGAAAGGTCTGGGCACAAGGTCAGCCCCTGCCCTTTGTAGGAAAATGCAATTCCAGCTGGGATTGTCCTTCCCTGCGCTTTGGGAATTTTCCAGGGGACAAAGCACCTCAAAAAATCCCAATTCCAGTTGGAGGAATTTCCCCAATAAATAAAAAAAGTTGGAATAAAAAAAGTTGGATTTCAGTAAGTGAGGACCACAAAGGATAAGAACAACTTCTCGTGTTATTTCCGTGGTTATTCCAACTACATCCAAGGAGAAAATAGATTTTAGCATCTTTGGGATTGAAAATTCCTGTGTTTCCACCAAAACTCACCACTCTGGACCATCCCAAATTGGGAATTTTAACCCCAAAAAAAGGGGAATGTTCTGGGCACAAGGTCAGCCCCTGCCCTTTGTAGGAAAATGCAATTCCAGCTGGGATTGTCCTTCTCTGGCACTTTGGGAATTTTTTAGGGGACAAAGCACCTGAATAAATCCCAATTCCAGTTGGAGGAATTTCCCCAATAAATAATAAAAGTTGGATTTCATTGAGTGAAGCCCACAAAGGATAAGAACAACTCCTCGTGTCATTTCCATGCTTAACTCCAAGGGGAAAATAGATTTTAGCATCTTTGTGATTGAAAATTCCTCTATTTCCACCAAAACTCACTGCTCTGGACTCACCCCAAATTGGGAATTTTAACCCCAGAAAGGTCTGGGCACAAGGTCAGCCCCTGCCCTTTGTAGGAAAATGCAATTCCAGCTGGGATTGTCCTTCCCTGCGCTTTGGGAATTTTTTAGGGACACTAAATAACCCCAAAGGAGTGACACAAAAATCTCCCCAGCCCGGGGGGGCTGGAAAAAGAGGATTTCACCCAAACCCAAGGCCACAAAAAGGAAGGTTCTTACCCTGGAGACTTGAGCACAGCGACACAGAGTGACCACATCGAGGAAAGAGAAAATTCTGGAAGAGAAATAAGAGATACCTTGTGGGTTATTAAACAAAGGGGAGGTGGGAAACAACGGGGGAGGGAAAAAAGGGAAAAAAAAAGGAGTTGGACAGCAAAAGTTGTTTGTGGCTCGGTGAAAGCTGAGCTGTGAAAAGAAGTGTGGAGGCAGCAGGTCCCAAATGGAGGAAAACAGGGCTGGGGAAAGTGAAACCTCAACCTGGGGGGAGCCCTGACCCCAAATCTGCGACCCCGAGTGACCCTTTGGGAGCCCCACACTGACAGGGGTGTGGGGCTGGAGCTGACCCCACACTGCCAGGGATGTGGGGCTGGAGCTGACCCCACACTGACCCCACACTGCCAGGGATGCAGGGCTGGCTCTGACCCTTTTGGGATCCCCACACTGACAGGGATGTGGGGCTGCTCTGACCCTTTTGGGAGCCCCACACTGACAGGGATGTGGGGCTGGAGCTGACCCCACACTGAGCCCCACACTGACAGGGATGTGGGGCTGCTCTGACCCCACACTGACAGGGATGTGGGGCTGGCTCTGACCCCACACTGACCCACCACTGCCAGGGATGTGGGGCTGGAGCTGACCCCACACTGACAGGGATGTGGGGCTGGAGCTGACCCCACACTGACAGGGATGTGGGGCTGGAGCTGACCCCACACTGACAGGGATGTGGGGCTGGAGCTGACCCCACACTGACCCCACACTGACAGGGATGTGGGGCTGGAGCTGACCCCACACTGACAGGGATGTGGGGCTGCTCTGACCCTTTTGGGATCCCCACACTGACAGGGATCTGGGGCTGGAGCTGATCCTTTGGGATCCCCACACTGACAGGGATGTGGGGCTGGAGCTGATCCTTTTGGGATCCCCACACTGACAGGGATGGCTCTGGCCCCGGCAGGAGTGGCACCACCAGCCCCAAGTGGCAGTGCCAGCTGTCCCGGGTGGCTCGGGGTGGGACAGGGTCCCAGTGTCATGCCCGGCTCATTCCTGGTGCTCACACTGCTGATTTCGGGGCTGGGCTGCTCTGCTGTGGGGACAGCACTGCCCAGGCTGGGCAGAGAAGCTCCAGGGTGACCAAACGGTGGCCTCAGGACCTGCAGGGCTCCAGGGGAGGGGGAGAGAGATCATTGCCAAGGGGCTGCAGCGCCAGGACAGGGGGAACGGGTTCAACGGGGAACAGAGCAGGGCTGGGGGGGATTTTGGGAAGGAATTCCTCCCTGGGAGGGCAGGGATGGTTTCCCAGAGCAGCTGTGGATCCCTGGCAGTGCCCAAGGCAGGGCTGGGTGGGATTTTGGGAAGGAATTGGGAAGGAATTCCTCCCTGGGAGGGTGGGGAGGGCAGGGATGGTTTCCCAGAGCAGCTGTGGATCCCTGGCAGTGCCCAAGGCCAGGCTGGGTGGGATTTTGGGCAGGAATTCCTCCCTGGGAGGGCAGGGATGGTTCCCAGAGAGCTGTGGATCCCTGGCAGCGCCCAAGGTTGGGCTGGATGGGATTTTGGGAAGGAATTGGGAAGGAATTCCTCCCTGGGAGGGCTGGGATGGATTTTCCAGAGAGCTGTGGATCCCTGGCAGTGCCCAAGGCCAGGCTTGGAGCAGCCTGGGAGGGTGGCAATGGCTGGGATGAGTTTCTGGAGAAGCTGTGGATCCCTGGCAGTGCCCAAGGCTGGGCTGGGTGGGATTTTGGGCAGGAATTCCTCCCTGGGAGGGCTGGGCTGGTTTCCAGAGAGCTGTGGATCCCTGGCAGTGCCCAAGGCCAGGCTTGGAGCAGCCTGGGACAGGGGGAGGTGTCCCTGGATGAGCTCCAAGGTCCCTCCCAGCCCAACCCCCCAGGACAGTGCACCCCAGAATGGGCAGAGCCAGGGGGGCTCAGCCAGGAGGGACCAAACTGTCCTGAGTGCCACCGCGGGCCAGGGCACAGCCTGGGGACAAGGACAGACCCTGGGGACAAGGACACACCCTGGGGACCAGACACACCCTGGGGACAAGGACACACCTTGGGGACCAGGACAGACCTTGGGGACCAGGGCACACCTTGGGGACAAGGACACACCCTGGGGACAAGACACACCTTGGGGACAAGACACACCTTGGGGACAAGGACACACCCTGGGGACAAGGACACACCCTGGGGACAAGGACACACCCTGGGGACAAGGCACACCTTGGGGACAAGACACACCTTGGGGACCAGGGCACACCTTGGGGACAAGGACACACCCTGGGGACAAGGACACACCCTGGGGACAAGGACAGACCTGGGGACAAGGACACACCTCAGGGACAAGGACAGACCTGGGGACAAGGACACACCTCAGGGACCAGACACACCTTGGGGACAAGGACACACCCTGGGGACAAGGACACACCTTGGGGACAAGGACACACCTTGGGGACAAGGACACACCGTGGGGACAAGGACACACCCTGGGGACAAGGCACACCTTGGGGACAAGGACACACCCTGGGGACCAGGCCACCCCCACTTTCAGTGGCACAAAGGAACTCCAGCGCTCCCTGCCCTTTCCCTTTCCTTTCCCTCTCCCTTTCCCTTTCCTTTCCCTTTCCCTCTCCCTTTCCCTTTCCCAAGATCAACCCCCCAGCTGAGGATGAAGCACTGAGCCCACGGGAAGCTCCCAATCCACACCGAGACACCAAAAATGGACGAAATTCAGAGTTCCAATGTTTCATTTCATGGTTTGTGTTAGCGAAACCATCGTGCCCCGAAAGGGATGAGGTCAAGGGGAGGGTGGGAGGACACCGAGGTCTGCATCCCTTTGGGAGCAATTACAAAACTGTAATTATGGCAAAGATCATGAAAGAGTTCAGCCACAAAGTGCTTTGATTTTTTAATTCAGTGTTTTAAACTCGAAGGCCACGCGGAAGAGAAGGCAAACGCTGTCAGCCACTGCAGTTGCACTGTTTTAAAATCTCTTTTTTCTCATGGAGAATAGAGATAAGTTACATTTTTGTGCTTTTTTAATCTCATTGTTTTGGTAGTGGATGCTCTAGAGTTGCAAACGATCGTTATAGGGAGTGGAAAACCAATAATTATTAGATCATTAATGGATATATAAAGAAGTTTTTGTAAATAAAGTTTCTCTTTTTGCCATCTTGCTGCTCCTGCCTGACCTCCCTGCGAGCTCCCGCGAATCCCCACAAAAATCAGAGAATCAGAGCAACATCCACGAGCACCCTGAGGGATGCAAAAAGCTCTCCAGAAACACCAATTATACCCCAAATACCCCGAGCCTCACAAATATCCAACGACTGAGCATTAGCAGAGGTTGATTGGAGTTGCACTGTTTTAAAATCTTTCTCTTTTCTCGTGGAGAAGAGAAATAAATTGCATTTTTGTGCTTTTTTAATCTCTTTGTTTGGTACTGGATGCTCTAGAGCTGTAACCAATCGTTACAGGGGGTGGAAAAACTATCGATCGATAATTATTAGATCATTAATGAATATATAAAGAAGTTTTTGTAAATAAAGTTTCTCTTTTCGCCATCAGTGCTGCCTGCCTGACCTCCCTGCGAGCTCCCGCGAATCTCCACAAAAATCAGAGCCACGAGCACCCAGAGCAGCAGGGATGGAAAAAGCTCTCCAGAAACACCACTATTGGTGGGAAAAGGCGATGCTGATGGAGTGTAAATGCAGATTATTTAGCACAGGAGATGCTGAAGGTTTCGCTCAGGGGAGGCAGGACAGGGCTGAGCTGCTCTCCTTGCCCAAAGCCTGCCCAGGGAGCCACGGGCTGGGCTCAGGGCACTGCTGATCCTCCCACGAGACAGAGCTGACTGTGCTGGGAAAGCTCTGGAGAGAGCCCACCTTTGGCACAGTTTGGGATCCCAAATTCTGAATTTCAGAGCAGTTCTGTCCTCCCTGCCCACCAAGGCTCGGTGACTGTGGCTTCAAAGTCCCCGAGGGTGCAGAGGCTGAGCTGAGAGAATTCAGGCAGACGAACCAAGATGGCGAAAAGGGAAAGTTTATTTATAAGAAAGGTTTTTTACATCCATTCATATTCTAGCAACTATTGGTCAGCAAAGAATCCACCTCCCAAAACCATTGGTCACAGCCAAATAACACCTAATACCAAACACAGAGATTAAGAAAGTAAAAGAATTCAGTTTATCTCTATTCTCTCAGAGAAAGAGCAGAAAGATTCTAAAGCAGTGCAACTACAAAGGTCCTTCCAACCCAAACCACTCCAGGATTTCACATCTGACTCCAGTGAGGCATTTCCAGCATTGAACAGCACTGGGATACTCAGGGTGGATTGGCAGCCCCTCCAGGGGACATTTTGGGGGACCTGGGTGTCCCTGGATGGACTTTAAGGTCTGTGGCTTTAGATTTTCTGAGGATTGCAGGAGCTGGCTGAGAGAATTCAGGCAGACGAACCAAGATGGCGAAAAGGAGAAATTTTATTTACAAGAAGTCTCTTTATATATCCATTAATAACCTAGCAAGTATTGGTCAGCAAAGAATCCACCTCCTAAAACCATTGGTCACAACCAAATAACACCTAACACCAAACACCGAGATGAAGAAAGTACAAGAATTCAGTTTATCTGTGTTCTCTCTGAGAAAGAACAGAAAGATTCTCAAACAGTGCAAGCACAGGTGACATTCACTGCTGTCATTCCAGAGCCATGGCCATGCACAACACCACCAGGAGAGCCTGGGGGAGTGAGAGAAACTGCGGAAAATCCTTCCTTTCACCCCAAATTCCCACTGCAGGAGTAAATAAAAGCTCCAACTCTACAGGAGCAGATGCATTTTCTGTATTTTCATTAAAATCTCCTTCTCCACGGCACTGCTGACAACACCTCATGCCTCCATCAGGGCTGGTGGAGCTTGGGTTGTTGGGGAGGATGAAATAGGAAAGTTTTATAAAAATGATTCCCTGGCAAAAGATGCTGAGAATATGGAAACTATAAGCGAGATTGAAATGAAGAGAAGCCCTGAGACACCAAACCTGAGTTAATAAATAACTGGAAAACAATGGTGTGGCCACTGAAGGTAATTCCCTTTCTGATTAAACAATTCCCCTTTTTGATTAAACAATTCCCCCTTTTTGATTAAACAATTCCCCTTTTTGATTAAACAATTCCCCTTTTTGATTAAACAATTCCCCTTTTTGATTAAACAATTCCCCTTTTTGATTAAACAATCTCCTCTGCTTGCAGGCAGCTCCAAGGGTCAGAGCAGACCCTACCAGCTTAGCATAAGGTCCAAAAAAGCAGATTTTAGAGTTTAAAGTATAACATTGTATGGTAATGCAATGACTCTCATAGGCTGCGTGTAAATGTTGTAGGATTTGTAGCTTGTTCTGGATTGGTTAGTGAAAATTAGAATATTCAGCAGAGAAGATGATTTATTGGATTGTAAGCGAGAACCACAGCATTCTGTATTCCGTATTCTGAAATTCTGTATTCTGAAATTCTGTATTCTGTATTCTGTATTCTGAAATTCTGCATTCTGAAATTCTGTATTCTGCATTCTGTCTTTTTTCTTCTCTCTCTCTCTCACCTCTCTGCCCTGCAGCTCCTGGCAGCTCTCTCACCCCCACGCTCTTTTTTACAATAAACGTGGGATTGTGGGGAGTCCAATCCCAGTTCAGCCCCAGTTCAGCCCCAGTTCAATCCCAGCTCATTCCCAGTTCAGTCCCAGTTCAGCCCCAGTTCAGTCCCAGTTCAGCCCCAGTTCAATCCCAGCTCATTCCCAGTTCAGCCCCAGTTCAGTCCCAGTTCAATCCCAGTTCAGTCCCAGTTCAGTCCCAGCTCATTCCCAGTTCAGTCCCAGTTCAGCCCCAGTTCAGTCCCAGTTCAGCCCCAGTTCAATCCCAGCTCATTCCCAGTTCAGTCCCAGTTCAATCCCAGCTCATTCCCAGTTCAGTCCCAGTTCAGTCCCAGCTCATTCCCAGTTCAGCCCCAGTTCAATCCCAGCTCATTCCCAGTTCAGTCCCAGTTCAGTCCCAGTTCAGCCCCAGTTCAATCCCAGTTCATTCCCAGTTCAGCCCCAGTTCAGTCCCAGTTCAGCCCCAGCTCATTCCCAGTTCAGCCCCAGTTCAGTCCCAGTTCAGCCCCAGTTCAGCCCCAGTTCATTCCCAGTTCAGTCCCAGTTCAATCCCAGTTCAATCCCAGTTCATTCCCAGTTCAGCCCCAGTTCAGTCCCAGTTCAGCCCCAGTTCATTCCCAGTTCAGTCCCAGTTCATTCCCAGTTCAGCCCCAGTTCAATCCCAGCTCATTCCCAGTTCAGCCCCAGTCCAGCCCCAGTTCATTCCCAGTTCAATCCCAGCTCATTCCCAGTTCAGCCCCAGTTCAATCCCATTTCATTCCCAGTTCAATCCCAGTCCAGCCCCAGTCCAGCCCCAGTCCATTCCCAGTTCATTCCCAGTTCAATCCCAGTCCAGCCCCAGTCCAGCCCCAGTTCATTCCCAGTTCAATCCCAGTCCAGCCCCAGTCCAGCCCCAGTCCATTCCCAGTTCAGCCCCAGTTCAGGAGCTGCAGGAGGGTGTGGGATGGGAAGCAGAGCTGGGCAGGGCTGGGCAGGAACCAAAGCTGATTATCAATGCCAGGAGAGCTCAGGGCCTGACCCTGGGGAGAGTGAACTGCCTGACCTGCCCTGGCACGCGGCAGGGAACGCGGGAACCTCGGAACCTCCGAGACCTCCGGAACCTCCCCCAGGAGGGCACAGAGACCACCCCTGCCAGGGAACCTCCGAAACCTTCAAAATCTCCAAAATCTCCAAAATCTCCTCCAGGAGAGCACAGAGACCACCCCTGCCAGGGAAAACTCCGAAACCTCCTCCATTGAGGGCACAGAGACCACCCCTGCCATGGGAACCTCCGAAACCTCTGAAACCTCCAAAATCTCCTCCAGGAGGGCACAGACCACCCCTGCCATGGAAACCTCCGGAACCTCCTTCAGGAGGGTGGCACAGAGACCACCCCTGCGAGGGAAATCCCCAAAATCTCCTCCAGGAGGGTGGCACAGACCAGCCCTGCCAGGGAAACCTCTGAAACCTCCAAAACCTCCAAAACCTCCTTAAGGAGCGTGGCACAGACCAGCCCTGCCAGGGAAACCTCCAAAACCTCCGAAACATCCGAAACCTCCTCCAGGAGGGCAGAGACACCACCCCTGCCATGGAAACCTCCGAAACCTCCGAGACCTCCTCCATTGAGGGCAGAGAGATCACCTCTGCCAGGGAAACCTCCAAAATCTCCTCCAGGAGGGCACACAGACCACCCCTGCCTAGGAAACCTCTGAAACCTCAAAAATCTCCAAAATCTCCTCCAGGAGAGCAAAGAGACCACCCCTGCCAGGGAACCTCCGAAACCTTCAAAATCTCCAAAATCTCCTCCAGGAGGGCACAGACCACCCCTGCCAGGGAAAACTCTGAAACCTCCAGAACCTCCGAAACCTTCGAAACCTCTGAAATCTCTGGAACCTCGGAAACCTCCTTCAGGAGGGCACAGAGACCACCCCTGTGGCACAGACCACCCCTGCCAGGGAAACCTCCGGAACCTCCGAAACCTCCTTCAGGAGGGCACAGAGACCACCCCTGCCAGGGAAATCTCCAAAATCTCCACCAGGAGGGTGGCACAGACCAGCCCTGCCATGAAAACCTCTGAAACCTCCAAAACCTCCTTAAGGAGCGTGGCACAGACCAGCCCCGCCAGGGAAACCTCCAAAACCTCCGAAACATCCGAAACCTCCTCCAGGAGGGCAGAGACACCACCCCTGCCATGGAAACCTCCGAAACCTCCAAGACCTCCTCCACTGAGGGCAGAGAGATCACCTCTGCCAGGGAAACCTCCAAAATCTCCTCCAGGAGGGCACACAGACCACCCCTGCCTAGGAAACCTCTGAAACCTTCAAAATCTCCAAAATCTCCTCCAGGAGGGCACAGACCACCCCTGCCAGGGAACCTCCGAAACGTTCAAAATCTCCAAAATCTCCTCCAGGAAAGCACAGAGACCACCCCTGCCAGGGAAAACTCTGAAACCTCCAGAACCTCCGAAACCTTCGAAACCTCTGAAATCTCTGGAACCTCGGAAACCTCCTTCAGGAGGGCACAGAGACCACCCCTGTGGCACAGACCACCCCTGCCATGGAAACCTCCGGAACCTCCTTCAGGAGGGTGGCACAGAGACCACCCCTGCCAGGGAAACATCCAAAATCTCCTCCAGGAGGGCACAGACCACCCCTGCCATGGAAACCTCCGGAACCTCCTCCAGGAGGGTGGCACAGAGACCACCCCTGCCAGGAAAAACTCCAAAATCTCCTCCAGGAGGGTGGCACAGACCAGCCCTGCCATGGAAAGCTCTCCAGGAGGGCACACACACCACCCCTGCCAGGGAGGCTCCAGGGTTTGGCTGCCAGGAGCGGCAGGCAGCCCTCAGGGGAGGAGAGAGCCTTTGTGACAGCGGTGGGAACGCAGGGAGAGGGACAGGGTGACACTCTGGGGACACAAGGACAGCTGGAGCCGATGGGGACGTGGATTTGGCACTGGGAGCCACCGAGGCACAGGTGCCCAAGGAGGGACGAGGGGCGGGGGGGAGTTCTGGAATTCTGCTTTTCGCTGCTTTGGCTCAGTGCTGGGAGTGACAGCACTGTCACCTCCAGGGGTGGTGGCACCTCCAGAGGTGACACTGCCAAAAAGGTGGCACCTCCAAAGATGGTGGCACCTCCTGAGGTGGTGGCACCTCCAGAGGTGGTGGCACCTCCAGAGGTGACACTGCCAAAAAGGTGGCACCTCCACAGGTGGCACCTCCAAAGATGGTGGCACCTCCTGAGGTGGTGGCACCTCCAGAGGTGGCACAGCCAAAGGTGACACCTCCAAAGGTGGCATCTCCAAAGGTGGTGGCACCTCCAAAGGTGACACCTCCAGAGGTGGCACTTCCAGGCTCTCAGCCAGCAGGGGACAAGGCTGGAGCAGTCCAGCAGTGCCAGGACATGGACTGTGACCCCTGCTGGGGCTGGGGCTGTCCCTGGAGCCCTGGACGTGTCCCAGGGCAGGTGGGACAGGGCCTGGGGCAGCCTGGCACAGTGGGGGTGTCCCTGCCATGGGACAATGCCAAGGTCCCTTCCAACCCAAACCATCCTGGGATTGTGATCCTGCGGGACACAGCGATGTCCCAGGACAGTCTTTGGGACACGCGGGACACGGCGATGTCCCAGGACAGCCCTGGGGACATGCAGGACAGGGCCACGTCCCAGGACAGCCCTGGGGACAAGGCCACGTCCCAGGACAGCCCTGGGGACAAGGCCACATCCCAGGACAGCCCTGGGGACAGGGCCACATCCCAGGACAGCCCTCGGCTCCACCGCTGCATTTTCAGGGCTCACAATTCTCCCCTCACTCTCCTCCTCCTCATTTCACCCAAGGCACTCCCACTCGTCACCCAGGGGACACGAGGTGGCTGAGGGTGGCAGGAGGGGCACAGGAGTGCCCAGGGCTGTGCCCACGCCCCAAACACGCCAGCCTTTGTCCTGCTGCTCACAGTGCCCCCACGTACAGCAGACCCCCCCGAAATCCATCCAAGGTTCCTGTTCAAAGGTGGCACTGTCACTGCGCGGTAATCAATTTGTGCAGAATGCTAACAGTGAATTAAAACTACGACTTATGAGCTTTGAACATTTATCAACTCCCCATTTCCTCTCGTTTGCACCTAGAAACAATCTGGATTCCACCCAGTTTGGATCTGGATTCCACCCGGTTTGGATCTGGATTCCACCCAGTTTGGATCCGGATTCCACCCGGTTTGGATCCGGATTCCACCCAGTTTGGATCTGGATCCCACCCAGTTTGGATCCAGATCCCACCCCGTTTGGATCCGGACCCCACCCGGTTTGGATCTGGATTCCATCCGGTTTGGATCCGGACCCCACCCGGTTTGGATCCGGATTCCACCCAGTTTGGATCCGGATCCCACCCAGTTTGGATCTGGATTCCACCCAGTTTGGATCCGGATCCCACCCAGTTTGGATCCGGATCCCACCCAGTTTGGATCTGGATCCCACCCAGTTTGGATCTGGATTCCACCCAGTTTGGATCCGGATCCCACCCAGTTTGGATCCGGATTCCACCCAGAAATGATCCGGATTCCACCCAGTTTGGATCTGGATCACACCCAGTTTGGATCTGGATTCCACCCAGTTTGGATCCGGATTCCACCCGGTTTGGATCCGGATCCCACCCGGTTTGGATCCGGATTCCACCCAGTTTGGATCTGGATTCCACCCGGTTTGGATCCGGATCACACCCGGTTTGGATCGGGATCCCACCCAGTTTGGATCGGGATCCCACCCGGTTTGGATCTGGATCCCACCCAGTTTGGATCTGGATCCCACCCGGTTTGGATCCGGACTCCACCCCGTTTGGATCCGGACCCCACCCGGTTTGGATCTGGATTCCATCCAGTTTGGATCTGGATCACACCCAGTTTGGATCTGGATCCCACCCGGTTTGGATCCGGATCACACCCCGTTTGGATCTGGATCCCACCCAGTTTGGATCTGGATTCCACCCAGTTTGGATCCGGACCCCACCCGGTCTGGATCCCGGACAATCCCCGGCTCGGGAGCAGTTGGGACAGTTGGTGACAGAGGACACAGACATGTCCACGGGGCAGGCGTGAGGGGACTCAGCCACACTGAGAATTCCTTCCTTCCCCACGCAGGACGTTCTGCAGCAATGTGCAGAGCTGCTGGATGGCTCTGCGCTGTGGGGATGTGGTTTGGGCAGAGACAGAGATCTCTGGACTCTGCTCGCAGAGCATGAGGCTCATTGTGATGAAGAGCGTGGGGCAAGGACCTGCCCGGAGCTGCCAGCCACAGCCCCAGGCAGGGGAGGGAGAGAGAGAGAAGTACAGGATATGGGAATGGAATGGGCAAGGGATGGGAATGCAGAATGCCGTGGCTCTCGCCTACAATCCAATGAATCATGTTCTGTGCTGAACATTCTAATTTTCACTTAGAGAACAGAGAGAGAATTTCAGAATACAGAATCCAGAATACGGAATGGAGAATGCTGTGGTTCTCACTTACAGTACAATAAATCATCTTCTGTGCTGAATATTCTAATTTTCACTAAGAGAACAGAGAGAGAATTCCAGAATACAGAATGCAGAATGCTGTGGTTCTCACTTACAATCCAATAAATCATCTTCTGTGCTGAATATTCTAATTTTCACTAACCAATCCAGAACAAGCTACAAATCCTACAACATTTACACGCAGCCTATGAGAGTTAATGCATTACCATACGGTGTTGGATTTTAAACTCTAAAATCTGCTTTTTGGGCCCTGGTAGGGTCTGCTCTGAGCCTTGGACTTGCCCTTAGGCAGGAGGTATTGTCTACTCAAGGAAGGCTATTGTTTAATCAAAAGGGGGAACTGTTTAATCAAAAAGGGGACTTGTTTAATCAAAAAGGGGGAATTGTTTAATCAAAAAGGGAATTACCTTCAGTGGCCACACCATTGTTTTCCAGTTATTCAGTCACTGGGGTTTGGTGTCTCAAAGCTTCTCTTCATTTCAATCTCGCTTGTAATTTCTGTATTTTCAACATTTTTTGCCAGGGAATCATTTCTATAAGACTTTCCTATTTCTTCCTCCCCAACACCTTCTTCCTCATTCACACAAATCCTTCTGTCCAGGGGTCACAATCCATGTCCTGGCACTGCTGGACTGCTCCAGCTTTGTCCCCTGCTGGCTGAGAGCCTGGAAGTGCCACCTCTGGAGGAGCCACCTCTGGAGGAGCCACCTCTGGAGGTGATGCCTCCGGAGGTGCCACCTTTGGCGGTGCCATCTCTGGAAAATTATCTCAGAAAATCATCTCAGAAAATCAGCATTTCAGAAAATCATCTCCTCAGAAAATCGTCATCTCAGAGAATCATCATCTCGGAAAATCATCATCTCGGAAAATTGTCATCTCAGAAAATCATCTCAGAAAATCAACATCTCAGAAATCCATATCAGAAAATCATCTCCCCAGAAAATCATCATCTCAGAAAATCAACATCTCAGAAATCCATATCAGAAAACAATCATCTCTGAAAATCTTCTCAGAAAATGAAAATCATCTCAGAAAATCATCTCCTCAGAAAATCATCTTCTCAGCAAATCAGCATCTCAGAAAATCAACTCAGAAAATCATCTCGGAAAATCAGCATCTCAGAAAATGAAAATCATCTCAGAAAATCATCTCTGAAAATCATCACCTCAGAAAATCATCTCAGAGAATCATCATCTCAGAAAATGAAAATTATCTCAGAAAATGAAAATTACCTCAGAAAATCATCATCTCAGAAAATTATCTCAGAAAATCATCATCTCAGAAATCATCATCTCAGAAAATCATCTTCTCAGAAAATCACCATCTCAGAAAAATCTCAGAAAATCATCACCTCAGAAAAACATAATCTCAGAAAATCATCATCTCAGAAAATCGTCAGCTCAGAAAATCATCTCAGAAAATGAAAATCATCTCGGAAAATGAAAATCATCTCAGAAAATGAAAATCATCTCAGAAAATGAAAATCATCTCAGAAAATCAGCATCTCAGCAATCCAGAATGCAGATTTTTATCACTTTTGCTGCTGCCACGGCTCAGGACCAGCCCAGCCCCACGAGGCTGTGCCCCATCCTGCTCCTGCAGGGCTCTGGTGGCACACAGGACAGCCACTCCTCGTGTCCCAGCCCCCATCCCAAAATCCCAAACTGCAGCAGGAGGGCTCTGACAGCCACACACTGCTCGGGGTGAGGAACGCGGGAATAAAGGAATAAAGGAAATAAGGATAAAGGAATAAAGGAAATGGATCAGGTGGGAAATCCCCACGTTGGGCGCCAAATTTTGTCTCGGGTTAGAGAAAATTTTTTTTTTCAGTGTTCTGAATAAAACACCTCCCCCACAGCAAAAACTTCCAGCACCCCTTCCCCCACAGCAACGAGAATTTCCTGAGAATTTCCCAATATTCCCCGAGAATATCTCGGCTGAAAGTGGGAAATAACTGTTCAATTAACAGAGAAAGTGGGAAAAGAACTGTTTAATTAACAGACCAGGCAGTGGAAGGGGAAAGGGGAAAAGGAGTCATTAAAGCTGAACAAACAGCTGATGAACTTCAGTGTCCTTTTCCTCAGGCCTTTTTTCCCTTCCCTTTCTGGGGTTCCGGAGGGGTCGGGTGGAGTTCCTCCGGTGGCTCCCTGGACGATTCTCGTCCGCTGTCCTCCGGGGCTCCTCAGGTTCTCAGATGAGAAAGCAAGTCGAAGAAAAAGGTCCAAAAACAACGAAAAAGCAATCCCAGGAAAAAACAAAAAAAACCAAGCAGCAGCCACACCGGTGGCAGCAGCAACCAGTATCAGCAACTGACTGAAGAAAAAAAAAAATCAGTAAAACCAGTGTCCCTTCCTTCTCACTCCCCCGTAGAACAGTCGGGGAAAGAGTTTTCAAAGCATCCTGCGCTGGCAGAGCTCCTCTCGGCTGCAGGACACAGCTAGAGCTCCAGGACCATGTTCTGGTCAAGCATACAAACGACAGGGAATCCAAAATATCATTTACGCCACCCCAGGACACCAGAGGAGGAAATGCACCAAAAACCAGAGCCAGGCATCATTTTTTGCTTTTCCTCTCACTCCAGAGGTGAGGCAGCAGCACTTCCCTCCCCAGAGCTCACTGAGGGTGACACAACCACAGCTCTGCAGAGTGAGAACATTTCGGTGTTAATAATTCCTTTGCTTTCCTCATTTCCAGCCCAACCTCTGAGCTCAGAGCTGACAAACTCGGCCCAGACGGTGCCAGCTCAGGGACAATGACACCCATGGGGCAGCAGGAGAGGGCAGAACTATCCAGAGAGAGACCTTGAGGGTCTTTAAGGACTTTTCCAACCCAAACAATCCACTGTGGTTGCACTGTTTTAGAACCTTTCTGTTCTTTCTCACAGAGAGTGGAGATAAACTGCATTCTTTTACTTTCTTAATCTCTGTGTTTGCTATTAGGTGTTATTTGGTTGTGACCAATGGTTTTGGGAGGTGGATTCTTTGCTGACCAATAGTTGCTAGAATATGAATGGATATAAAAGACCTTTCTTGTAAATAAACTTTCCCTTTTTGCCATCTTGGTTCATCTGCCTGAATTCTCTCAGCTCAGCCTCTGCACCCTCGGGGACTCTAAAGCCACAACCCACAAAGTTTGGATTGTTTGGATTATTTGATGTTTGGCCCATCCTGCCAGGAGCTGAACTTCCAGCTCTTATTGCCAAGGGACAGCACAAAGTCCTCTGGGGTGTAACTGGATGGCCTGGGGTGGTGTAAATGATATTTTGGATTCCCTATCGTTTGTATGCTTGACCAGAATATGGTCCTGGAGCTCTAACTGTGTCCTGCAGCTGAGAAAAGCTCTGCCAGCACAGGATGTTTTGGGAATTTTGGGAATTTTTGGGGTTTTTTCCCCAGCTGTTCTGTGGGGGAATGAGGAGGAAGGGACAGTGGTTTTTTGTTTTTTTTTTTTAGTTGGTTGCTGCTGCTGGTTGCTGGTGCTACTGGTGTGGCTGCTGCTTGGGGGTTTTTTTGGGTTTTTTTTCCCTGGGATTGGTTTTTTCGTTGTTTTTGGACCTTTTTCTTTGACTTTGCTTTCTCATCTGAGAACCTGAGGAGCCCTGGAGGACAGCGGACGAGAATCGTCCAGGGAGCCACCGGAGGAACTCCACCCGACCCCTCCAGGGACCCCGGAAAGGGAAGGGAAAAAAGGCCTGAGGAAAAGGACACTGAAGCTCATCAGCTGTTTGTTCAGCTTTAATGACTCCTTTTCCCCTTTCCCCTTCCACTGTGTGCTCTGTTAATTAAACAATTCTTTTCCCACTTTCAGCTGAGATATTCTCAAGGAATATCAGGAAATTCTCGGGAAATTCTCATTGTTGTGGGGGAAGGGGTGCCGGAATCTTTGCTATGGGGGAGGTGTTTTATTCAGAACACTTTCCACCTGGGAAATTTTTCTCTAATCCGAGACTCTGGAGCACAGGGATGAACTTTTGTTTTAAATCCAACCTCTCAGAGAAGCAAAATCCTGCTCTCCACATCAGCCCATCCTCACCAGTCACTCCCATTAAAGACTTGCTCAATCCTGGAATTCCTCCATCCACCAATCAGCAAATCAAATCAGAACTTAAAACCCCAAAACTCCATCCCATTTAGCACAAACCTCTGCCACAGACCTTGGGCCTGGCTTTATGAGTGACCCATCCAAGCTCACACAAAATCCTGGATGCAAATAACAACCCACCGGTGTCCAGGGAGGACTCACCGAAGCAGCAGCTCTTTGGGCAGTTTTTTGTTGATCGCAGCTTCATCGTTGTTTGAGAACATCTGCAAGAACAGAAAATGACACAATTGAGCAATGTTTCCAGGGGACAAACCCCGCTTTACTCCAGGGAAGTTAGTGAGGTCGTTTCCAAGAAATTCCTAACAGATAAACTTCGTGCTGCAGCTTTCCAGCTCCTGGGCTGGCCACAGCTGGATGGAGAATTACATCAAAATATCTGAAAATGCAGCACAAGGATGCTCTGTGGATTGAGAAATTAAATATAAACTGAGATTTGCAGCTGTTCTAGTGAAGTAAATGATAATTAGGGTGTGGTTTGAGGTGGGGAGGCTCCTCCAGCATTTTAGGGGTGCACAGACACTTCCAAACTGAAGTTTTACAGACCAAACCTCTGGAGGGAAGAGGATGGAGCAGCCCAAATATCACCAAAGAGAGGGGAAGGTACAGGTGTGGCAGGGTTGGTTAGTGAGGTCATTTCCAAGAAATTCCTAACAGATAAACTTCGTGCTGCAGCTTTCCAGCTCCCGGGCTGGACCACAGCTAGATGGAGAATTACAACAAAATATCTGAAAACACGGCGCAGGGATGCTCTGTGGATTGAGAAATTAAATATAAACTGAGATTTGCAGCTGTTCTAGCGAAGTAAATGATAATTAGGGTGTGGTTTGAGCTGGGGAGGCTCCTCCTGCATTTTGGGGGAGCACAGACACTTCCAAACTGAAGTTTTACAGACCAAACCTCCGGAGGGAAGAGGATGGAGCAGCCCAAATATCACCAAAGAGAGGGGAAGGGGCAGGTGTGGCAGGGTTGGTTAGTGAGGTCGCTTCCAAGAAATTCCTAACAGATAAACTTCGTGCTGCAGCTTTCCAGCTCCCGGGCTGGACCACAGCTGGATGGAGAATTACAACAAAATATCTGAAAACACGGCGCAGGGATGCTCTGTGGATGGAGAAATTAAATATAAACTGAGATTTGCAGCTGTTCTAGTGAAGTAAATGATAATTAGGGTGTGGTTTGAGGTGGGGAGGCTCCTCCTGCATTTTGGGGGAGCACAGACACTTCCAAACTGAAGTTTTAGAGATCAAACCTCCGGAGGGAAGAGGAAGAGGAATCGAGCAGCCCAAATATCACCAAAGAGAGGGGAAGGTGCAGGTGTGGCAGGGTTGGTTTCTGGGATGGAAAAGTGCTGGAGAACAGAGAAATAAGAAAGTGTAGAATTCCCAGAATCCCTCAGCAGCTCTGGGACAAACAGCGCTGATTTTTAAAGCACCAGGAATGGTTTGGAGTTGTGAGCTTTGGTGCTGCACCAGGAGGAGGAGGATGCTGGGAAAGCTCTGCTCTGCTCTCTGTTCTGCTCTCGTGTCCCTCCAAATCCATGGACAGCACCTGGCACACCTGGAATGGACTTTGGGAGCAGGAAAATCCATCCCAGACACCCCAAGAACCGCAGGAACTGCTCTTTTCTAAGGAGTCCCAAGGGAAAAAGAGAGCAAAGCCTCACGTGGCTCTTGAGAAGTATCTAAATAAACAGAGTTCTGAGATTTGGTATTGTCTGGGCATGGGGAAAATCCAGAGAATTCCAAATATTCTGTACTGAGTGTGGATCCATCACATCCCAAATATCCTGCACTGAGCACAGATCATCACATCCCAAATATCCTGCACTGAGCACAGATCATCACATCCCATCCCAAATATTCTGTACTGAGCTCAGATCCATCACATCCCAAATATTCTGTACTGAGCTCAGATCCATCACATCCCAAATATTCTGTACTGAGCATGGATCCATCCCATCCCAAATATTCTGTACTGAGCACAAATCCAATCCCACCCCAAATATCCTGCCCTGAGCACGGATCCAATCCCACCCCAAATATCCCGTCCCTGAACATGGATCCAATCCCATCCCATCCCAAATATCCTGTACTGAACTCGGATCCAATCCCATCACATCCCAAATATCCTGTCCCTGAGCATGGATCCAATCCCATCACATCCCAAATATTCTGTACTGAGCACAGATCATCACATCCCATCCCAAATATTCTGTACTGAGCACAAATCCAATCCCATCCCATCCCAAATATCCTGTACTGAACTCGGATCCAATCCCATCCCAAATATCCCACATTGAGCATGGATCCATCACATCACATCCCAAATATTCTGTACTGAGCATGGATCCATCACATCCCAAATATTCTGTACTGAGCACTGATCCAATCCCATCCTATCCCAAATATCCTCTACTGAGCATGGATCCATCACATCACACCCCAAATATTCTGTACTGACCATGGATCCATCACGTCCCAAATATTCTGTACTGAGCACAGATCCATCCCATCCCAAATATTCTGCACTGAGCTCAGATCCAATCCCATCCCATCCCAAATATCCTGTACTGAGCACAGATCCAATCCCATCCCAAATATTCTGTTCTGAGCATGGATCCATCACATCCCATCCCAAATATCCTGTGCTGAGCATGGATCCAATCCCATCCCATCCCAAATATTGTTACTGAGCACAGATCCAATCCCATCCCAAATATCCTGTCATGAGCTCAGATCCATCCCATCCCAAATATTCTGTCCTGAGCATGGATCCAATCCCATCCCAAATATCCTGTCCTGAGCACAAATCCAATCCCATCACCTGTCAAAGCACACACCACAATTTAACAAGAAATCCAATATGAAAACTCAACTTTGTGCCCCTAAATTGCCCTTTAAATGCTCCAATCCCTGATGGAAAAACGGGAATTGAGTAGCAGCGTCATCCCAAGGGAACACCAAACCCCAGGGTTTTAGAGCCAAACACTAAAATTCCAAAATCTGGAGTTTTGTCTCCCAAATCCCAGTTTGCTTTTGAATTACCCCAAGACACCAGAGCACAATTTTAAAGTGGGAATTCTCAAACTTCCTTCCCAAAATCCCTTCCCGGAATTCCTTCCCAAAACTCCTTCCCGAAATTCCTTCCCAAAACTCCTTCCCGAAATCCCTTCCTAAAACTCCTTCCCGAAATTCCTTCCCAAAACTCCTTCCCGAAATTCCTTCCCAAAACTCCTTCCCGAAATTCCTTCCCGAAACTCCTTCCCAAAACTCCTTCCCGAAATTCCTTCCCAAAACTCCTTCCCAAAACTCCTTCCCAAAACTCCTTCCCAAAACTCCTTCCCGAAATCCCTTCCCAAAATCCCTTCCCGGAATCCCTTCCCGGAATCCCTTCCCAAAACTCCTTCCCGAAATCCCTTCCCGAAATCCCTTCCCAAAATTCCTTCCCAAAATTCCTTCCCGAAATCCCTTCCCGAAATCCCTTCCCAAAACTCCTTCCCGAAATTCCTTCCCAAAATCCCTTCCCAAAATCCCTTCCCGAAATTCCTTCCCGAAATTCCTTCCCAAAATCCCTTCCCGAAACTCCTTCCCGAAATTCCTTCCCAAAATCCCTTCCCAAAATCCCTTCCCGAAATCCCTTCCCGGAATCCCTTCCCGAAATGTCACCCAGCAGGTGCTGCCCCCCACGGACCTTTTGTCACTTCCCCCCAGGACATCTCAAGTCCTGAGCAGTCACCAGCGGGAGGCTCTCAGATTAATTAGCTGCTAATTAAAGTGAAGTTTAGCCATTGGCAGCTGGCACAGCTCCAAGGGCTGTCCCCTGCCAGCTCCAGGTGACTCTGGGTGGGACAGACACTCCTGGCTGGGAGAGCAGCACCTGAGCATTGTGGGACAGGAGCAGCTAATTAAATTGATTAGCTGATTGATTAGGAAATCGTGGAGAAAGCTCTGATGGAAGGGAAAAATGGAAAATTGAGATGTGATTTCCTTAAAAGAGACAGAGGGAGATCCAAAGCCTTCCCCAGCACCTCTGAACCAGAACCTCCTCCCAAAAAAGAAATCCAAGGATCGATCAGAGAGCAGGAGGAGACTGACAAAAAAGAAATCCAAGGATCGATCAGAGAGCAGGAGGAGGCTGACAAAAAAGAAACCCAAGGATCAATCAGGACAGGAGCAGCTAATTAAATTGGTTAGTCAGTTGATTAGGAAATCGAGGAAATCGTGGAGAGAGCTCTGATGGAAGGGAAAAATGGAAAAATGAGATGTGATTTCCTCACCAGAGCACAGAGAGAGATCCAAAACCTTCCCCAGCACCTCTGAACCAGAACCTCCTCCCAAAAAAGAAATCCAAGGATCGATCAGAGAGCAGGAGGAGATTCCAAAAAAGAAATTCAAGGATCGATCAGAGAGCAGGAGGAGATTCCAAAAAAAAAAATCCAAGGATCAATCAGAGAGCAGGAGGAGATTCCAAAAAAAAAAATCCAAGGATCAATCAGAGAGCAGGAGGAGACTGACAAAAAAGAAATCCAAGGATCAATCAGAGAGCAGGAGGAGACTCCCAAAAAAGAAATTCAAGGATCAATCAGGACAGGAGCAACTAATTAAATTGATTAGCTGATTGATCAGGAAATCGAGGAAATCGTGGAGAGAGCTCTGATGGAGGGGAAATGCAGAATTATTCACAGAAAAATGAAATGTGATTTCCTTAAAAGAGACAGAGGCAGATCCTCTCCAGGCCAGCACCTCTGAACCAGAGCCTTCTCCCAAAAAAGAAATTCAAGGATCGATGAGAGAGCAGAAGGGAACTTCCAGAAAGGAACCAGAGCAGAAGAGAACCAGCACAGGAAGGGTTAAAAGATTCCAGAAGCAGCCAGGAGCCTCCTGTGCCTGATCTCAGAACTGCGCCCATCAAACCCCAAATCTCACCTCGATCCCAGCACAAATCCCTGCACTCTTTTCTGCAGGAGCTTCCCTTTGACCAGAGCTAATCCGAAAGAATGTTTGTTTTTTGTGTGACTAAAAATAGGCTTTGGACTTAAAACCTGACAGGGAAATCTCACCTCGATCCCAGCACAAATCCCTGCACTCTTTTCTGCAGGAGTTTCCTTTTGACCAGAGCTAATCCAGAAGAATTTCTGTTTTTTCGTGTTTCTAAAAATAGGCCTTGGACTTAAAATGTGACAGGGAAATCTCACCTCGATCCCAGCACCGTTTTCTGCAGGAGCTTCCCTTTGACCAGAGCTAATCCAGAAGAATATTTGTTTTTTGAGTGACTAAAAATAGGCTTTGGAGTTAAAACCTGACAGGGAAATCTCACCTCGATCCCAGCACAAATCCCTGCCCTGCACTCTTTTCTGCAGGAGTTTCCCTTTGACCAGAGCTAATCCAAAAGAATGTTTGGTTTTTTGTGTTTCTAAAAATAGGTTTTGGACTTAAAACCTGACGGAGCCCAGGAGGACCTCGGCTCTGGAATTCTCCCTCCCCTGGAAGGCTGGGAGAGCCAAGGTGCATCTCCAGAATGATTTTCTTCCACGCCTGAGGCTCAGATGGCAAAAACATTCTGGAATTAGGATTTTGCTAAGTCATGGCAGCTAAACATACCGTGGACATGGGGAATTTCTGGCGAGTCCGTGCAGAAATAAAGCTCTGGAAAAATGTCAGAGGCTACCCCAGACTTGCAGGCTTTCAAAATGTTTCTAGGGATGAAAACTAAACGCCCCAAGTTTGTTTTTTCTAACATCTCTTTTATCATCTTTCATACCGGATGTGTCGTCCGGTAGAATAAATTATTCCAAACAGTGCAAAAACACATTTTTCTTGTATTTAAATTTTTAATTTTGTATGAAACACAGACTCTCTCACCGAGGAGCTGCTGCATGGAACCACGAGGGATTTTGGGAGGAATTCCTGCCTGGGAGAAGCTGTGGATCCCTGGCAGTGCCAAGGCCAGGGCTTGGATCAACCTGTGTTAATTAACCTGTGTTAATTAACCTGTGCTAATTAACCTGTGTTAATTAACCTGCGTCCCTGCCAGGCTGAGCTCTAAGGTCCAACCCAAACCATTCTGAAATTCTCCAGAACCGAGGAGTTTCTGGGAGCAGAGCAGCAGAAGTGCCCCAAGGCAGAGCTCTCCCAGCCCTGCGCTCAGCTCAATGTGCAATTGTCAATTTGAGTGAAAAGCTCTCGCTCTGCCCCCAGAATATCCCAAATTTGGGGAGCTGAGCCGCTCCGGCTCATTCCCACACTCCCTGTGAACTGGGAGCCACAGGGGCTGCTCGGGCCTTGGCGCCAGGCAGGGTCACCCCGTGGCACCCAGGGTGGCAGTGGCAGTGTCCCTGTCCCTGTGGCACCCAGGGTGGCAGTGTCCCTGTGGCACCCAGGGTGGCAGCGGCAGTGTCCCTGTGCCATGCAGGCAGGCTGGGTGGCAGTGCCAGTGTCCCTGTGCTGCCCAGGGTGGCAGTGGCAGTGTCCCTGTGCCAGGGCAGAGCAGCAGGGTGACCCTGTGCCGCCCAGGGTGGCAGTGGCAGTGTCCCTGTGGCACCCAGGGTGGCAGTGGCAGTGTCCCTGTGCCAGGGAATATGAGCAGCAGGGTCACCCTGTGGCACCCAGGGTGTCACTGTCCCTGTGGCACTCAGGGTGGCAGTGTCACTGTCCCTGTGGCACTCAGGGTGGCAGTGTCACTGTCCCTGCACCACGCAGGGTGGCAGTGCCAGTGTCCCTGTGCCATGCAGGCAGGCCAGGTGGCAGTGCCAGTGTCCCTGTGGCACCCAGGGTGGCAGTGTCCCTGTGGCACCCAGGGTGGCAATGTCCCTGTGGCACCCAGGGTGGCAGTGTCCCTGTGGCACCCAGGGTGGCAGTGTCCCTGTCCCTGTGGCACCCAGGGTGGCAGTGTCCCTGTCCCTGTGGCACCCAGGGTGGCCCTGTCCCTGTCCCTGTGCCAGGGCTGTGAGTGTCCCTGAGCTGTGCTGGAGCAGGCAGTGTCCTGCAGCCCCAGGAGGTCACAGCCCTGTGTCACCATCAGTGTCACTCGGGGTGCCTTTGTCCCAGGCCAGGCTCCCAAATCCCTCCGTGGGGCAGGGAAGCTCAGCTCCCTCCCAGAACCAGCGAGACCTTTGGGGTGGAGGGACCTTAGTGCCACCCAGTGCCACCCTGCCATGGCAGGGACACCTCCGCTGTCCCAGGCTGGGCCAGCCCCGCCCTGGGCACTGCCAGGGACCCAGGGACAGCCTCGGCCCCTCCGGGAATTCCACCCCAGCCCTCCCCACAATTTTTTCCCTAAAATCCAACCCAGCCCCACTCCAATATTCGAAACAAATCCCCTCACCCTGTCCCCAGAACTCCTGAGGGAATTTGGGCAGCCCCAGGGGGGCAGCCTGGCCCAAAGCTCTGAACCCAAACTCTCTGAAGCAGAAAATTCAAAGTTCAGTGGAGGAAAAGGAATGAGGTTTGTTCAGAGCTTTGGGGAATTAGTGTGCAAGGTTGGAGGAGGGAGCCGGGGTGGGGTGACAGCGAGAATTGTCCCCAAAAACTGAATTCCCTGGGACACAGAATTCTCCACAGAAACTGAATTCCCTGGGACACAGAATTCTCTAGACACAGAATTCTCTGGGACACAGAATTCTCTGGGACACAGAATTCTCTAGACACAGAATTCTCTGGGACACAGAATTCTCCTCAGGAACAGAATTCTCCACAGAAACTGAATTCTCTGGGACACAGAATTCTCCACAGAAACTGAATTCTCTAGACACAGAATTCTCTGGGACACAGAATTCTCTGGGACACAGAATTCTCTGGGACACAATTCTCCACAAAAACTGAATTCTCCACAAAAACTGAATTCTCTGGACACAGAATTCTCTGGACACAGAATTCTCTGGACATAGAATTCTCCACAGAAACTGAATTCTCTGGACACAGAATTCTCTGGACACAGAATTCTCCACAGAAACTGAATTCTCTGGACACAGAATTCTCCACAGAAACTGAATTCCCTGGGACACAGAATTCTCTGGGACACAATTCTCCACAAAAACTGAATTCTCCACAAAAACTGAATTCTCGGGACACAGAATTCTCCACTCTGGAACAAACCCTGGATTTGGTACCCCAGCGGCTGAGGATGCCCAGGAAGCACCCAGGCAGACACACAGAGGGGAAGGGACACGGTGACACCAACTTTCTGTAAAAGCTCAGCCAAGGGACAGCCACAGAGGTGGACAGGAAATAAAAACCATAAACATTCCCAGAAACACAGCAATAAAGTGCTGCAAAGCTCATGAAAAAAAACCAAGGTAGAATTTAAAATCATCATCTGTGAAATAACAGCAAATATTCTGATTTTGAACCACTGTCTACATAAAGCAAAAATCAGGGCAGAATTAAAAACCATCATCTATGAATATCAGTAAATATTCTGATTTTAAACCACTCTACATAAAGCAAAGCTCATGCCAAAAGACAGGGCAGATTTTAAAACCAAGTATAAAATATCAGTAAATATTCTGATTTTAAACCACTCTCTACATAGAGCAAAGCTCATGCCAAAATCAGGGCAGATTTTAAAACCATCATGTACAAAATAATAGTAAATACTATGATTTTAAATCACTCTTTACATAGAATAAAGCTCATGTCAAGAAACAGTGCAGAACTTAAAACCATCATCGATGAAATATCAGTAAATATTCTGATTTTAAACCACCCTCTACACATAGAGCAAAGCTCATGCCAAAAAACAGGGCAGAACTCAGAACCATCACCTATGGAATAATAGCAAATATTCTGATTTTAAACCACTGTCTACATAAAGCGAAAAACCAGGGCAGAATTTAAAGCCATAATCGATGAAATAACAGTAAATATTCTGATTTTAAACCACTCTCTGTATAAAGCAAAGCTCATGCCAAAGAACAGTGCAGAACTTAAAACCATCATCTATAAAATAATAGTAAATATCCTGATTTTAAACCACTCTCTACACAGAGCAAAGCTCACGACAAAAACTGGGTCAGGATTTAAAACCATCAAGTATAAAATATCAATAAATATTCTGATTTTAAATCACTCTTAACATAGAACAAAGCCCATGCCAAGAAGCAGTGCAGAATTTAAAACCATCATCGATGAAATATTAGTAAATATTCTGATTTTAAACCACTGTCTACATAAAGCGAAAAACCAGGGCAGAATTTAAAACCATCACCTATGGAATAATAGTAAATATTCTGATTTTAAACTGCTCTCTACATAGAGCAAAGCTCATGCCAAGAAACAGTGCAGAATCTAAAACCATCTTAAAACTTTGCTTTATGTAGAGAGTGGTTTAAAATCAGAATATTTACTATAAAATAATAGCAAATATTCTGATTTTAAACCACTCTACACAGAGCAAAGCTCATGCCAAAATCCAGGGCAGAACTTAAAACCATCTTCAAACTTTGCTTTATGTAGAGAGTGGTTGACAATCAGAATATTTCCTATAAAATAACTGTAAATATTCTGACTTTAAACCACCATCTACATAAAGCAAAGCTCATGCCAAAAGACAGGGCAGATTTTAAAACCATCATGTATAAAATAACAGTAAATATTCGGATTTAAACCACTCTCTACATAAAGCAAAACCAGGGCAGGATTTAAAACCATCATCTATAAAATAACAGTAAATATTCGGATTTTAAAGCTCCCTGTCCCTCCCAGCCCAGGACATTGCAGATTTTGTGAGCTTCGACCCACGAGGAAATGCTCACCAGAGCCTCCACCACTGCACACAAGCACAGGAAATGGAGGATTCCAACCCAGCCAGAAACCAGGCTGCAATTATTAATTATTGGAGAGCAAATCATGCGCTCTGGAAATTCATTTTAGGTTGGAAAACCTAAAATTTAGGTTCTGCTGCCGGCAGAAATGAAGGATTTCATCCACAGCTTGAATATTCTGGAGTTTCCACCCACCCAGAGATTTCAGAGGTGAACCTTCCGAGCTCCAGAGGTTTTTTCTGCTCTGAAACTTCTGTGAATTTGTTCAGAGTTTAAGCCTGAGATGCCCTGGGAGGTGTCCTGGGGTGGCATAATGATATTTTGTGTTCCCTATCGTTTGTGTACTTGAGCAGGAATATGGTCCTGGAGCTTTGGCTGTGTCCTGCAGCTGGGAGAAGCTCTGGGGATGTTTGAAACTTTTTCCCCAGCTCCACTACGGGGGAGTGAGAAGGAGGAAGGGACACTGTTTTTTACTTTTTTTCCCTCAGTCAGTTGCTGCTGCTGGTTGCTGGTGCTACTGGTGTGGCTGCTGCTTGGGTTTTCTTTTTGATTTTTTTTTCTCTTCTTTTTTTCCCCCCTGGGATTGTTTTTTTACATCATTTTTGGACCTTTTTCTTCAACTTTGCTTTTTTGAGGAGCCCTGGAGGGCAGCGGACGAGAATCGTCCAGGGAGCCACCGGAGGAACTCCACCCGACCCCTCCGGGGACCCTGGAAAGGGAAGCTACACCTGAGGAAAAGGACACTAAAGTTCATCAATTTATTCAGGTTTAATGACCCTTTTTTCCCTTTCCCCTTCCACTGCCTGGTCTGTTAATTAAACAGTTCTTTCCACTTTCTCTGTTAATTAAACAGTTCTTTCCACTTCAGGCTGAGCTATTCTGTTGTTGTGGGGAAGGGGTGCCAGAAACCTTTGTGGGGGAGGCACCTGCTCAGAGTGCTTTCCACCTAGGAGATTTGTCTCTAATCCAAGACAGGAGGTTTCTCCAGCTGTAAGGCTGCTGGTTCCCAGCCCAAATTCCAGCATTTCTGGGGGAATTTGTATCAATTTTAGATAAAATCATGGTCCACGTGGAGATGAACAAGCCCAGCACAGTCACTGACACAAGACTCACCCACAGCTCCAACCCAGCGAAAAAAAGCTGAGCACGAACCACAGAACAACAAGAAAAATGTGGAATTCACTCTGCATTTGCTTTGAAAAGCTCAGTGAAGCTTTGAAACGACTTCTCCCAAACACGGTCAATATGTCCTGACACCGCGCCTCGAGCTGTGCTCAATTTGGGAGAAAATTCTCAAATAGCAGATTGGTTCCCTTGCCAGGATGAGATTTGGGGAAAAGCAGCTGGAGCAGGCTGAGCTGCCCAGCTGGAGGCACAGAAAATATCACACTGCAGAGAGAAGTCACAGCGAAGTGACAGCGAAATCCAAAGGCTCCTGGGAGGACACGACCCAAGAATGGAGCTGTTTACATCCCAAAGCAGCTCCGACCTGGGGAATTTTATTTAAAACCCATCCAGTTTAATCTGCATGAATTCTCCGAGGGAATGGCTGAAGCCAGGCTGTCACCATCGCAGTGTGGCCCTCGGCTTGGGGACGCTGCCCTCGTGCCCCACGCGGTGCCACGGCCACGCTGGCTCCCCAGCAGGGCTCCGCTGGGTGAAATCCTGACTAAGCAGGGCAAACAGAAATAAACCCCAGCCAAAAAGGCTTATTATAGGCTTAATATTCCTAAAAATAGCAGGAGAGCCAGGGACTGATGGGTGCTGCCACCGCTCGGTTGGGGAAGTTTAAATTCCTGCTGGGGTGGAGGGGCTGCCTGAGTCCAGCCTGGGAAAAATCAAATAAAGAGCTTTTTTTGAGGCTTTTTGGAGTCAGTAATGATCCAGAGCTCAGCCAAAGCCTGCAGAAATGGATCTGACTGTGTGAAGATGATTTGAAGATGAAGCTCTTCCCCTGCACAGCCCTCGATGCAGGAACTGCCCCGGAGGGAAATCCCTCAGTGATGGACGGGCAAAGGGACGAGGCTGTGTTGCTGCCTTTGGAAAGCTCTGCAGGCACAGGAGAGATGCTGAAAACCTCCTGAATTCAGAGATTCCATCTCAGCTGCCCCACGGCCATACTCCACCGCCAGGGAACCCCCAGGACCTGAGCCAGGCCGTGCTGCTGCCTTCAGAAAGGAAAACTGCACAGGCTCAGGTGAGATGCTGAAAACCTCCCAAATTCAGAGATTCCATTTCAGCTGCCCCACGTCTGACCCCACGGCCAGGGAACCCCCAGGACCTGCTGCCTTCAGAAAGGAAAACTGCACAGGCTCAGGTGAGATGCTAAAAACCTCCGAAATTCAGAGCTGCCATTTCAGCTGCCCCATGTCTGCCCCCACCGCCAGGGAACCCCCAGGACCTGCTGCCTTCAGAAGGGAAAACTCTGCAGGCACAGGTCAGATGCTGAAAACCTCCCGAATTCAGAGCTGCCATTTCAGCTGCCCCACGTTCCTATTCCACAGCCAGGGAACCCCCAGGACCTGCTGCCTTGGGAAAGGAAAACTGCACAGGCACAGGTGAGAAGTTAAAAACCTCCTGAATTCAGAGCTGCCATTTCAGCTGCCCCACGGCCATACCCCACCAGCAGGGAACTCCCAGAACCTGAGCCAGGTCGCGCTGCTGCCTTCAGAAAGGAGAACTCCACAAGCACAGGTGAGATGCTGAAAACCTCCCGAATTCAGAGATTCCATTTCAGCTGCCCCACGTTCTTATTCCACGGCCAGGGAACCCCTACGGCCTGCTGCCTTCAGAAGGGAAAACTCCACAGGCACAGGTGAGATGCTAAAAACCTCCCAAATTCAGAGATTCCATCTCAGCTGCCCCACAGCCATATCCCACCACCAGGGAACCCCCAGGACCTGCTGCCTTTGGAAAGGAGAAATCCACGGGCACAGGTGAGATGCTAAAAACCTCCTGAATTCAGAGATTCCATTTCAGCTGCCCCATGTCCGTATCTCCCCGCCAGGGAACCCCCAGGACCTGCCCCACATCAGAAAGGAAAGCTCCACAGGCACAGGTGAGATGCTGAAAACCTCCGAAATTCAGAGCTGCCATTTCAGCTGCCCCATGTCCCTGTCCCACCACCAGGGAACTCCCAGGACCTGAGCCAGGTCGCGCTGCTGCCTTCAGAAAGGAGAACTCTGCAAGCACAGGCGAGATGCTGAAAACCTCCTGAATTCAGAGCTGCCATTTCAGCTGCCCCACGTTCCTATTCCACTGCCAGGGATCCCCCAGGACCTGTGCCTGGTCATGTTGCTGTCACGGGCACAGGTGAGATGCTAAAAACCTGAATTCAGAGCTGCCATTTCAGCTGCCCCGTGTTTGTGTCCCACTGCCAGGGAACCCCCAGGACCTGCTGCCTTCAGAAGGGAAAACTCCACAGGCACAGGTGAGATGCTGAAAACCTCCTGAATTCAGAGATTCCATTTCCATATCCCACTGGCAGGGAACCCCCAGGATCTGCTGCCTTTGGGCAGGAAAGCTCCAGAGGCTCAGGTGAGATGCTGAAAACCTCCCGAATTCAGAGCTGCCATCTCAGCTGCCCCACAGCCCTACCCCACCCCAGAGCCCGTGCCAGGCACCAAAGGGCACCTCCTGCCACTTTCCATTCACCCGTTCTGCTCTCCTCCCCCAGCCCCACTGCCAGGGAGCTCTCCCCACACCACCCACCCCAAAGCACCCCTAACCCCCCTGTGCCCCCGAAACCCCAAACCCAGCCCGCGTTACCCGCCGGCCAGCGGCTGCATCCGCGCGGCTCCTCCGGGTGGCACGGCCTGGGGACAGCTCGGGAGGTGGCACTGGCACTTAATCAGCTTTGATTATGCGGGAGCTGGACGTGGAGCTGAATGAAAAATCAGCCCTGGCACGTCAGCGGCTCAGGGCAGGTCACAGGGACAGGGCTGGGTGGCACTGCTGTTCTGCAGGGAGCTCTGCACCCCAAAAACTGTCACCCAGGACTGGTGACCCCAAATTGTCACCCAGGAGTGCTGACCCCAAATTGTCACCCAGGACTGGTGACCCCAAATTGTCACCCAGGATTGGTGACCCCCAAATTGTCACCCCAGGAGTGGTGACCCCAAATTGTCACCCAGGACTGGTGACCCCCAAATTGCCACCCAGGAGTGGTGACCCAGCTCAGCTATCTGATGGAAATTGCTGCTTTCTCACACACACCCTGTGAGGCTTTAAATATATATATTTATATATAAATATTGTAAATATATGTATTTAATATAGATATTTAACACATACTTAAAATATATTTAAAATATATTTAATATATAATATTTAATATATATTTACTATATATCATATATTTATATATTTAACATATATTTCATATATATATTTAATATATAGTCTATATATATTTAATACATAACACGTATTCAACATATATAATATATACTTAATATATATTATATATATTTAATATATATAATACATATATTATAATATATTATAATATATTTAATATATACTTATTATAGCTATATTTAATATATATAAAAATATAAAAATATAAAATATAAAAATATATAAATATATAAATATATAAATATATAAATATATAAATATATAAATATATAAATATATAAATATATAAATATATAAATATATAAATATATAAATATATAAATATATTGCTGCCCACAGGAACAACATCCAAAGCCAAAAAGGAAGGGTAGAAATAAGAAAAGACTTCCTGACTTTCCCAGGACAGCCCATGGCACAGTCCCTGGCTGTAAAACACACACTACCGCTATTTATTTTTATCTTTTTAGAAGCTCATTTTAGCAGGGCAGAGGTTGACTACAAATACACTGGGAAGGGATTTAAAAAAATTTTAAAAAATCAAACTCAAAAAGTGAGATGTGATTCAGTATTTTCAGCCTCAGCCAGCTCCCCGAGGCTCATCACAATTCAAATAAGCTGCTTTGAGAAATTATAGTTCTTCCCCTCCCCAACACCTGCAATTCTGCTATTATTACTGCTAATATTATTATTATTATTGGTAATAAGGTGTTTTTTCACTGCTGCCTTTGCACTCAGCTATTATGTAAGAGGACGCTGCGATCACCGGTGTAAATATTTGGAAATAAAGCCAAATGATGGTGTCTCAAAAAGAAAAATCCCACCTGGGCTGAGGTGTGAGGGGCAGGGAGAGGAGTTTGGCCCCAAGGAGAGCTGCAGGGTGAGGCAGACGGGAACTGCCCCTCCTCGTGGCAGCTCAGCTTCCAGCCCAGCCCAGCCCAGGGAGGAGAAAACCTCCCAGGCTGACTTTCCCAATGCTGTGAGTCAAAGGAAGCTCCCAGCGAAAACAGTAATTACTGCAGTGCCAGGCCCCAATTAACGAGGTGTCCTGTCCGAAAGCAGGGCATGTGCCCCTGGCTGAGCGCTCCCTGTGCCTGTCCTGCCACACAGAACTTGGGCCTGGCCCCAGGGACACCTGGGCCCTCAAAATGTCCCTTGGAGGGGCTGCCAGTCCACCCTGGGGATCCCTGCGCTGTTTGATGTCACTGGAGTCAGACATGAAATCCTGGAGTGGTTTGGGTTGGAAGGACCCTAAAGCCCATCCAGGGACACCCGGGCCCCCAAAATGTCCCCTGGAGGAGCTGTGAGTCCACCCTGGGGATCCCTGTGCTGTTCTCTGCTGGAAATGCCTCACTGGAGTCAGACACGAGATCCTGGAGTGGTTTAGGTTGGAAGGACCTTAAAGCCCAGCCAGGGACACCCCCAAAATGTCCCCTGGAGGGGCTGCGAGTCCACCCTGGGGATCCCTGCGCTGTTTGATGTCACTGGAGTCAGACACGAAATCCTGGAGTGGTTTGGGCTGGAAGGACCTTAAAGCCCATCCAGGGACACCCAGACCCCCCAATACGTCCCCTGGAGGAGCTGTGAGTCCACCCTGGGGATCCCTGTGCTGTTCAATGCTGGAAATTCCTCACTGGAGTCAGACACGAGATCCTGGAGTGGTTTGGGTTGGAAGGACCCTAAAGCCCATCCAGGGACACCCGGGCCCCCAAAATGTCCCCTGGGGGAGCTGTGAGTCCACCCTGGGGATCCCTGTGCTGTTCTCTGCTGGAAATGCCTCACTGGAGTCAGAGACAAAATCCTTGAGTGGTTTAGGTTGGAAGGACCTTAAAGCCCAGCCAGGGACACCCCCAAAATGTCCCCTGGAGGGGCTGCGAGTCCACCCTGGGGATCCCTGCGCTGTTTGATGTCACTGGAGTCAGACATGAAATCCTGGAGTGGTTTAGGTTGGAAGGACCTTAAAGCCCAGCCAGGGACACCCAGACCCCCAAAAATGTCCCCTGGAGGGGCTGTGAGTCCACACTGGGGCTCCCTGTGCTGTTCCGGGCCCCCAAAATGTCCCCTGGAGGGGCTGCCAATCCACCCTGGGGATCCCTGTGCTGTTCAATGCTGGAAATGCCTCACTGGAGTCAGACATGAAATCCTGGAGTGGTTTGGGGTGGAAGGACCTTAAAGTCCATCCAGGGACACCTCCCACCGTCCCAGGGCACCCCAAGCCCTGCCAGGGACACTCCCAGGGATCCAGGGGCAGCCCCAGCTGCTCTGGGAATTCCAGCCCAGCCCCACTCCACCCTCACAGCCTTCCCAAGATCCAAACCTTTCCTCTTTTAGTTGAAAGCCCTCCCCCTTTTCTTTCCGTGGAAGAAGTCCTGTGCCCCCAGTGTGGGGTGGGAATGGATGAGATTTAAGGTCCTTCCAACCCAGAAAATGCTGGGATCCTATAAAATCAGATTGCCAGAGTTCCCATTGTCACCCAGCGCGGTCACACAGCTCCTGGCAGAGGGAGGAGGGAGAAGAGAATCCAATTTGGGGCAAAAACTGCAATAAAAATTTGGGACACCAGCTCGGGGGACATGGGCCGAGCCATTTTTCTTTTTCCTTTCCTTTCCTTTTTCCTTTTTCAAAAGCCATTTTCCTTTCCTGGTGAAGCCTCCCCATTCTCCCTGGGGCAGGGAGGGAAGCCCAATCTGAATTTTGCTTCCCAGTCTCCCCAAATCTCTCTTTTCTTTCCTCTGTGTGAAACACAACCTGTGGTTTGCATCTCCCCCTGTCTCATCGTCCGAACAACCACTTGGAACCAAATAAATTAGCAGTTTATTGTTCACCTGCCCCAATGAAGTGCTGGTTTAAAAAGTGTTACGTGTGATGTGGCACGGCACCGAAATCGAAAATAAACGGGGTGAGAGAACAGGAATATGGAAAATCCATCAAAATTTTCATCAAAATCTTAATTTTTTTTTCCGTTTTTCTCATTATCTATGAGCCTCATTGTCCGACACCACCCAAAATAAAAGTGTTTCGGCTTCAGGTTGTGTCACCAGCAGTTTCCCTTCCCCTATAAAATCAGATTCTGTGTAAATGTGACATCAGTTTCTGCAAGGAGAGTCAGAGCAGAGCTCTCCCTGCCCTGTTTGTGTCCCTGGTTTACACAACCTCCACTCCTTGAACACCAAACCCCAGGCAGAGCACAGGGAGCACCCAGGGAAGGGACAGGGACAACCCCAAAAGGATCAGCTCTAAAGACAAACCCCAAAAAAACACAGGAGCGGCGTTTCGGAGGCAGGAACGCAGCAGATTCCAAAATGGGATTAGGGTCAGTGAGATTATTCAGTTCGGCTCTCTGAACACAGACAGGATTAATTATTAGAAGGCAATTTGATTTTGGAGCATTCAGTTTCCTGTTTTTCTCCCAGTTTAGCTCATTTGATGTCTCTACAGTCAAACAAGACCTGGGAACTGCAGAGGTTCAGAAGGGTCAGAATTCCCTGAAGAATTCCAGAATTCCCTGAAGAATTCCTGAATTCCCACAAGAGAAATGCCCTGGATCAATGAATTCCTGAATTCCCAGGAGAGAAATACCCTGGATCAATGAATTCCAGAAGAGAAATGCCCTGGATCGATGAATTGCCTGAAAAGTAATGCCCTGGATCAATAAATTCCAAAATTCCCAGAACATAAATGCCCTGGATCAATGAATTCCTGAATTCCCTGAAGAGAAATGCCCTGGATCAATGAATTCCTGAATTCCCAGATGAGAAATGCTCTGGATCAATGAATTCCAAGAGAAATGCCCTGGATCGATGAATTCCAGAAGAGAAATGCCCTGGATCAATGAAATCCTGAAGAGAAATGCCCTGGATCAATGAATTCCTGAATTCCCTGAAGAGAAATGCCCTGGATCAATGAATTCCAAGAGAAATGCCCTGGATCAATGAAATCCTGAAGAGAAATCCCCTGGATCAATGAATTCCAAGAGAAATGCCCTGGATCAATGAAATCCTGAAGAGAAATGCCCTGGATCAATGAATTCCTGAATTCCCAAGAGATAAATTCCCTGGATCAATGAATTCCAAGAAAAATGCACTAGATCAATGAATTCCAAAATTCCCAGATGAGAAATGCCCTGGATCAATGAATTCCTGAAGAGAAATGCCCTGGATCAATGAATTCCAAGAGAAATGCTCTGGATCAATGAACTCCAAAATTCCCTGAAGAGAAATGCCCTGGATCAATGAATTCCTGAATTCCCAGGAGATAAATTCCCTGGATCAATGCATTTCCCAGGCCGGAGGTGCTCCCAAGGCTCACCCCAGCCTCTCATTCCTCAGACACATCCCTGGAGTTCTCACAATTTCATTTTTAACACCACAAACCACCCCATGGACACATTTCCCAGCCAGGCTCAGCTCCTGCTCTCTGGAGGGTCTGGAGACTCCCAGAGGAAGCTGGAAACGACGGAGCTTTTTGTTTTGGAGGATGTAGAGGAGACTACACGGATGGCTCACAGCCGGGGAAATAAAAAAGGACTGGAATGACTTAATCCTGACAGGCTCAGGGGAAGCCAGGACACCTCCAGGTGACATCCCAGGCCATGGGAACACGGACAAGGTTGATCAGGGAAGTGCTGAGAGCTCAGGCCTTGGTAAATGAGTCCTCCAAGAGCATGAGGAGTCGCTCGGAAGCACCAGGAGATGTCTCCCCTCCTCTCTGGTGATGTTTGGCTGCTCTTCCTCAGGCAGGAAGCAGAGAAATCCCAAATGTAAGCAGGGATTGGATCTGTCGGGGCATGTTCGGCACGGATCTGACAGCACAGAGAATCAGGAGTCAATCTGGGTAATGTTTTCCCTTTTTGTTTGCTTTGCTGCAGTAAGTGGTGATTTTCTCTGCGGTGGCCACACCTCCTGTAAAGAGACTAATCCGAAATGCTCGTGGGGCCAGGCATGGCATTCCCAGGAAGAAGAGAATTCCACTCTTCCTGGAATCAGAAAGCCACGGGAGAGTCCAATTTAAGGAGCTCAGCCCATATTCCATATTTTATTCCTACAGTAAGGAATTATTATTATTTTTATTGAACCCCCTCACGAGTGCATTTGTGAATTCCCCACCAACAATGGCTCAGGAATCTGTTTACGTGGCTCAACAAAAGACAATAAACGAAGTGCAAAGCCACCCCAGCCTCCCCCTCGGCAGCTCCCTCGCTGTTTGGAGTCTGCAACAGACACAATACATTAGTCACAGCCCCAGGTTGGGCTATTTTTACCCCAAGATAAGATCCCAGACTCGAAGGGATGACTTCCCTCTCCTCAGCCACGGGAAATGGCCTGGGAGTGCCCACAGGTGAGGGGGAGAGGAGGGAGAGGAGAGAGAGGAGGAGGGAGAGGAGGGAGAGGAGGAGGGAGAGGAGGGAGAGGAGGAGGGAGAGGAGGAGGGAGAGGAGGGAGAGGAGGAGGGAGAGGAGGGAGAGGAGGAGGGAGAGGAGGAGGGAGAGGAGGAGGGAGAGGAGGAGGGAGAGGAGGGAGGGAGAGGAGGGAGGGAGAGGAGGAGGGAGGGAGAGGAGGGAGGGAGAGGAGGGAGGGAGAGGAGGGAGGGAGAGGAGGGAGGGAGAGGAGGAGGGAGGGAGAGGAGGAGGAAGAGGGAGGAAGAGGAAGAGGGAGGAGGAAGAGGCAGGAGGAAGAGGGAGGAGGAAGAGGCAGGAGGAAGAGGCAGGAGGAAGAGGCAGGAGGAAGAGGCAGGAGGAAGAGGCAGGAGGAAGAGGCAGGAGGAAGAGGCAGGAGGAAGAGGCAGGAGGAAGAGGCAGGAGGAAGAGGAGGACCAATCACCCCTTCCCTTCAGGGCTTTCCAATCTCCCACAGCTCTGAACAGCAGCTCCCAAACTCCACACATTTCTGCCCAATTTTCCCCTGCCCCACGAAATGTGAACTCCCACAGAACTTTGGCCTGTGAAGCACAATCATTACAAACTGGTTTCGAGGAAGCACAGAGGAATTTCCACCCATCCTGCCCCTCTGAAAAATAAATCTATTTTTAAGCGTGAACACACATTTTGGAAGCTCTTCCGACCAACATAACCTCAGTGGAAAACCAGGGATTTAAAGGAAAACAGCTCTAAAACTTTCCAGGTCACACAGGTGAGTGGGACAGAGATAATCCACGCTGGGGCTGATAATGAATTTATAATCATGGAATGGTTTGGGGTGGAAGGGACCTCAAATCTCATCCATTCCCAGCCCTCCCACCACCCCAGGGTGCTCCAAGCCCTGTCCAGCCTGGCCTGGGACACCTCCAGGGCTGGGGCAGCTCTGGGCAAACACAGCAACCAAAGCAGCCAAGGCACAGGAGGATGTTTAAAAGCATTTCTTGTAGCTCAAAATAAGCCTTTCTATAACACACCAACTCTTCCTGTATAAATATAGGTTTTAAAAATTAATTTAGGCCTCAAACGCTCCTTGAGCACTTCGCTCGTTTTCCAACTCGTCTGTTTTTTTACTATAAGAAGAAAATAGCATTCCAGCAAAAAAAAAAAAACCCCACCCAAAACAAGCCAAACAAAGCTCTTCCCAACTCCTTTTTCCCCAATGAATTGGGTTCATCATGTCCTGGTACAACCCTGATGAAAACCCTCCCAAAACTGGAAAGAATTTCAGAATTGCAAGGCGAAGGCTAAGGAAGCAAAGGATGTGGCGATGCCCTACGAGAGACATTTCCCCACAAAGTCTGTCACCAGCCTGGGTTTTCTCTTTGCTCTGTAACCAGCCAGTGGGGAAAAAAAAAAAAAAAGCTCTCAGGGGTAAAAAAAAATAAATAAATAAAAAATCTGTGCAGCCAAGAAGAGCCCAGAACAGTAAATACAATAACCCTGGGCTCACGTGCAGGATCCTCTCTGGAGTTCCCGGGGTGAGCCCGATGTTTTTAGCCCTGGATGCTACAGAAACACCAATATTTGAGCACTAAAAACCTGAGCATTTCACGGGGATCTGACGGAGGAAGAAAACAATCCCACGTGCGGTGCTAGACCACTTCCCGCACCTTTCCCAGCCCCAGCCTGAGCAATTCCACACGGAGCTCTGTGCAAGCAGAGCCTCTCCGCTTTGCCATGAACCAGAATTTTCCCTGGATCGCCATCCCATCCCTCCCCACCACGGGGGAACAGCCACATCTTCACCACTCCAGGCTCTTTTTTGTCCCCCACACAGTCCGGAGAGGGAGCAGGCAGGGATTTCCATCCTCCACAGCCACGGGAAGTAAATCCTGCTGCTGCCCTTCCTCCCTACCCCTCCTCCTCCTCCCCCGGGAAGACAGCTGGGACAACAATGCGGCTGGAATCGCCCTGGCTCCGCACGCTGCTTTGTGCCATGTCCTTTCAATAGATCTCATTGTTTACCCTCCGCTCCTTCAGTCCTCTCCATCCCCCACCTCCCCGTAAGCAAATTTTTTTTTTTCCCGGCTACTAAAAAAAAAAAAAGCGAGGCTGAGGCCACCTTTCCCCCCCAAAGGCTGTGGTGTTTTCCAGGCGCAATTCTCCACATCTCCTGCTCCATCATCAACTTCGCTGCCAGCAACACGTTGGCAGCAGCTCTGTCCCCCCCCCGGTACCCCCAAACCCCTCCCCGAGTTTATAACAGACGGGGGAACCCCCAAAATGGGGCGGGGGGGGGGGTTTCATACCTGCACCCCCCAGGCTCGGACCCCCCTCTGCACCCACAGATCCCCCCCAGCCCCACTGATAGAAGGATCTGCCCTCAGCCCCCCTTGGGAGTTGAAATCAGATGGGGGAATCCCCTCCCCAAAATGGGGCTGGGGGGTTTCATACCCGCACCCCCCAGGCTCGGACCCCCCTCTGCACCCACAGATCCTCCCCAGCACCATTGATGGAAGGACCCCACCTCAGCCCCCCATGGGGGTTTAATTCAGATGGGGGAACCCCCACCCCAAAATGGGGCTGGGGGAGAGTTTCACACCGGGACCCCCAGGCTCGGACCCCCCTCTGCCCCCACAGATCCCCCCCAGCCCCATTGATAGAAGGATTCCCCCCTCAGCCCCCCATGGGGGTTTAATTCAGATGGGGAACCCCCTCCCCAAAATGGATGGGGGGGGGAGAAGTTTGACACCGACCCCCCAAGTCTGGGGGTCCAGGCCTGAGGCCCCACACCCCCACAGACCCCCCAAATGCGACCCTGTCCAGCCTCATTCCTGCCGAGCCCCCCACGGGAACCCCCCCAAATATAGGGTGGGGAGCAGTCTCACACCAGCCCCCCCAAACCCGAGGGTCACAGCCCTGAGCCCCCCGCGCCCCCACAGCCACCCCCGACCCCCAGCCCCATTCACAGACCCCCCCACGGGAGTTTACATCCATCGAGGGAACATTTCCCCCCTAAAACGGGGGGGTGGGGGGGACAAATTTCACTCCAGCCGCCCCCCAAACGCGGGGGTCACAGCCCCGAGCCCCCCGGGCCACTCACAGCCACCCAGGGCCGCGACCCCCATCCCAGCCCCATTCACAGACCCCCCCCACGATAGTCTACATCCATCGAGGAAACATTTCCCCCCTAAAACGGGGGGGTGGGGGGGACAAGTTTCACTCCAAGCGCCCCCCAAACGCGGGGGTCTCAGCCCCGAGCCCCCCACAGCCACCCAGGGCCGCGACCCCCGTCCCAGCCCCATTCAAACAGACCCCCCCGCGGGCCCCCCGACTCCGCGCTGTCCGGGGGGGGCGGGCAGGGCTCTGAGGGCCATCGCGGGGGTCACGCACACACCGCGGCCCGGTCCCCCCCGCGCCTCCTCCGCCGGGCCAGGCCGGGCCTCCCCCCGCGGGGCCGGCCGGGGCCTCACCTCAAAGCGGCTCTTAGTGACCCCGTTCATCTCCCTGCGCATGGCGGGGCCGGCGGGAGGGCGGCGGGGGGCGCGGGGCCCGGGGGGTGCGGGGCTGCCGGAGCGCGGCCTCCGCCCGGCGCCGCCGCCGCGTCCGCTCCGGCCTCAACTTCGACCCAAAACAAAAACACTGCGCACCTGCCAGCAACGCGCGCGCTCATTGGACGGCGCCGCCGCCGCGCGCCGCGGGGAGGGGGGGGCGCCTGGGGGGGAGGGCGGCGAGGGGGGAGGGGAGACGGGACCGGGAGGGGAGGGGAGGGGGACCGGGACCGGGACCGGGACCGGGACCGGGACCGGGAGGGGAGGGGGAACGGGACCGGTAGGGGAGGGGAGGGGGAACGGGACCGGGAGGGGAGGGGAGGGGGACCGGGACCGGGACCGGGACCGGGACCGGGACCGGGACCGGGACCGGGACCGGGAGGAGGAACGGGAGAAGGGACACAGCGGGCGGGGAATAGAGGGGGAGGGGGTCGCGGAGAGGGGACCGGGAGTGCCCCGGGGAGGGCGATGGGGGGGGGAAAGGGGGTGCGAAAAGAGGGGGACGGCACCGGGACCGGGAGGGGAGGGGGAAAGGGAGAGGGGGAACGGGAGAGGGGACACAGCGGGCGGGGAGTGGAGGGCTCGGGGGTCGCGGAGGGGAGAACCGGGAGTGCCCCGGGGAGGGGGATGGGGGTGCGGAAAGAGGGGGACGGGAGCGGGGCTGCCGAGGGGGAGGGGAACGGCACCGGGAGGCGATCCGGGAGCGGGACCGCCCGGGGGACCGAGGGGAGGCGGCGCGGGGAGCGGGTGCGGGAGCGAGGTTGCCCCGAGGCTGCGGGGCCGGGGGTGTCGCGGGAGGGCGGAGGGACGGGGAGGGAGAGGGACCGGGGGGCACCGCCGAGCGAGGCTCCCCCCACCTACCCCGCAGGCCGCCGCCCCCATCGCGCCGCCGCGGGGGTCCTGCCGTGCCCTCCCCGGTGCGGGGCGAGGGGCGCTGCCCCCGTGCCGGGGCTGCGGGACCCCCGCCCCGCGGCGGCCGCAGGATGCTCCCCCCGTGTCCGGGGGGCTGCGGGGATCGGGGGTCCCGGGAGGGGGGGGGGGCGTCCCCCGCCCCTCCGCTCCCTTCCGGGAGCAGCGAGTTCAGCCAATCAGCGCCGCGCGCTGCGGTGACGTCATGGTGATGTCATTCTCGCGGGAAAATCAAGCGTGGCGGGGATGCCCTTCGCGCCCTCCCCCCACAGAGAGCCGAGACCTCTTTGTACCAAAGGGGTTTATTTGCGTGTAAATAAACATGTTCTCTGAAATATTTCCAAAAAAGTCGAAATTCCACTTTCCGCCCAAAAATCTGCCGCGGGAGCCGTGATATTTACAATTACAGCGATTTTTTCCACCCAGGGATTTATGTACATCATGATAATCGAGGAAAGAACCAGTTTCTTTTAATCTCCGTGTTCGCTTCACCACCTGAGATTAAAAGGTTTGGCTTATATTTAATTTTCACTTTATTTTATCTTTCTGAATACTGAAAGATGTAAAATCATCGAGAATAAGCAAAAATATTTCAAAAATAAACCATTTCTCAGAGCCCGAGCACTGACACCCCAAGGCCTCTGTGTGAAACACCTTTAGCTCTCCCAGGACTGACGTCATTGGAAGGGGACAGGGCACCAAAATGGGGTGAAAAGCTTTAAATTTGGGACTGGCACCTCCCACAGCAGCTGGAGGAGACATTGTTCCCTCTGTTCCCACCTTCCACAGGGGGAATTTTGGATACTGAGCTTTGGTCTGGGTGGGGGGAGAGGAAACGCGCGCAGCTTGTTCCTTTAAAATACATTTTTGTCTCAATTTTGCTGCCGAACAGAACTTCCTTCCGATTTTTTCCCAGCAGGAAAACGCGGCTCTGGCTCAGGCCAAGTCCAGGGAGCCATCCTGTGGCATTCCCAGCCCGGATTCCACTTGAAAGTGCTTTTTTCGGAAGGCTGGTCGTGCCTTTGCGCAACTCAGAACGGATCGAAGGGCTTTCGTCAATAAAAAATGGATTAAATAAAGAGGAGAGGGGGGCGGAGAGCCCTCAGGAGGCTGAGCTGGCAGCAGCAGGGTCTCCAGCTGAATTATTCCTCTGGGATTGCATTCCTGACATCCTCTCGGTCACACGATTCCGACAGCAGCGTTTGGATTTATTTCCCATTTTCCTATCGTTTCAGCCCCCGAGGACCGGAGCTGTGGTGAGGGGGAGGTTGTGGCACGCAGGACACCGAGAGCGAGGGATAAATACTGGAAAATAGGAGAAGGGAAAGTTCTCCGGAGTTGGGGGAAGCCTGGGAGAAATTCAGGCTCCAACACCCTGCGGGAGCCCTGGAATTGAGCTGGAGGAAGGAGGAAGAGGTGAAAAATCCCTACAATTAACAGGATAGGTGCCAATTTACTGAAAAGACATGGGCCTTTCCAAAAAGCTGGAAATCAATCAGCTTTCTTGGGGTATCCCTGGGGTCAGCCCGGGACAGGAAATTTCAGTGGTTTAAAAGAAACTCAAATTCTTGACATCTTTTCACGCTGCATCCCCAAAGGTAACCTCATTCCCGTGGGGAAATCCTGGCCTCCAGAACCAACAGCAAAATCCAGTCGGGAGCAGGATCCTGCTCAGTACATAATTCCGAAGGAGATGTGTTTGCAGAACTCCTGATTTCCCACATTCCTCCTCGGTGAATCAGATGAAACTGTTTTTAAAAATAAAACACTCTCCTGAGTCTCTTTTCCTTTCAAGGGACCACAAGATCAGCCCGGAGAGGATGCCTGAGTCATGCTCCTAATTCCAGCCAAAAGGGGAAAATCCATCTTTTAAGGGAATCAACACTTCTGCTGCAGCTCTGATCCCAGCCGAGGCACTCGGGGACTTTTTTCCAGGCAGTGCCAGTGCCAGGCAGGACACAACTCCCTCGGCTGGACAATCCTTCCTGTGTGTGTGTGACCACAATTCCCACGAGGGAATTCCAGGGAAATCGAGGGAATTCCAGGGAAATTGATGGTGCAGGCAGGAGTTCCTTTCCCACCGAGATTTGCTGGAATTTCACCCTGCTGGAATGTCACCAAAGCTGCCCAAACCCACGGGCTCTGCCCAAACTCCCTTGGGGGGAAAACAAGGAGCACGAGGGAGGCGTTCCCGCGTGGAGGTGAATAAATAGCTAAAAGAAAAGGGAAGGAAAACCCGAGGCAGCAGCAATCCTTCGGAGCTGTGACCTGGGATAAAATCCTGATTTCCGTGAGGACACAGCACCCGGCTCGTGCTGGAGCCGGGCATCGAAAGAAGGAATGCGGCGGGAATAAAATAAATTAAAAACCTCGTGGTTTTTCCTTCTTCCAAAGAATTAAAACCCAACCCTAAAGCATTTCCTAAAATAATTACTTTAAAACTTCCTACATCCAAAAGGAGCTTATCCTGAATGGGAAGAGGGCAGAGGGACTGGGATCTCCCAGGCCAGCCTGTGTCTGTGTGCCCCATTTGGGAACTGCTCCCACATTCCCACGCGGCGTCACCCCCGTTCCCTCCAACAGGGATGGTAATACTCTTAAATTCAGGAAGAATGGAGTGCCCACAGGATGACCACAGGCTGCTGGCACTCACACCTTCTGCACAGACCCCGGTGATCTGAAAATCTCGGAAATATCTTGGAAATACTTTTTTTCCCCTCTCCAAACACACCCCGTGAAGATCCGCGTGGCAGGTTTGGGATGAATCCTTCCTTCCTTCCCTCCAGGACCTGCAGGCAGCTCATCTGGGAGAATTAATTGCCAATTAGAGCAACATCCATGAGATCATCATCTTCCTCCCCAATCAGGAACTCGGGGCTGGCCCGGGACGGCCGCTCGGCCGAGAGGATGGCGCTGCTCGCCATGGACAGAGACTGATCCGCCGAAATCGGCGACTTGGACCAACTCTCCGGCTTCATGCCGTGCGATTTCTTCTTGTCCCTGTCCTTATCCCGGTCCCGGTCTCTGTCCCGGTCTTTGTCTTTCACTTTTTTCTTCTCCTTTTTGTGCTTCTTGTGCTTCTCGGCGCTGTACTCGGGCAGGGGCCGGATGCCGTCGTCGGAGCTGGGGCTGTTCTGGTAGGATTTCTCGGCGATGGACGAGCCCGACTCGCTCTCGCTGTCGATGTTCTGGGGGGTGTAGGCCGGGGATTTGCTGTGGCTGGGCGAGCAGCGCTCGTGTTTGGGGGTGGAGCCGCTGATCAGGGGCGATCCGTAGCTTTTGGAAGAAGCCATCTGAGGCCTCAGGCCGTCCCCGCCCCCTTCCCCGGGTTTCTGCAGAGTCACTTTGGCTTTAATGCTGGGGGAGCCACCATCGTGCTTGCTGATGATGATTTTGGCCACTCCGGTGCTTCCGACGTTTTTGGAATCCGAGTTCTTCTTGGAAGAGTCAACAGATCCTCCGGAAACAGAGACCTTCGATTTCTCCTTGTCGCTCTTCTCCCGCTTTCCCTGGAACTCCCCTCCAGACATGTTGTGTTTGGAGGACATCGTATGGCTTGAGGAATTGGAACTCGGCCCCATCTGCCCATCCATGGGGTCGTCTCCGCCAGGCCCGCTCGTGACCACGCCGTGCTTCAGCTTGTCGATGACCGCCGTCAGCGATGGCTTCTTGTTTCTGCTCGGGGACTTGCCTTTGGAGCTTCCATGCTGGTTCTGCGACGAAGACATGGAAGACCCGCTGGACGAGAAGGAAGATGAAGACGCCGTGGAGGAGTTGGAGGAGGGAGGCGGTTTCTGCGACATGGACCCCGAGGATCCCATTCCTGAAGAGGATTTCATGCTCGAGCCTGATCCAGTCCCAGACATGTGGGACCCACCGGAACCCGAACTGATGGGCGACTTCGCTTTAGACGACGGGGGAGTGCCTGGGACAGGCTTCATGGGAGAGGCGAGTTTGTCAGAACTCCCCGAGGGTCTCGAGTGAGACGGAGAGATGTTTGGTTTGCTCATGGAAGGGTTCATGAGGGACGATGGCTTTCCTTGAGGTTTCATCTTGGTGCTGCCAGAGCCGGTGCTGAGGCCGTGCTTGGTGATGGGGGAGGACCCCGGCTTCCCCACCGACTGCGCCGAGCCCTTGGACTGACCCGAACCGGAGCCGCCTTGGCTGGAGTAGAGGCTGCTGCTCATCTTGGAGCCAGAAGACCCTTCTGATTTGCTTTTAATTTTGCCTGAGGTTGAAGAGGAGGAAGAAGAGGAGGAGGAGGAAGAATGGCTATGATGGCTTTTGCTGCTGGAGGAGGTGACAGAACCGCTACTCGTGTACTGGCCGTGTGAAGAGGGTTTGCCAACAGTCACTGTTCCTTTTGGGATCTGAATGGTAATTTTTGGAATAGGAGGAGTAGCTACCCCGGGAGGAGTCTGCGATCTGCCCGAACTCCCCGGAGATTTGGACCCACCTGTGCTCGCCGGTGGCGTGAAGGGCCTGTTGGATGAACTGTGAGATGGAGACTTCCCATCTGTCTCCTGCTTCTTCCGCTTTGGAAGTTTCTCTTTGCTTTTGCCATCGCTGGATGGCGTCCGGCTGCGCTTCCCTGGCTTCCCATCTATCCCGGCACCTGCCATGGCACCTCCAGACCCATTGCCTTCCTTTACCCGTTTCTGAGACTTCTCTTTTCCTAAATCCCCCGTGTTCAGCAAAGGGCTCTGACCGCCACTGTGGTGCTCCATGATGTCAGAGGACCCCAGCGCTTTGCTGGCAGCTGCAATAATACTAAAATCCACCGTATCGGACGGAGCGCTCCCCTTAAATTTATTTTCCCCCCCGTCAGCCCCCAAGACTTGCACCCCCAAATTAGTTAGAGCCTGGGGGGCATAGCCCTTGAAATCGTCAGTGTCTCCGCTCTGACTGCTCTCATCGAAGTATTCCTCCCCAAAACCACTCTGGCTCTGACTGTTCAGCAAGTCAGGGTTGAAATCTACCCCGTCTGGAAAAAAATGGTTGGAGGAGTCGCTGTTGGGGCTCACAGCGGCATCCGCGATCAGGTCCGCGGGGTCTGTGTAGGGGTTCTCACTACTGTTGGTCTGAAAAACATCAGGGTCAAAGAGGGCACTTTGTGAATGTCCTGAACTAGAAGAGTCTCTGACCGGAGTCCCAATGGGTGGGCAGTCCTCGGTACTGGTGGGCAGCTTGGAAGCCTCCTCCGCTATATCCGAGAGGATGTCGGTGACATCGGCCCCGATGCTGTCCGAGCTGGACAGGCGAACCATCCTCTGGATACTGGGCTGCGCGTGGGGGATGGCCTGGGGGTAGGTGGTAGGAGGAGTGCTGCACTGGCTGGGTGCTGGAGTAATATGAGGAGTGTCCAGGGTGTCTGCGGTCATGTTGACATCAAAAATGGGGTTCTGGGAGTCAACATCCATGGAAAAGAGCTCCCTCTGGAAATCATCCTCAGTCTGGTGCTTGGGCTTGTCGGCTGGCATGCGGGATTTTTTTTTCTTTTGCTTATTCCCCCCAGGGCCCATTTCCATTCTGGGGGAGCCAGAGGAAGAGTTCTGCCTTTCCAGAGGGCTGCTCCCATAGAGAGTGGAGAAATCCTGAGGGGGATTCTCCTTAAGAAGGTTCATGAGCATGGGGTGGTTCTTGGTGTTGCTGGCTGGTGAGGATACTGGTGGTGGTGTGTGGTGGGGCGGGGTTGGACTTGAGCCAATGGTAGACCCCACATTCCCTGTGATCTGCAACAAACTAGTGAGAATAGGGTTCTGAGACACTTTGCTGAAGTCCTCCCCATGGCCCACCGAGTCATGCCTCTCTTTCATGCTTATGCTCATGTTAAACAAAGTAGTGATGGGCCCCCCAGGAAAAGTGTTGGTTGGGGTGGTGGTCCCGCTCATTGGGTTGCTGCCTGTGGTCATGCCATACCCTGGGCTGCTGGCGGGGGGCAGGTTTTTCTTCACCATGTCTTCGACTGTCTCTGCAATGAGGGACAGGGCTGGCGTGTCGGCTTGAATGGTTTCCGCTTTCCTGCGGATGGCTCTCATGGTGACAGGGATGGACATGCACCTGCAAGACACAGCTCAGGGTCAGGGTGGGGCTGGTGGCCCTCGGCGAAGGTCACTGGGGAGGTTTTGTACCTTTGTCAGGTATAAAATAAAATTTGCACAGGTCAGCAGCAGGTCTGGGTTTTGTGTCCTGCTGTTCTGCTTGGATTCACACTTATCCAGCCACGAGACACCTGCACCTTCATGCACTGCCCCGCAATCATGGGAGGATAATTAATCAATTAACTCTGATAACTAATGGCTGACAGGTCATTATCCGGCAGTTAAAAAGCACAGGGTGCAATCACAGAGTGATGGAATGGTTTGGGTGGGAAGGGACCTTAAAGCTCAGCCTGTTCCACCCCTGCCATGGGCAGGGACACTTCCCACTGTCCCAGGCTGCTCCAAGCCCTGTCCAGCCTGGGACACTGCCAGGGATCCAGGGGCAGCCACAGCTGCTCTGGGAACCTGTGCCAGGGCCTCACACCATTACAGGGAGGATTTCTGCCCCAATATTCCACCTAAAACTACTGCCTCAGTTTAAAGCCATTCCCCATTGCCCTGCCCTGATGAAGGAATTGGTTGTTACTCCAATTCTGCCAGAAAACACCTTTATCTAAGCTTGGCAAACCTCATTTCCTGCAGCCTTGTGAAAATCCCAGCATGGCTCGGTTTGGAAGGGCTCAAAGCCCATGCAGCTCCAGCTCTCTGCCATAGGCAGGGACAGCTTTTTAGGTTGCCCAAAAATCAGTGATAACAGCACATTCTCCTCAGGGATGACAACTCTGTGATGTGCTGAAAGCAAATCCAGTGGCTCTTGCTCAAAAGGTGATGGGTTAACTGTTCTGAGTGTAACTGAGGTGGGGGAACCTAGATGAAAGCTCTGTGGAAACAACCAAAAATATGTGGCAACGGTTCGTCTGGAATTGAATTTTCATCAAATCCAGTGGTTCTCACTCAAAAGGTGATGGATTAACTCTGCTCTGAGTGTAACTGAGGTGGGGGAACCTGGATAAAAGCTTTGTGGAAACAACCAACTCAAAAATGAGTAGCAACAGGTCGTCTGGAATTGAATTTTCATCAAATCCAGTGGCTCTTGCTCAAAAGGTGACGGGTTAACTGTTCTGAGTGTCACTGAGGTGGGGGAATGTGGATAAAAGCTCTGTGGAAACAACCAACTGAAAAATAAGTAGCAACAGTTCATCTGGAATTGAATTTTCATTAGGGTTTTGAGCTTCTCTCTCTTCCAAACAACCACAGAACTGCTGGATAAACGCGAGGTGGACCAGAGCTCACCTGTGGCTGGGAGTGCAAGGTGGGACAGAAGCCCAGCTCACCTTTGGACGACCTTGGCAATGAAATCATCGGTGCAGATGAGGGCATCGGACAGCCCTTTGTAGAGCTTGCAGTTCACGTGGGTGGAGTCCTGCACGTCCATCACCACTGCAAGAGAGCAGGAGTTTGGGAGAGATCAAACTCCTGGGCACAGGGCGAGGAAACCCTGCCAGCCTTCCCAAAAAACCACCGTTCCTGCTGTCCCTGAGCGCACTTACCGCACACCAGGGAGTCGTTCACGGGGTGCTGGAAGGAGACACTGAAACACGAGTCAGAGAGAGGACAAACTTCAAACTGCAGGATCCCAGGAGAATCTGAAAATGAGCAAACACCAGAGATGAACCAGAGCCTCAAAACCACACACAGATGGGGAAAAAAATCAGGGAAGCAGCAGAAGAAATGAGGAAAACTACACAGGGATCACCATTCCCATGTGATATTCCTCTGGAGGTGACACCCACCTTCCTTGAGGACTGTCCTCTTGACACAGCTGCCGATGAGGGTGTTGTAGGCCACCTGGTGCCGGATCAAGTTGAGGATGAGGGGCACCCGGCCGGGGTGCTGGAAGGCGATTTTACTGATCAGAGTGCCCTGGAGGCTTCGCCCGTCCGGGAGAGGAGCGTCTTTGTTCAGGAAGTAACAGTGCTGCTGTCCTGGAAGAGCCTGACACACAATGCCTGCTTTAGTCCAGCTGGGAACGAGCGGATAATGGACCAAGTCACCTTTCTGCCTGAAAGGGACAAGCGCTGAGGACATTTTCCTTCCAATTTGAACAAGGAAAATGTGATTTTGGCTCCTCAGCAGTGGTACTGCCCAACTGCATTCACTGCTCCCACTAGAAGAGTTTCTGGGAAGAGAATCCTCTGGAGTTAAGAGTCATCCACAAATTTAAGAATTAGGATTTCTCCCAAAATTGTGGCTGCAATTCATTCAGCCACACCTCGCTGGATGAAAGGAAGGGACAGATCCTGGAAAGGCTGAGCCCCTCTGCTCTGCTCTCCCCCCTCAAGCTGCAATGCAACAGAAAAGCATTACCCAATTTTCCTAATTACCATGGGATGGTTTGGGTGGGAAGGGAGCTTAAAGCTCATCCATTCCCACCCCACACCTTCCACTAGCCCAGGGTGCTCCTAGCCCTGTCCAGGGAGACTTCCAGGACACAACCACAGCTCCTCTGGGAACCAGGGTTCTGTGCCTGAATCCTAAGCTTGGATAAAACGGGATCTGGTTGTGAATAAATACTGAACTTGTTTCCTTTATCCTGCTTGGAAGACCCCAGAAACAGCAGAAATCACCCCAAAATGCTGCTGGGGGAGTGTCCCAGGCCAGCTGAGGGCACACTCACCGCGTAGAAGCGCATGTTGTGGTTCAGGGGCAGGGGGTCAGCCTCCTTGGACAGCTCGAACTGCGTGATCAGCTCGTACAGCGGCACGAAGGTGGGCGGCGTGTCGAACAGCGGGATCCCTGAGGGACAGCAGCAGGGACAGGTGGTGGGAAAAGCTGTCCACGTTTTAGTGAAAACACCACAAAACCTGGCCACAAAACCTGTCCACAAAACCTGTCCATGTTTTAGTGAAAACACCACAAAACCTGTCCACAAAACCTGTCCACAAAACCTGTCCACAAAACCTGGCCACAAAACCTGGCCACAAAACCTGGCCACGTTTTAGTGAAAACACCACAAAACCTGTCCACAAAACCTGTCCATGTTTTAGTGAAAACACCACAAAACCTGTCCACATTTTAGTGAACACACCACAAAACCTGTCCACAAAACCTGTCCACGTTTTAGTGAAAACACCACAAAACCTGTCCATGTTTTACTGAAAACAAAAAACCTGTCCATGTTTATTGGAAACACCACAAAACCTGTCCACGTTTTAGTGAAAACACCACAAAACCTGTCCACGTTTTAGTGAAAACACCACAAAACCTGTCCACAAAACCTGTCCATGTTTTACTGGAAACACCACAAAATCTGTCCAGGTTTTACCAAAAACACCACAAAACCTGTCCACGTTTTACTGGAAACACCACAAAACCTGTCCATGTTTTACCAGAAACACCACAAAACCTGTCCATGTTTTACTGGAAACACAAAACCTGTCCATGTTTTACTGGAAACACAAAACCTGTCCACTTTTTAGTGAAAATACCACAAAACCTGTCCACATTTTACTGAAAACACTACAAAACCTGTCCACGTTTTACTGAGAACACCACAAAATCTGTCCAAGTTTTACCGAAAACACCACAAAACCCCGAGCAACTTCCCTGGCACACGATAAAAACCTTCAGCATTTATTGACAGAAAGAAGGGAACAGCAATAAAAGCCCAGAGATGTGTCTGACCTGTGCAGCTCTGGAGTTTCTGAATGAAGGCTCGAGACACCGGAATGGGCCGGGGGAATTTCAGGAAGAAACACGCCGGCAAATCCACGCTGTTGGCACTGGTGATCGAGGAGAAAGACGGAGTTCTGAAAGATCAGGGGACAAAATTTCCTGTGAGCTGCAGGGCTTCTGTTATCACAACCTGCACGTTTGCTCAAATACATGTTGTTACACCTTAAAAATAAAGGCATTTCTCCCAGCCCTGAAACAGGCATTTCTCAGCCTAAAAATAGTAAATACTAAAAGAAGTAAATACTGAAAAAAGGAAATACTACAAAAAGTAAATACTAAAAACAGTAATTCACATAAAGCTGTGACATTCATAGGATTCATGAAATGCTGAGTGCTGCCCTCATGCCCTTACCCTTTGCTGTCCACGGGGTGGGAGCCCATGATGAGTGGAGCAATCGGGAGTTTGTGCATGGCCATGGTCCCCTCGACTGTCACCGACACGTTCATGCCCAGCGAGCGAGGAACTGCAAGAGAAGAACCCAAAAGGATGTGAGATGATGGAAAAACACCCCACCAGTGGTTTGTGGATTAAATACTTTATGAATTTAATACACTCCCCATCCCTGGAAGTGTTCAAGGACAGGTTGGATGGGCCCTGGAGCAACCTGGGATAGGTGAAGGTGGCCCCGAGCATGGAAATGGATGAGCCTTAAGGCTCCTCCTGACACAAAATGTTCTGTGAATCCATAAAATATCACTCTGGTGGTATTTCCACCCCACAAGGCACAGAGTTCACTGTTCACCTGCAGGACTAAATGGACATCAGCCAAACTGACTGCTCTACCCAAAGCTCCATTTCCCTCTTGGCCAGGTGGAGCAATTGCGTCATTCTCAAAATATTTTCCAAATGCGAGTCTGTAGTTTGCTCTTTGCAAAGCAAAACAAACAATGACGTTGGAGAATTTCCCCCTCTTCTTTCCTGAGAACTGGAGCTTGGTTTTGGCATTTTAACAAGAGCCAGATGTCCATGCATCAAAACAATCTTCCAGTGAGATGGAGAGGCACAAGGCTAACAGAATCAAGGCTAACAAAATCAATCCAATGTTAAAATGAGATTCAAGCTGAGGAAAAAGGCATCAAAACAATCTTCCAGTACAATGGAAGAGGCACAAGGTTGGATGGGGCCCTGGGATGGTGAAGGTGTTCCTGCCCATGGCAGGAGTTTGGAACTCGACGAGCTTTAAGCTCCCTTAGAATCCAAACCATTCTGGGATTGTGTGTTTTTATTCTGATAACAAAATCAATCCCATGTTAAAGCAAGATTTGCACTGAGGAAAAAGGCACCAAAACAATCCTCCAGTATGATGGAAGAGGCACAAGGTTGATGGGGCCCTGGGATGGTGAAGGTGTTCCCACCCATGGCAGGGGTTTGGAACTCGATGAGCTTTAAGCTCCCTTAGAACCCAAACCATTCTGGGAGTCTATATTTCCAATCTGATAATAAAATCGATGTTAAAATGAGATTCACTCTGAGGGAAAAGGCTCCCACAGGAGCCCAGCTGTAACTCCAGCCCAGCCACAAGGTCCAAGGTCACTGTCAGTGGTCACCTGGGCCAGTGTTTACCCCAGGCTCGTTAAACCTGCGTCCCCTGCAGGACAGCCTGTGACTGCCCCGCTGGGCAGGGTGACAGCACAGGGCAGCCAGGCTGGAATTCTGCCTCCTCCTGTCCCTCCAGCAGCCCCAGGGCTCACCCACCATTGTTCTCGTGCAGAATCACAGGGGCTCCAGAGCCATCCTCAAACAAATCGTAGGGGGAGACGTAATATTTGAGGTTCATCAGGAGACCTGCGGGAGAGAAGCTCCTGGTGAGGCATCCTGGGAAGTCAATCTGATCATCCCCACCCTCGTCCCCCTTTTACTTTATTACTTTCCATCAGTTAATGTGAAACTATCACCCATAATGAGGGCCAGGAACAAATAAATCTTTATTAATTTTTGTTTTTGAAGAGTGAATCACAGGTACCTCCACTCCTGGGGGTGAGATAGCCAACGCTGCCGTGGAGGATCTTGTCCAGGGGGTTGGCGTTGGTGGCTTGCCTGCAAGAGAGGCAATCACAGTCTGTAACAAGGCACAGCCACAGCTGAGGCCAAAATTCATGTGCTGGGACTGATTTGAACCCAAAATACACATTGCTGGGACCCAGAGAGGCCCTACACTTCACATCCTACAGGCAAAATCAAAGCTGCTTTACTCTCTGTAGCATGGCTGGTTTATCACTGAATCTACAGGAGCAAAAATATGGGCAAAGCTTTCCCAACTTCTTACTGTAAAACACATTGCCCCTAAATCCACCACGTTACAAACTTATTTTGCCTTTTAGACTCTCTTTTAATCAATTTCTGCAGTCAAAAAGGAGTTTCTCAGTGCTCTGAGCATTTACAGACATGCACAAAACCCACCCAAGCACAAACTCACCAATACATCCCGGCCATCTTTTGGAGATCCAACTCCAAGGACTGCAGAGCCAAGTACATTTTCGTTTTAAGTTTGCTTGGGAAAAGAAAAAAAAACAATAAAACAATGTAAGAAAACTTGAAAGGAACTGTGCAGTGCAAACCTACAAGCTCAGAGGGTTGTTTCATTTTATGTGTGTGGGTATAAATAAATATATTCTACACTAATTATTTTATTTTATAAACATGGATATAAATATACTCTGGACTTACTTGTCCCCTGGCAGCTTATACAAGTTCACAAGTCCCCTCAGATGCTTGGAAAACTCATCAAAATTTTTCTCTCTGAAAGCAAGAGGGAGGAAAAGTTACCAAGTATTCAAAGGAGTAGGGGATGCATTTAATTTTAAAAAGTTACATTAACACAGATGCTGAACCACTTTAAAAATACTTTTGCTACATGAAAGCTACAAAATGTCTTCAGCTTTGAAGAGCCATGCACAGCCCCAGAATCACAAGATCTGAGCCAAAAGAAGGAAACCCCCTGGAGAAGTGAGGACACTTGGAGGGGAAGGAGCAATTGTGAAGAATTTTGTGTTTGCAGACATCAAACAGCATCAGATCACTCCAGAAAACACAAAACACAACAACCCAGCCCTGTCACTCACCTCAGGTGTTGCACCAGCTCCGGGCAGCTCTGCAAAGGAAAACACACAGATATCAGTGTGAGTGCAGCTGGGAAATGTTGGGAGAGGGAAATTCCTGAGCACGGCTGTTCCTGGGCAGCAGCACCGTGCTCACAGCCACACCTTGCTGTGCTTCTGCTCACCAAGCCCTGCCAGGACAAACCCCAGCAGTAACATCTCCATTTGAAAGAAACTCCTGAAATTGTGAAGCCTGAGGTTGGAAATCTGTGATCTTACAGATCCCTTTTTCTGGAGAGGCCAATCAAATATCAATTTCACAGTCTCTTCCCTCTGCAGGGCAGTAAAGCCATTTTCCTCCAGCATTTCATATTTCAGAACTTTCCATTCCCAGATCTGAGCTTTGTAAGAGTAATTTCCCTTTCCTTTGCTTGGAAACGCAGAGATAACTTCCACAAAATTCCCAGAAATGCTGAGGTAACTTCCTCAAATAATTTTGCCATAGTGTGCATTGATTAAATTATCTCACAGGACCAAACTGCTCCATGGAGGATTTTTCTTCCTACTAGAAGGAGCAGCAAGGGCACTACTCTGGGTCTCAGGGAGAGTTCTCCTCCTGTGCAGAAGGGCAGTAAAGCCATTTTCCTCCAGCATTTTGCATTTTAGAACTTTCCATTTCCAGATCTGAGCTTTGTAAGAGTAATTTCCCTTTCCTTTCCTCGGAAACACAGCAATATCCTCCACAAAAATCTCCGAAATGCTGAGACAACTTCCTCTAGTAATTTTGCCATAGTGTGCGCTGATTAAATTATCTCACAGGACCAAACTGCTCCATGGAGGATTTTTCCTCCCACTGGAAGGAGCAGTGAGGGTGCAACTCTGAGTCTAAGGAGAGTCATCCTCCTGTGCAGAAGGGCAGTAAAGCCATTTTCCTCCAGCATTCCACATTTTAGAACTTTCCATTCTCAGATTCGAGCTTTGTAATTTCCCTTCCCTTGGAAACACAGTGATAATTTCCACAAAATTCTCAGAAATGTTGAGGTAACTTCCTCTAATAATTTTGCCAGTTGTAAATCCATAGTTTGCACTAATTGTCTCACATGAGCAACTACTCCACGGAGGATTTTTCCTCCCACCAGAAGGAGCAGCGAGGGTGTACTCTGGCTCTGAGGGAACATTAAATACAACATTTCCTCGGCTGGAGGTAAATGCAATCCCAATCCCAATCCCAATCCACAAGGGTTTCTGACTCCCAGCACACTCACCACGGGGTTCTCTCCATGGTGAGCCACCTTGACGTCGCAGAGCAGCCCCGTGGGGTCCAACTGCACCTCCACGTAGAACATGTCCGAGGTGATGTAACACTCGGTGCCGTTCGCACTCAGGTGCGACCCCAGGCTGCCCGAGGGAACCGAACAGAAATTGGGGTCAGATGTACAGAAAAGCCCACAAAAAACCCAAATCCAAGCACACAAAACCCCAAATCCAAGCACACAAAACCCCAAATCCAAGCACACAAAAACCCCAAATCCAAGCACAAAAAAACCCACAATCCAAGCACACAAAACTCCACAATCCAAGCACAGAAAAAATCCCAATCCAAGCACACAAATCCCACAATCTGAGCACACAAAACCCCAACCCAAGCACACAAACCCCACAATCCATGCACACAAAAATTCCCAATCCAAGCACACAAAACCCCTGATCCAAGCACACAAAACCCACAATCCAAGCACACAAAACCCCATAATCCGAGCACACAAAACCCCAAATCCAAGCACAAAAAACCCCACAATCCAAGCACACAAAAATCCCACAATCCAAGCACACAAAAATCCCACAATCCAAGCACAGAAAAAATCCCAATCCAAGCACACAAAACTCCACAATCCAAGAACAAAAAACCCCACAACCCAAGCACACACCTGCCCCAATCCAAGCACACAAAATCCCAACCAAGCACACAAACCCCACAATCCATGCACACAAAAATTCTCAATCCAAGCACACAAAACCCACAATCCAAGCACACAAAAATCCCACAATCCAAGCATAGAAAAAATCCCAATCCGAGCACACAAACCCCACAATCTGAGCACACAAAACCCCAACCCAAGCACACAAAAACCCAAATCTGAGCACACAAAACCCCAACCCAAGCACACAAACCCCCCAAATCCAAGCACACAAAATCACAACCCAAGCACACAAACCCCACAATCCATGCACACAAAACCCCATAATCCGAGCACACGAAACCCCTGATCCAAGCACACAAAACCCACAATCCAAGCACACAAAACCCCCCAAATACAAGCACACAAAAATCCTCAATCCAAGCACACAAAACCCACAAATCAAGCACACAAAACCCCCCAATCCGAGCACACAAAAATCCTCAATCCAAGTACACAAATCCCACAATCCAAGCACACAAAACCCCAAATTCAAGCACACAAAACCCCCCAATCCGAGCACACAAAAATCCTCAATCCAAGTACACAAATCCCACAATCCAAGCACACAAAACCCCAAATTCAAGCACACAAAAATCCTCAATCCAAGCACACAAAAATCCTCAATCTAAGCACACAAACCCCACAATCCAAGCACACGAAACCTCACAACCCAATAACAAACAACTCCCCCAATCCAAGCACACAAACCAAGCACACAAAACCCCACAAAATCCCCAATCCAAGGACACAAAACTCCACAAACCAAGAACACAAAGCCCAAAATCCATCACACAACTCCCCACAATCCAAGCACACAAAACCCCCAGTCCAAGCATACAAAATCCCCACTCCAAGCACACAAAAACCCCCAAATCCAAGCACATAAAAACCCCCCAATCCATCACACAAAACCCCACAACCCAAGCACACAACTCCCCCAATCCAAGCACACAAAAGGCCAGAACCCAATTACACAAAACCCCACAATCCATCACACAACTCCCCCAATCCAAGCACACAAAACCCCAAATCCAAGCACAAAAAACCCACAATCAGAGCACACAAAAATCCCACAACCCAAGCACAAAAACCCCACAATCCGAGTAAACAAAAATCCTACAATCCAAGCACATAAACCCCCCAAATGGAAGTACACAAAAATCCCACAACCCAAGCACACAAACCCCACAATCCATCACACAACTCCCACAACCCAAGCACACAAAATCCCCACTCCAAGCACACAAACTCCCAATTCGAGCACACAAAACTCCACAATCCAAGCACACAAAATCCCCAAACCAAGGACACAAAACTCCACAATCCAAGAACAAAAAACCCCACAACCCAAGCACACACCTGCCCCAATCCAAGCACACAAAATCCCCAATCCAAGCACAAAAAACCCACAATCAGAGCACACAAAACTCCACAATCCAAGCACACAAAACCCCAAATCCGAGCACACAAAACCCCAAATCCAAGCAGCAGGAGGCTCTGATGTGGGCAGGGAGCAGGAAAAGCCTTTGCCATGAATCAGAGGAGAAGACCCACCCGCTCTGCCTGGCGATGGACTCCAGGCGATCGGTCATGGCAGGCAGGGATGACACTGCACGGAGGAACAGAAAATAAAGTTTAGAGCAATGATCTGACATTCCCTGAGGAATAAGGCACCAGCAACAAACCCAACCCCAGCTGGGTATTCCCTCCCCTGCCTGCTCACACTGTCACGTGTGCGACTCCACGGGACCTGGGCCCAAATGTCACAGGTCTGTGAAAAACCCAAATGTTCCCAAACTGCAAAGAGAGAATGGAATTTCCTCTGCAAGGGGAATCTGGGTATGGGCACTCACATGGAATGGCTTGGAAGGGACCTTGGAGCCCATCCAGTGCCACCCCCTGCCATGGGACACCTGCCACTGTCCCAGGGTGCTCCAAGCCCTGTCCAGCCTGGCCTGGGACATTCCAGGGATCCAGGGGCAGCCACAGCTTCTCTGGGCAACGAGAGGCTTTTCCCATAAAAGCTGCACAGTCCTGATTAAAGTCCTGACTGTCCTGCCTGGCACTGAGCTCAGAGAGCTGAGGAGCCCCTGAGCACCAGGAACACGCTGGGTGGTTTTTATGGAGCATTCCCATGGATTTCCCAGCCTGCAGCAGCCTGGGAGAGCACTCAGAGAACACACCAACCTTTCAGGGCCTTCTGCAGGGTCTCCAAGCAGCTCACCAGGTGCTGGTGTCCCCCCGAGTTCAGCACCACTCGCTTTTCCTTGGTCAGACACAAGAAAAAAAAGACATTTTTTACTTCTCTTGGTAAATTCTCTTGGAATTATGGCAACTTTTGTGCAGCCGGGTGGGGTTTGTGTAGATAATTAACAGCAGGTTAGATTTCATCCCCAAATTACATCAACTTGATTCCTCTAAGTGAACAGAATCTGTTTGCAAGCAGATCACAAAGCCAATTTTTTAAAATTTATTTTCTTTCAAGCAACTTGTTCAGCCAAAAGAACACACTGTGGGAACTTGTAATAGCTCTAAGCTGAAAGTTTCAGAAGAGGTGACAGAGAAATAAAGAGCCAGGCAAACTTTTAACACCTGAGTATGTGCAGGAGGCTTTGCTGTAGCTCTCCCCTGCCTCCTGCTCCTCCTTCCCCCACCCAGACCAATATTTCCAACCCATTTTTGACACTGAGTGTTGAGCATCACTGAGCAAACTGCTCTACAAAATAATGGTTTGAAAAAATGGCTGAAAATACAAGTTTGACCCTTTTCCCAGCACTGATCTGACAATTAATCTGTAATTAGGGGAGGCAAAGGCACATCAGGCAGGGGGGGTTGGACATCTCTCCCTCCCCTGCACCATGTGGGGACCCCCAACCACAGAGATCCAGGAGGGAATGAACCCTTGGACACAACAAAAACACCCTGAAGGGATCTAAGAACCCAACAGAAAATGATCACCAGAGACAGTGAGGCCAGGGGGGCAAAGTCCCCAGGGGTTTGGGGCTCTGATCTCATCCAGAAATCCCTCCTGGGGTGAAGGCAGAGTTCAGCTTTCCTTAGCTTTCCCTGAGGTAATGATCCACAGGGTGAGAGGGATCCTGGGATGGGTCGGAGACAGCAGCAGGGCTTCACTCAGAGCAATGTCCCCAAGGCTTTGGGGCCTTCTCTGATGAGTTCTGCCATCATCACCATCATCCAGAAATCCCTCCTGGGGTGAAGGCAGAGTTCAGCTTTCCTTAGCTTTCCCTGAGGTAATGATCCACAGGGTGAGAGGGATCCTGGGATGGATTGGGGACAGCAGCAGGGCTTCACTCAGAGCAATGTCCCCAAGGCTTTGGGGCCTTCTCTGATGGGTTCTGCCATCATCACTATCATCCAGAAATCCCCCCTGGGGTGAAGGCAGAGTTCAGCTCTCCTGAGCTTTCTGTGGGGTGAGAGGGGTCCTGGGATGGATTGGGGACAGCAGCAGGGACTCAGGGCAGTCCCCATGGCTTTGGGGCCTTCTCTGATGGGTTCTGCCATCATCACCATCATCCTCCCCCCAGGGCCCAGCAATGCTCACCATGACCTGCCGCACCAACTTCATGGTTTCTGTCCAGGGCCGGTTCTGGCTGTACTTGGCGTGGAGCCGTTCCAGGAGGGAGCTCATCTTGTTCAGCTTCTCCGCCTCTGGGGGACAGGAATATTCAGCACAGAGGATGAGCTAATATTGCAAGTTTCGCACACAGTTTGGGAATAACACACTTTGAGATAAAGATGACTTCAAAAAAATGACTGCTAGTTTAATCTCAGAACTCGAGGTGAGGTAAATTATGGAATATCCCAAGCTGTCAAAACCTGAAGGGCCATGCAAAGCCCATGGAATGCCTGTCAGGATAAGGCCCAGCTCCTGCTCTGCACAGTCCCTGAGTGATGTGGCCCCAGCAGGCTCAGTTCTGTATCAGGGGCACTGTGTGAGGATCCAACAGGACCCTCAGGCTCTAAGGATGAGCTCTGGGACAGGAGAGTGTGGGGAACACAAGGTTAAAGCAGAGGGGGTTTGTGTCCTGGATTGCCCCTCCATTCTCTCTCCCAGCTTCTTGAAAGGTCTTCAAACCTTCCATCATCAAAAACATCAACCAAGTCATTCCAACTGTCACAGATTCTGTGCTCAGCCACACTCCTGCCTCGCAGTGGGTCTCAGAGCTGTGTCTGGGAGGTTTAGGGTGGATTTTGGGAAAGGTTTTTCCCCCAGAGGGTGTGGGGCACTGCCCAGGCTCCCCAGGGAATGGGAACAGCCCCGAGGCTGCCAGAGCTCCAGGAGCTTTGGACAATGCTCTCAGGGGTGCCCAGGGTGGGATTGTTGGGGGTCTGTGCAGGGATGGCAGTTGGATTTTGATGATCCTGTGGGTCCCTTCCAGCTCAGAACATCCCATGGTTCTATAATCAGCTCAAAGCTGAGGGCTGCTGTCCCCTCAGTGCTGCCTCAGAGCCAGGACACAGCTCCATGTGCCAGGAGAGATGAGTGACTGCAGGGTGACAAAGAGAACGTGGCTTTCAGGAACTCTCAAATCCTGTATTGAATTGCCAAGAGACAGAGTTTTGCACACCTCCATGTCAAAAACATCCCAGTGGAGGTCACCCCAGAATAAACCCTGTCCCTGGCACCAGAGGGTCCAAGGCAACATGACATTTTAGTGTCACCTCACAGAACCCTGTGGCTTTCATCTGCCAAACTTCCACTGTTTGGGTTCATTATTGACGCTCTCCCAGCCCAGAGACCTAACACCGAACCCTCAAAATCCAAGTGTAAGGAATAAATAAATGCGTACTGGATGTTTTGGAGTCTCCCACTCCGGAGACATTCCAAACCCACCGTGTCCCCTGCTCCAGATCACCCTGCCTTGGCAGGGGGGTTGGACTGTGTGATCTCCACAGGTCCCTCCCAACCCCAGGTACTCTGATATTTTGTTTTCAGGCACTTTATATCTCTCAGCTACATCATCACAGGATGCTGGAGGTGGGAGGAGACCCTTGGAGCTCAGTGGGTCCAAGCCCCCTCCCCAACCTATAGTGAGTTATCCAGAATTCCAGGAGAGAGTTGGACAGGACCTCTGGAGATCATCCAGTCCAACACCCCTGACAAGGCAGGGTCACCTGGAGCAGGTAACTCTGGAATATATCCAGGTGGGTGTGGAACACCTCCAGAGAGGGAGACTCCGCACCTTCCAGTGCTCTGACACCTTTCTGGAGAGAAGCTCTTCCTCATGCTGAGGGGGAAGTTGTTGTGTTTCAGTTTCTGGCCACAGCTCCTCGTCCTGTGGCTGAGCACCACTGAACAGAGTCTGGCACCATCCTCGGGCACCATCCTCGGGCAGCCCCTGGAGATATTCGTACGGATTGATGGCATCCCCTCTCAGCCTCTCTTCTCCACAGTAACCAGGCCCGGCTCCGCCGTCCCTCCTCATCACAGACATGTCCCAGACACCGAACCACCTTCGTGATCACCTCTCCCGTTTAACCCACCGGGCCGACACCTCAGCCCCAGCCCGCGGCTGCCCAGACCCGGAACCTCGGACCCACAGAGCCCCCGCTCCCTCACGGGGCCGGCGGGAACCCCCGCGCCTCCCGCGCCGCACTCACCCTCGGCGCTGCCCGGCGCTGCCTTCATATTGCAGGTCCGGGGAGGGAGCGGGACCGGGAGAAGGATCGGGAGCGGGCGGGGAGCGGGGGCGGCGGCCAGGCCGCCCTCGCCCTCACACGGCGGCGGCCGCCGCCATCGCTGCGCCCGCGGCTGCGCTCCCGCGCTCTCGCGAGACTCCGCCGCGCCCGCGCGCGCAGAGTGGGCGTGGCTTGGGAGACAGCACGCCCCGCCCCGTCCGCCCCCTGGAAGCGCGGCGGCGGCTGCTGTGGAGCCCTAACGGAGCATTAACCGCCCGTTCCCCGCCGGTGGCGCCGGGGCGGGCCCCACAGCGACCCGCGGGCGGCTTTAGAGCGCAGCGCGGCGCAGCGGGAGAGCGGCGGGACGCCGGGCCGGCGCGGCGGCGGCGCCGCCATGGAGCTTTGTTGCGGGCCGGGCGCTAGGGGGCGCTGTCCCCGCCCCGCGCCCCAATAAACTTCGCTGGGCAGCCGCCGGCCGCGCGATTTCGTGGCTCTCGCGAGAGGACGAGCGCGCGCCCCCGCCCATCTCGAGAGGACTCGCGGACGAGGAGGACTCGCGCGGAGCGAGGGAGGGGTGGTGGCGGCGCTATCGCGAGAGTTGCGGGAGGGTCTCGCGAGAGTTGGCGGTGCCCCCGGTCGGCGCCGCTCCGGTTCGGGCAGAGCGCGGGGGCCGGGCCGGGGGCGGCGGCGGCTCCGGGGCCCTTCGGCCGGGGATCCGCGCCCAGGCCCCGCCACCGCCGCTGAGGCCGCGGGCAGCGCTCCGGGCCCGGGCCCCGCCTTCCCGGGGCGCCCCCGCGGCCGCGCTGCCCGCCGGGCCTGGGCCCCTCGGATGAGGCGGTGAGGCCGCGGCGCTTCCCCCTCCCCTCCCGGGTCCTTCCCCCCTCCCCTCCCCGTCCCTCCCGCCTCCTCCGGGGCCTCGGGCCCCGCTCCCCATGTAGGAGGGAGCACCGAGGCCGGGGTGGATGGTGCGAGGGGCGGGCGCGGAGGGAGTTTGAAGTTCGGGGGTTTCGCGGAGTCTCCCCCTCGCCATTCCCGAGCGCAGCGGGGGAGGAATGCCAAATCCGGAGAGACATGGGGGCAAGAAGGACGGCGGCGGGGGGTCCTCGCAGCCGGGCAGCGGGAGCTCCAACAGCAAGGAGAGGCACCGGGCGGGTTCCAGGCACAAGAGGCACAAGTCCAGGCACTCCAAGGAGTCCCCGCTGGCGGCCCAGGAAGCGGCGGCGCCCCTGGGAGCGGTGATCAAGCCGCTGGTGGAGTACGATGACATCAGCTCGGACTCGGACACCTTCTCCGACGATGTGGCCCTCAAGCTGGACAGGAGGGACAACGAGGAGAGGAGGGCGGAGAGGAGCGAGAGGGCCCAGAAGCACCGGCACCACCAGCACAAGCGACTCCGGGAGCTGATGAAGAGCAAACAGGCGGAGAAAGAGAGGAAGTTGGAAAAGAGCCTGGATGCTTCTAGCAGATCCACCAAGGAGAGGATATCGGGATCCTCCAAGAGGCTCCTGGAGGGTGAGGAGCACCCCAAGGCGCTCTCCTCCAAGAGCAGCAACAAGGAGTCGCGCTCAGCCAAGGCGCACAAGGAGAAATCCAGGAAGGAGCGGGAGCTCAAGTCCAGCCACAAAGAGCGCAGCAAAAGCCATCGGAAAAGGGATGCTCCCAAAAGTTACAAAACCATCGACAGCCCCAAGAGGAAATCCAGGAGCCCTCACAGGAAATGGTCGGACAGCCCGAAACTGGACGACAGCCCCTCGGGAGCCTCGTACGTCCAGGAGTACGACCTCAGCCCGCCCCGCTCGCACACCTCCAGCACCTACGATCCCTATAGGAAGAGCCCCGGCGGCTCGTCGCGCCGCCAGTCCCTCAGCCCACCCTACAAGGAGCCCGTGGGCTACCAGTCCAACGCCCGCTCGCCCAGCCCCTACAGCCGGCGGCAGCGATCCGTCAGCCCCTACGGCCGGAGGCGCTCGTCCAGCTACGAGCGGGGCAGTGGCTCCTACAGCGGGAGGTCCCCGAGCCCCTACGGGCGCCGCCGCTCCAGCAGCCCCTTCGCCTCCAAGCGCTCGGTGAGCCGGAGCCCCATCGCCAGGTGCGTGTGCCCCGCCTCGCCCGGGGAGCTGGGAGGGCTTGGGATGGAGCTGGGAGTGCAAGGGGAGGATGGGGAGGGAGTTCAGGGAACCTGGGGCAAGGCTGTTTAGGAGAGGTTGGAGTGGCAGGATAAGGGGGAGTGGGTTCAGGTTGAAGGAGGGTAGGTTTGGGTGGGATATTATGAAAAAATTCTTCCTGGTGAGGGTGGTGAGAGCCTGGCACAGGGTGCCCAGGGAAGTTGTGGGAAATGTCCAGGGTTGGACAGGGCATGGAGCAACCTGGGATGGTGGAAGGTGTCCCATGGCATGGAGCGGGATGGTCTTGAAGGTCCTTTCCATCCCAAACCATTCCATGATTCTATGAGCTCTCTTCCTCCCCACTGGTGCCAAATTCGCCCATGGAGCGATGTGTGCAGAGTTGCTTTGATTGGGGTCACCACAATTCCCTTGGAATTGGAGTTCACCCTTTGGGGTCACCACAGTTCCCTTGGAATTGGAGTTCACCCTTTGGGGTCACCACAGTTCCCTTGGAATTGGAGTTCACCCTTCGGGGTCACCATAGTTCCCTTGGAACTGGAGTTCACTATTCAGGGTCACAATTCCCTTGCAGTTGGAGTTCACCCTTTGGGGTCACCACAATTCCCTTGCAATTGGAGTTCATTATTCAGGGTCACAATTCCTTGGAACTGGAGCTCACCCTTCAGGGTCACCACAATTCCCTTGGAACTGGAGCTCACCCTTCGGGGTCACCACAATTCCCTTAGAATTGGAGTTCACCCTTTGGGGTCACCACAATTCCCTTAGAATTGGAGTTCACCCTTTGGGGTCACAACAATTCCCTTGGAATTGGAGTTCACCCTTTGGGGTCACCACAATTCCCTTGCAGTTGGAGCTCACCCTTCAGGGTCACCACAATTCCCTTGCAGTTGGAGCTCACCCTTCGGGGTCACCACAATTCCCTTAGAATTGGAGTTCACCCTTTGGGGTCACCACAATTCCCTTAGAATTGGAGTTCACCCTTCGGGGTCACAACAATTCCCTTGCAGTTGGAGTTCACCCTTTGGGGTCACCACAATTCCCTTGCAGTTGGAGCTCACCCTTTGGGGTCACAACAATTCCCTTGCAGTTGGAGCTCACCCTTTGGGGTCACGGCAGTTTTCTTGGGATTGGAGCTCACCCTTTGGGGTCACGGCAGTTTTCTTGGGATTGGAGCTCACCCTTTGGGGTCACAATTCCCTTGCAGTTGGAGCTCACCCTTTGGGGTCACGGCAGTTTTCTTGGGGTTGGAGCTCACCCCGTGGGAGCCGCCTGCGCGTGGCGGGGGCAGCGTCCATGTTGGCTCAGGCAGGCAGGCTGGCTGAGCTGCTGGGATTAGGTTACAGCACCTCTGGAGTGGGGAGGGCTGCGCTCCCGCGGCTCCCGGGAGGATCTAAGGTGCTTACCTGGCGGGAAGTTCAGCCAGGGGAATGTTTTCACCGATTTCTGGAAGTCTCTGTGTGTTTACTGCATGTGGGAACTTGATCCCACTTTCCAGGAGGGCTCGTTTGGGGTGGGTTTTGCTCTTTCTGAACTGACTTGTCTTGTCTTTTCCCTTGGATTAGGGACAACCATGTGCAAACTCCATCTCTCAGCCTAAACTTTCTTTTCTCAGCACTAGAGTTTCTTCCTTCCCTTCTGAAATTTGGGCATTCTGGAAGGGCGAGGAGCAACCAACTTAATTTTGGTTTAGCTCTTTATTTTCACTTTTTTTTTTTTTCCTTTTCCTCAGTAACTTTGCTACAGAAGGAAACAATTGTTGCAAGGTAGCTCTGCGTGTTTTATTTCAGGTGTTCATTAATCAGTCTGAAGTTGAACCTTCCTTTTTCTGCCTTTGGCTTCCATTCAGTGAGTTTCCAGTTGTCACCATGGATGCTGTGGAGCTTTGCTTGGAGCTCCATGGCAATTCAGATGTGACCTGGAATGTAATGGCTCCAGGAATGCTCTGCTCCATGGTTGCTGCGCTGCATCCTCCAGCTCAGCACTTCCCACAGCACACAGGGCTGGCGGAATTTGCTCTTTGTGACTAAAACCCTGAACTTCAGCAATGCTGTCTTCCATGGAGAACTTGCCTTTGTCCTTGCTGTGTTGCTCTCAGCCCCCTGGAAGCTCTGACGTAAAATCTCCTTATTCCACTGTGATTTTCCAATGTGAATATTTCCTCCAGGCTGCTGCTCCTCTGCCCTGTTTTCTCTGTGTACACCTGGGAGGCTCTCAGGATGGTTTTCTCCTCTTTCCTATCAATCTTTTCCACCTGGTGGTGCTGCTCTGACACATTATTTACTAATTTTTGGGAAGAGGAAGGCTGCAGGGGTAGGAGGTGTCTGTTCACTGATTCAAGTGTCTGTCCAGCCCTACACAGGGAGAAGCCATTGGGAGCTGCAGGGATATCCTAAAAGCTGTGTTTTTCCCCCAGGAAAAAGCTCTCTGTGTCAGTTTGAGCTGGGAAATCCAGCAGTTACATTTCCCTGAGTTCCAGGAGCAGCTTCAGAGCACTTTGTTCTGCTTCCCCAAACTTTCAGAGCTACTTTTTAAGGACATCTTTGACTAAATGCTGGACCCCAAAGCAGACAGGTTCCAAAGGTTACTCACTGTTTACACTCAGCTTGCACCAAACTCTGAATCTCTGACTTGGTAACTTACTCTGCTCTCTTTCCTGGTGGATAACTCACTGACTGCGTGAGGAATTCGAGCCTCTTTGGAGCAAATCTGCCTGCAGTGGTTGTAGTGAAGGGGCAGGGGGAATTTTGTGTGTTTTCCATAGGCCAGGTGAATTGTCAGCTGTAATTCATGTGTTAGTTTTGCTTTGTGCAGCTCCCAGGCTGTGAGGTGAGGTGGGAGGGGAGGATTTGTGGTCAGATGTGTCCAGGAGCTGGAGGGGGGCTTACCTGGGGGGCTCAGGGCTCACCTGAGGTGGCTGGGGGCTCACCTGGGGGGGCTGGGGGCTCACCTGAGGGGGCTGGGGGCTCACCTGGGGGGGCTGGGGGCTCACCTGGGGGGCTGGGGGTTCACCTGGGGGGGCTCAGGGCTCACCTGGGGGAGCTGGGGGCTCACCTGAGAGGGCTCAGGGCTCACCTGAGGGGGCTCAGGGCTCACCTGGGGGGCTCAGGGCTCACCTAGAGAGCTCAGGGCTCACCTGGGGGGCTCAGGGCTCACCTAGAGAGCTCAGGGCTCACCTGGGGGGCTCAGGGCTCACCTAGAGAGCTCAGGGCTCACCTGGGGGGCTCAGGGCTCACCTGGGGGCTCAGGGCTCACCTGAGGGCTCACCTGGGGGGCTGGTGTTTCACCTGGGGGGGCTCAGGGCTCACCTGGGGGGCTCAGGGCTCACCTGGGGGCTCAGGGCTCACCTGGGGGCTCAGGGCTCACCTGAGGGCTCACCTGGGGGGCTGGTGTTTCACCTGGGGGGGCTCAGGGCTCACCTGGGGGGCTCAGGGCTCACCTTGAGGGGCTGGGTGGGCTGAGCCCTCCTCACCCTGGTGTGCTCCAGACAGGTGTGACAGGGCACAGCTGACTCTGGGCAGTGCCCGATCCCCTCTGTGCCTCCCGTGGAGGGGCAGGGCCATTTTTGGGAGAGAAAGCCTCTCTGGGTGGCACACTCAGCTCTGAACACCTGAGCACAGCTTCGTTCCTCAGGCTTTTCTGGGACACTCGTTATTTCCACTGTCTGACAATACAGGGGGAGGTGATTTTAGTGCATTCTGTGGTTTTTTTTTCATCTCCACATCCCAAACTCAGCGTTAGGGAGCTGAACCCACGAGCTGTGCTGATTGGAGAAATCCCAGAGTGCTTGTGGAAAACAACTCACTTCCCATGGAGGAGGAAACGAGGATGATTTATTTGGTCAGTGGGGAAAATAACAGATGTGCTGTGTGACAACTGTTGGCACTGCAGCTGAAACGAGGAATGAAATTCCAGAGTCCCTGGGCCCAAGGAATGGAATTCCAGAGTCCCTGGGCCTAAGGAATGAAATTCCAGAGTCCCTGGGTGTAAGGAATGGAATTCCAGAGTCCCTGGGCCTAAGGAATGAAATTCCAGAGTCCCTGGGTGTAAGGAATGGAATTCCAGAGTCCCTGGGCCTAAGGAATGGAATTCCAGAGTCCCTGGGCCTAAGGAATGGAATTCCAGAGTCCCTGGGCCTAAGGAATGGGATTCCAGAGTCCCTGGGTGTAAGGAATGGAATTCCAGAGTCCCTGGGCCTAAGGAATGGGATTCCAGAGTCCCTGGGTGTAAGGAATGGAATTCCAGAGTCCCTGGGTGTAAGGAATGGAATTCCAGAGTCCCTGGGCCTAAGGAATGGGATTCCAGAGTCCCTGGGTGTAAGGAATGGGATTCCAGAGTCCCTGGGTGTAAGGAATGGGATTCCAGAGTCCCTGGGCCTAAGGAATGGGATTCCAGAGTCCCTGGGTGTAAGGAATGGGGTTCCAGAGTCCCTGGGCGTGCTGGGCTGGGCTGGGCTGGGTGCTGGTGTCGTAGTGAGGTGTGAGTGTGCACGTGCTGGGGTGGGACACAGCTCCTTGCTGTGCTGAAGGGCTGCTGGGCCTTCAAAAATGAGAAATCAAAGTTGTTTCATGAGAAATTTGAGCAGTCAGACTTCCTAGGTAATACTTTGAGCACGTGCTGGGGTGGAACACAGCTCCTCACTGTGCTGAAGGGCTGCTGGGCGTTCAAAAATAAGAATTAAAACTTGTTTTGTGTGGAATTTGAGCGGTCAGGCTTCCTAGGTACTGTTTTGAGCAGCTGGAACAAGGAATGAAATTGCACAGTCCCTTGTCTGGGGCTGGGCTGGGTGCTGATGTGGTAGTGAGGTGTGAGTGTGCACGTGCTGGGGTGGGACACAGCTCCTTGCTGTGTTGAAGGGCTGCTCAAAAATAAGAATTAAAGTTTGTTCTGTGAGACATTTGAGCAGTCAGACTTCCTAGGTACTACTTTGAGCACGTGCTGGAGTGGAACACAGCTCCTCGCTGTGCTGAAGGGCTGCTGGGCGTTCAAAAATAAGAAATTAAGCTTGTTTTGTGAGAAGTTGGAGCAGTCAGGCTTCCTAGGTATTATTTTGTGTTTTATTCTCAACTCTGTGTTGTTTAGAGTAGATAAAATCCTGCAGTACCTGCTCCTAGGAGGTGGATAATGTGGAATTATGGCTGTGGGGTTTGTCTTGGATTAGAGACAAATTTCCTAGGTGGAAAGCACTCTGAGCAGGTGCCTCCCCCACAAAGGTTTCTGGCACCCCTTCCCCCCACAACAACAGAATATCTCAGCCTGAAGTGGAAAGAACTGTTTAATTAACAGAGAAAGTGGGAAAGAACTGTTTAATTAACAGACCAGGCAGTGGAAGGGGAAAGGGGAAAAGGAGTCATTAAACCTGAACAAACAGCTGATGGACTTCAGTGTCCTTTTCCTCAGGCCTTTTTTCCCTTCCCTTTCCGGGGTCCCCGGAGGGGTCGGGTGGAGTTCCTCCGGTGGCTCCCTGGACGATTCTCGTCCTCTGTCCTCCAGGGCTCCTCAGGTTCTCAGATGAGAAAGCAAGTCGAAGAAAAGGGTCCAAAAACGATGAAAAAAACAATCCCGGGGGGGGAAAAAAAAAAATCAGAAAGAAAACCCAAGCAGCAGCCACACCAGTAGCACCAGCAACCAGCAGCAGCAACTGACTGAGGGAAAAAAAAAGTAAAACCAGTGTCCCTTCCTCCTTCTCACTCCCCCGTAGTGGAGCTGGGGAAAAAGTTTCAAACATCCCCAGAGCTTTCTCCCAGCTGCAGGACACAGCTAAAGCTCCAGGACCATATTTCTGCTCAAGTACACAAACGATAGGGAACACAAAATATCATTATGCCACCCCAGGACAGGGTTATGCAGGGCTCCTCTGCTGACCCCTGTGAACCGTGGAAGGTTCTAGCATTCCCTTCTCCAGAGACCATTCCAACCTCCTGATTGTGTGACTTAAATGAATCTGTAATGCTTTTTAATTTGGATTTTTAGGTGAAGCCAACATTTGTTAATTCACTACAGCTTGATTTCCTAATCATTTCTGCTCAAAACTTGCAGATTTGGCTCTGTCCTGTAATTGGAGCTCTGGCTGGGCTGGGGGTGCTCATGGCTCTGTGATGAACTTGTCTGAAAGTTCTCATCGTGGGGGAAGGAGCAGAATTGTTAATTGTCACAGTTGGTATCTTTTATGTTTGTTTTCCAATTCTGGAAGCTCTGTGTTGGATCTGTTTGCACAATTACTTTAAAATTGCCTTTTTGTTTGTTTGTTTGCTTCATTCCTCAAAAACTTGTACTCAAAGAACAGGAAAAAGCTTAACAATTCCAATACAAAACACAAACCTGAGCATTTTCTGTTCCAGATTCACAGCCACACAGGCTGTGTGTAAAAACCAGCGCTGGTTTAACTTGAATATTGTCTTAATTCTTGAGTAATTTATACAATCCTTTATTTCATGAGAAGTAGGTATGGTTTGTTTGAAAAAGTTTCAAAATGAGTGAAATTGCACCTACTACAGCTTGATTTCGTAATCATTTCTGCTCAAAACTTGCAGATTTGGCTGTGTCCTGTAATTGGAGCTCTGGCTGGGCTGGGGGTGGTCGTGGCTCTGTGATGAACTTGTCTGAAAACCTCATGGTGAGGGAAGGAGCAGAATTGTTAATTGTCGCAGTTGGTATCTTTTATGTCTGTTTTCCAGTTCTGGAAGGACAGGAGGGTGGGTTTGAATCCCTGAGCATTTTTATCCAGGAGGAGGAAGGCATGTGAGGCTGAATTTCCCCTCATCCACCCTGGATAAATGGCAAAGCAAGTAAGGTGTGGAATGTTATGGCAAAGCTGAATAAATGAAGGGTGACAGGGGCAAAAGTGCTGATAAGAGGCTGCAGGTAAAACCACCAAAAAATCATTCCAGAGGCTGGAAATGCTTCTCTTCCAGAAGCTAAACCTGGCTGTGCATCTTGTGTACTTTATTGCCTGTTTTTTGAGACAGACAGTGATCAAATGCCCCTCAGCAGGAGCTGTGGGTGTTTTGGGGGCTAAGGATGGGAGGAGAGGTTTGTTTTGGTGTTATTCTGGTGGTGCTGGTGGAGCTGGGTGAGCAGGAAGGCTTCTGGACGTGGGGCCTGGTTCAGCTCTCCCAAAGCAGCCTGGGGAATGAGCTTGGGAGCAGCAATTGTTTGTGTGGAGCCTGCAGGAGATGGTTTAGTGCAGTGACAGAGGTGAGCAGTGCCTGTGGAGTGAGGAGGACTGGGAGGGAATGAGAGATTTCATTCCTGGTGGAGCAGAGCAGTGTGGATATTGCTGCTGGAAGGTCAGGGAGCCATCCCAGCCCTGGGCACTGCTGGTTCTGTGGTTCTGCTCCTGCACCAAGCCCTGGACGAGGCTCTGACCATTCCAGCCTCACCTGTCCTGGGCCAGGCAGGTGTCCCTGGTGGCTCTTTCTAGATCAGCAACCTTAATTGAGGTAAAATTGGGCTTTGGGAGGATTTCACTTTGGATCTGCGGAGTCATCTGCTTTGATTGCTCTGCAGCAGCTGAGTTGAACTCCTGGGAGGGTGTGAGGCCCTGGCAGAGCTGCCCAGAGCAGCTCTGGGTGCCCCTGGATCCCTGGCAGTGTCCCAGGGCAGGCTGGACAGGGCTTGGAGCAGCCTGGGACAGTGGGAGGTGTCCCTGCCATGGCACTGAGTGGGATTTAAGGTCCCTCCAACCCAAACCATTCCATGATTCCATGAATTGGAGCAACTGCTGAGGGTTAATCCTGGGGGAGGATGGAAAAGAGGGAGCAGCAAAGGGAGAATTGCAGCAGAGTCTTGAACAATCCCTCCTCACTGAATTGCAATAGGGAATTTTAACCCCAAAACCATTTGTGGTTGCAGTCAACGACATCCTCCAGGTTCATTAGGGCTGTTTTCCACCTCCTGAACATGTCTTGGAGCTGGGGAAAAGCTAACAGCTCTCCCAGCTCATGCTCTGCAGCCCAGACCGTTGGTTCACTGAGCAGGAACCTTGGAAAAAGGTGATTCCCATGGCAGATCGGTGTGCTGAGGAGGGAAACAGCTTTGTGATGGCAGAGCCCACCTTTTTCTCCTCCTGGTTGTGTATTTATTTCGCAAGTCTAAAGGTAAGGGCTCACCTAGAGCCCTGGTGTTCTTTGAGCACAGTCAGCACGAGGGTTGGGGCTGTGCTTCCGAGGGACAGAGAGGAATTCTGAGCTGTGGAGGAGGGAGGGACCCCCACACACACCCCACGGGGAGACCCTTCATCCCACACAGTCACAGCCCCTCCTGGAAGGCACTTCCAAGGGAAAGAGAGGAATTCTGATCCTTGGGGGAGGGAGGGAACCCCACAGAAACCCCAGGGGGACACAGTCACAGCCCCTCCTGGAAGGCACTTCCGAGGGAAAGAGAGGAATTGTGAGCTGTGGAGGAGGGAGGGACCCCCACACACACCCCACGGGGAGACCCTTCACCTCCCCAGTCACAGCCACCCCTCCTGGAAGGTGCTGCTGGTGTCCAGCCTGGAACTTTCTGTTGTCTTATTTTCCAAATGTTTATTGTCTTGGGATGATGCTAATTGGTGGTGTTAATTATGTTCTGAGTCTGGTTACAAGTGAGCAGTGTCACCTGTGTTTGAATTGCTGCTATCAGGTGTGTTTTACAACTACTGTGGGACTGTTTTGAGGGAATTCAATCTTTTCTAAATTAGATTTATCCTGAGTTATAAATCACGGAGTTTCACTTCTGTTACACTGCTTGTGGGGTCTGATCTCAGAATTTTTGATTGTCCTGTTGGCATCAGGGCCCACCACACCTCTGAAGCCTCCTGCCTCACCCTGCCCAATCCTAGTTCCTCCTGGAGTGGAGGAAACACTTCTGGCTTGTCAGGAGTTTGATGTGGACACTGGAAGTATCAGTTTCCACTTCATTTTCGTTTTTTCCTGGTGTCCCATCAGTCTCCCCTCTCTCCTGAGCAGGTTCCTGTGGTGTGACCCCAATGGTGTGAGGTTTTTCCTGCCCTGCGTCTCTCCCAGCACAGATTTTCAGTGATTATTTCTGCACACACACTGATTTAGAGTCCATTTTTTATAGGGGAAGACCAAGACTAACAGAGTTAAAATTCCTGGGTTTTTTCTTCCCTTCTCCCAAATCACTCTATGCAAATTGGAGTTTTGATAGCAGTGAAAGAACCAGGGGGGAAAATGACCCTCAAGTGTGCCATTTCCTGAGGCAGCATTCCCGTGAGGGCAGTGCTGTTTTATCCATGGCTTCCTTTAAACTTCCACATCATTCCTGTGAAAGATTCCTGAGCCCCTTGACTGAGGTCTCCTGTGTGAGCTGTGATCTCCTCTTTACCTCAGGGCTTGTCCAGCCTTGATTTTTCATTTCTGTTCCTGGGGTGAAGGTGGGCCTGGCACATAATTGATGATGATGATGATGGTGGTCTAAACCTGCTCCTGATTGACTCTCAAACCCCTCCCTGTGGCTTCAAAGTCCCCGAGGGTGCAGAGGCTGAGCTGACAGAATTCAGGCAGATGAGCCAAGATGGCCAAAAGGGAAAATTTATTTACAAGAAAGGTCTTTTATATCCATTCATATTCTAGCAACTATTGGTCAGCAAAGAATCCACCTCCCAAAGCCATTGGTCACAACCAAATAACACCTAATACCAAACACAGAGATTAAGAAAGTAAAAGAATTCAGTTTATCTCCACTCTCTGTGAGAAAGAACAGAAAGGTTCTAAAACAGCGCAACCACACCTCCCAGTAGCTTTAGTCTCTCCTGCCACGCGTTGTGGACTCAGAGCTGCCCCATAACTGGTGGTGAGTAGCTCAGAGGGTGAAAGAAGCTCCGTTTGATTCCTCTCCCTGCCGTTCTCTCCGCAGGAAATCCGTGAAGTCCCGGAGCCGCAGTCCCGGCTATTCCAGACACTCATCTCACAGCAAGAAGCAGAGGTCTGGCTCCCGCAGTCGCCATTCCAGCATCTCCCCGAGCAGGCTCCCGCTGAACTCCAGCCTCGGAGCAGAGCTCAGCAGGAAGAAGAAGGAGCGAGCGGCCGCCGCCGCCGCCGCAGCCAAGGTGGACGGCAAGGAGGCGAAAGGCTCCCCCGTTTTCCTGGCTAGGAAGGAGAACAGCTTGGCCGAACTCAAGGAGGCTGGGACGGAGTCTAAAAAGGTCACCAAAACTGTTAAATCTGAGAAAGCTCCGGACGCGGACTCGGTTAATTTGCTGTACGCCAACGCGGAGCCTAAAGCCCCTGCGGAGACGACGAAATCCAAGGCAGAGGAGAACTCGGAGAGGAAACATCCTGTTCCGGTCAGGGATTCCAAACCCACGGGAACAAAAGACTCGAAGGCTGTCGCAGCGGTAGAGGAGCTGGTATCTCCAAAGGAGACAGACACGGTGGAGAAGGAGATTCCACCGCCGCTCCCCGCGATCAAATCCCCTCCTCCGCCTCTGCCCACCGCCACCCCTCCGCCCCCCACGCCGCCGCTGCCGCCGCTGCCTCCGTCACCCGCTGTCCCTCCGCTGCCTCCGGCCCAAGTGACTCCTGTTCAGGTCCCTACGTCAGCCCCAACGTCTTTGCCATCTTCTTCCCACCCAAGGACGTCTACTTTATCCTCTCAGGTGAACTCCCAGTCCTCTGTCCAGGTGGCTCCAAAAACCCAAGTGTCTGTGACGGCTGCTATCCCACACCTGAAAACTTCCACCTTGCCTCCGCTTCCGCTCCCCCCTATTTTAGTTGGGGAAGATGACTTGGATAGGTAAGGTCACACCAGAGCGTCCCCTTTGCCTTTAAGAGCAAAGCCTTGAAAAAAGAGGGGGTTTGGGGTTGGTTTTGCAGTTTTGAGCTTATCCTGCAGAGTACAAATGGTGTAAAGGTGTTTTTCCAGGGCCATTCTGGGTGTTGGCCCTGCCAGGTTTGTGTGGAGAGTTTGGTGATCCCGTGCAGGTAATTGTCTCTTTTCTCTGTGGGAAATGAGAGGTTTGCACAATTACTTTAGTGCTGCTCAGTAAAGGTTTCACATCACCCCTTGCTCGTGTTTGTTACAGGGATGGAACGTGGATCTGGGGTTATGCCTCTCTTTGTGTTGGATCTGTTTGCACAATTACTTTAAAATTGCCTTTTTGTTTGTTTGTTTGCTTCATTCCTCAAAAACTTGTACTCAAAGACCAGGAAAAAGCTTAACAATTCCAATACAAAACACAAACCAGAGCATTTTCTGTTCCAGATTCACAGCCACACAGGCTTTGTGTAAAAACCAGTGCTGGTTTAACTTGAATATTGTCTTAATTCTTGAGTAATTTATACAATCCTTTATTTCATGAGAAGTAGGTATGGTTTGTTTGAAAAAGTTTCAAAATGAGTGAAATTGCACCTACTACAGCTTGATTGCGTAATCATTTCTGCTCAAAACTTGCAGATTTGGCTGTGTCCTGTAATTGGAGCTCTGGCTGGGCTGGGGGTGCTCATGGCTCTGTGATGAACTTGTCTGAAAACCTCATCGTGGGGGAAGAGGGGGAAGGAGCAGAATATCCAGAACAGAGCAGAGAAGAAAAAAATCCCAAATATTTGTCTTTTCTCTCCTTTTCTAGCTGTTACTATGTTGCAGTGCTGTTAACTTAAGGCCATCAGTGATACATATTTCTTTTTCTGCTTGATCTGCTTAGCCAAACTTCCCTAAAAATCCCTGCATTTTCCAAATCTTCACTAAAGATGTGGGACTGGGGAGTAAAGCATATTTAAATGACCAGTGGGTTATTCCAGAATTCTGACTCCATGCAATCACCCTGTGGTGAAGTGTTACATATTCTGAATAATTGAATTGATTTTCATGGGTGATGCCAATCAGGGAAATGTTCTCACTGCCTCCAGCCTAAAAATGTTTGTTGCCCTCTCTGAGCTGTGTGATGTTGTTCAGCAAATATTACTGATATTTTAATAATTTTTTAAATTTTAAATGTCTCTGTGATGAGCAGGATGCTGATTTTCCCATCCCAAACTCCAGGCAAAGTGCAGTGCTCCCTCCTTTTCAATCCCAGAAGTTCTGCAAATTTCTACTTTATTTTTTCAACCACTCACACCTAGACCTCTTTTTTTTTTTTAACCACCCAGGTGTGGCTTAGCTCTGTAAAAATGTTTTATCCCTGACCTCAGTGCTGATGCTGGGAGCTCAGTAAATGGCTCTGTGTGAATTTTTCCCAAGAAAAGGATGGGAAATCCCACTCCTTTTGCTGAATCTGATGGCAATTCCGTGCAGAATCTCACCCTTCCCCAGCCTTCAGCTTCTCTGAGCTGAACTTTTGTCCTTGCCGAGCCTGGGGAATGTTCCAGCCCCGAGCACAGGGTGGAGGTTGGGCTTTGAAGTGGCCAAGGACAGAGCAGCCTCGCTCAGGCTGAGGTTCTGTGACTCTCAGAATTGTCACTTCTGCGAGGCTTTGGGGCCTGCTGGAGAGGATGAGACCTGTGCGGGAGGAATTGGTGCAGACTTTGTCCTGGGGTGTCCTCCGAAGGTGCAGCTTTAGGGGTGCCATTCCTGCTCTTTTGGGGCACAATTCCCACTGTTTTGGGGTACAATTCCCACTGTTTTGGGGTGCAATTCCCACTGTTTTGGGGTGCAATTCCCACTGTTTTGGGGCACAATTCCCACTGTTTTGGGGCACAATTCCCACTGTTTTGGGGCACAATTCCCACTGTTTTGGGGGCACAATTCCCACTGTTTTGGGGCACAATTCCCATTGTTTTGGGGCACAATTCCCATTGTTTTGGGGTGCAATTCCCAGTGTTTTGGGGTGCAATTCCCATTGTTTTGGGGTACAATTCCTGCTGTTTTGGGGTGCCATTCCTGCTGTTTTGGGGTACAATTCCCATTGTTTTGGGGCACAATTCCCACTGTTTTGGGGCACAATTCCCACTGTTTTGGGGCACAATTCCCACTGTTTTGGGGCACAATTCCCACTGTTTTGGGGGCACAATTCCTGTTGTTTTAGGTGCTCTGTTTCTGCTGTTTTAGGGGTGACATTCCTGCCATTTTAGGGGTGCCATTCCTACTCTTTAGATGTGTCATTCTTGCTGTTTTAGGGGTGCCATTCCTGCTGTTTAGGAGTTCCATTCCTGCTGTTTTGGGGTGCCATTCCTGTTTTTTTTGGGGGTGCCATTCCTGCTGTTTTGGGGTGCCATTCCCACAGTTTTGGGGTGCCATTCCTGCTGTTTTGGGGCACAATTCCCACTGTTTTAGGGGCACAATTCCTGCTGTTTTGGGGTGCCGTTCCTGCTGTTTTGGGATGCCATTCCCACTGTCTTGGGGTGCCATTCCTGCTGTTTTGGGGTGTTGTTCCTGCTCTTTTAGGGGCACAATTCCTGCTGTTTTAGGGTGCATTTCCTGCTGTTTTTGGGGCCCCATTTCTGCTGTTTTAGGGGTGCCATTCTTGGGTTTTTTGGGGTGCCATTCCTGCTGTTTTAGAGGCACAATTCCCACTGTTTTGGGGTGCCATTCCTGCTGTTTTGGGGTGCCATTCCTGCTGTTTTGGGGTGCCATTCCTGCTGTTTTGGGGTGCCATTCCTGCTGTTTTAGGGTTACCATTCCTGCTGCTCCAAGGGTGCCATTCCTGCTGGTCCAGGGGAGAAAAGGAAAGGAGCTCCAGGGAGCATTTGTCATGCTCTTGGAGTTCACATTTAGTCTTTTCTCCATTTGGTTCCTCCCCCGTGGCCTGCCCAGGTGTCCTGGGGGAATTGAACTTACAGGAACCAAGTGCTGATATGCAAATAGAGAACTGAGCAGATCAAAGGCAAGAAAATGGGAATTTTTGGTAAAAAGGGAGACAAGGAACCTCCTGAAAGCTCAGGCACTGCAGGTCACCCTCCAGACCTTCGCCCTCGCCATGGCCTTGCAAAGTTTTTTTTTGAGGGGTGTCTGTAGAATCTTTTTGTGGTTCAGTGGTGAATGTGGCAGTGTTGATCTTTTCCAACCTCAGCAATTTGGTGATTCTCTGCAGATATTTGAACACAATTATTCTGCTCCTGAGGAATTTGCTGTCAGTGGGGGGAGAGCTCCAGCCCCTCCACCTCTCCCATATCTGATCTTTGTGTTCCTCCTTCCCTGAGTAGATTTCAGGTTAGGCAGTGTCTAATAAAATAATTGAGAAAATGACCTACTTCCATCAATTCCTTTATTCTGAACCTGCTGGTACAGACACCAAACCTAAAAACAGACCTGGGAAGGCTGTGGGGATGTCTTAATCTTTTTCTTTTCCTGCTGAAGCAGAGATTTGCACAGAGAATTCGTGACTACTCAAACCTAGGAATACATGAAAGACAAAGTAGGTTCTGCTCATGGAACTCCTGCCATTCTAAACCAAACTTCTGATGCTGTTGGTGATTGGATTTTTAAGAAATCAACTTTGGTTCCTCAGGAGCTAAAGCCACATTTTTCAGTCTTTGCTAAGAGGTTAAAATTTACCTGTGGAGAGAGGTTTAAGTCCTGGCTCTGTGTTTCTGGTGGTCCTTACCGAGTCATGCATTTAATTCTGTGATGGTAAATGGAGTGAAACTGGAGTGGTAAAGAGGAAGTGAAGGTCAGAAATTGGGTGCTGCTGATCCCCTGAGCTCCCCGCGGGAAACTCCGAATTTGTGCAAACTGAGCAGGTTCTAGTGCAGACCTGAGTGTTCATTTCATGATGTGTTCTGCTCTGACACTTTTCTCTCCTCTTAGCATTGTAAGTTTTGAGATTGTTTTATTTTATATTTGGCTGTGCTGATTTTTGACACTTAAACCTCACGTTGTCGACCAGGGCTTTCTTTTTTTTTTTTTTTTGGTTTGTTTGTTTGTTTGTTTGTTTGTTTTGTTTTTGTTTTGGGGGGTTTTGGGGTTTTTTTTTTGTTTTTTGGGTTTTTTGTTTTGTTTTGGGGTTTTTTTTGTTTTGTTTTGGGTTTGTTTTTTTGTTTTGTTTTGGTTTTGGTTTTTTTTTAATTTCTTGTTTACCTGGCTGTCGAGTCTGACTTTTGTGTTGTATTAACTTTTCGGAGTTTAGTCCAAAAGAGATTCTTCCTCCAAAACCTGTGAAGAAAGATAGAGAGCAGAGACCACGACACTTACTCACGGACCTCCCGCTCCCCCCAGAGCTCCCTGGGGGGGACCCATCTCCTCCCGACTCCCCGGAACCAAAGGCAGCCACACCACCTCAGCAACCCTTCAAAAAGAGACCAAAGTAAGGCTGACTTCTTTTTTTTTATTCTTTTAAATGTCTCCAGACTCATTTGAGAGCTCTTTATTGGGGGAAGTGAGCTGGGGGACAGAAGCAGTTCCTATTTCTGTATTATTCAGTGTGGTGGCTGTTTCCTGGGGGGTTTTTTTCATATTTGGACCCTCAGCTAAGGCAGCTTGCCCCGTTTATTTGAGAATTAATGGTGAAATTTGCTGGAGTGTCTCCTGTTCAATCCCCAGCCACATCCACCCCTAAAGCTCTTCTCTCTTCATTCCAAAGAAACCTCTGGATTGGCATCTCTGTAGAGAGCTGTAGTTGCCTTCCAAAGTTGGTTGTTCCAAATGGGAGATGTCCAAGTTTTCTTTTTATTATTGAAGCGTTGCCCATGGAACTGCCCTGGCACAGGTGCCCAGGGAAGCTGTGGGTGCCCATGGATCCCTTGAAGTGTCCCTGGCCAGGTTGGACAGAGCTTGTGGGACAGTGGGAGGTGTCCCTGCCCATGGCAGAGTGGGATTGGATCATATTTAATGTCCTTCCAACCCAAACCATTCTGGGATTGCATGGTCAAGGCATGGAGAGCTTCCCCTGATAACAAATTTGAGCACTGCTGAGAGAGCAAAACCCCTTGGTGTTTTGTAGAGTGTCTTAAATAAAAATCAACTGTCCAACATCCTGCAAAATATCCCAAACGTTAATTTTTGTCCTACTGCAATATGATAATGCTGCCCAGGGTAATATTTTTGTACAGCAGTGCCTTAACCAGGAGAAGTTGGGATTACACAGCAAAAATACATCAAACTGAACATTGCAATTCTTGGGGTGCAAAACCACCATGCCTGAGCTTCAGTTTTGGTTTTTAGGGATTGATGGAGTTGGGATTACACAGCAAAAATACATCAAACAGAGCATTCCAATTCTTGGGGTGCAAAGCCAACCTGAGCTTCTCCTTGGGTTTTTAGGGATTGACACAGAGTTGGGGTCACACAGCAAAAATACATCAAACTGAACATTCCAATTCCTGGGGTGCAAAACCATTGTTTTTTAGGGATTGGCACAGAGTTGCGATTATACAACAAAATACATCTAACTGATCATTTCGTTTCTTGGAGTGGAAAACCAACCTGAGCTTTGCTTTTGGTTTTTAGGGATTGACACAGAGTTGGGGTCATACAGCAAAAATACACCAAACACAACATTCCAATTCTTGGGATGCAAACCAACCTGAGCTTCCCTTTTGTTTTTTAGGGATTGATGGAGTTGGGATTATACAGCAAAAATACATCAAACAGAGCATTCAATTCTTGGGGTGCAAAGCCAGCCCGAGCTTTGGTTTTTAGGGATGGGCACAGTGGGGCAGGGGGTTTTTTGGGGTGACTCTGGGGTCTCACAGAGCTCTTCCCTCGTGCAGAATCTGTTGTCCTCGGTACGGGGAGAGGAGACAGACGGAGAGCGATTGGGGCAAGCGCTGCGTGGACAAGTTCGACATCATCGGATAATCGGGGAGGGGACCTACGGGCAGGTGTACAAGGCCAAGGACAAGGACACAGGTGAGGACAGCTCCAGGTGAGCTCCAGGTGAGCTCCATCTGTGCTTAGCTCCCTCCCAGTGCTGCTCCTCAGTGTGGGGTGGGAATGACTCCAGCCCTGGGTGAGAACTTCGTCAGGAGTTTCCAGAAGGGGCGGAAGGGCAGGACAGGAGCTCAGGAATGCTGAGTTAGTGCTCAGGTTTTCCTAAAGAAGAGCAGGACGGGAGCTCAGGAATGCTGAGTTAGTGCCCAGGTTTTCCTAAAGAAGAGCAGGACAGGAGCTCAGGAATGCTGAGTTAGTGCCCAGGTTTTCCTAAAGAAGAGCAGGACAGGAGCTAGGAATGCTGAGTTTAGTGCCCAGGTTTTCCTAAAGAAGAGCAGGACAGGAGCTCAGGAATGCTAAGTTTAGTGCCCAGGTTTTCCTGGAGTTTCCAGAAGAGCAGAACTGGAGCTCTGCAATCCTGAGTTCAGTGCCCAGCTTTTCCTGCAGAAGAGCAGGACAGGAGCTCAGGAATCCTGAGATTAGCACCCAGGTTTTCCTGGAGTTTCCAGAAGAGCAGGACAGAAGCTCTACAATCCTGAGTTCAGTGCCCAGCTTTTCCTGGAGTCTCTAGAAGGGCAGGGCAGGAGCTCTGCAATCCTGAGATTAGCACCCAGGTTTTCCCAGAGTTTCCAGAAGAGCAGGACAGGAGCTCAGGAATCCCGAGATTAGCACCCAGATTTTCTCGGAGTTTCCAGAAGAGCAGGACAGGAGCTCAGGAATCCTGAATTCAGTGCCCAGGTTTTCCTGCAGAAGAGCAGGACAGGAGCTCTGCAATCCTGAGTTTAGCGCCGAGCTTTTCCTGGAGTTTCCAGGGCAGAAGAGCAGCACAGGAGCTCAGGAATACTGAATTCAGTGCCCAGGTTTTCCTGCTGTGCTGGTGAGACCCTGGGGTGTGGATTGGCACCTGCTCAGAGGTGTCAGCTGAACCCCTGGATTTAAATAGCTGCACCCCTGGATTTAAATAGCTGCACCCCTGAATTTAAATAGCTGAACCCCTGAATTTAAATAGCTGAACCCCTGAATTTAAATAGCTGCACCCCTGAATTTAAGTAGCTGCACCCCTGAATTTAAATAGCTGAACCCCTGAATTTAAATAGCTGAACCCCTGGATTTAAATAGCTGAACCCCTGCGTTTAAATAGCTGAACCCCTGAATTTAAATAGCTGAACCCCTGAATTTAAATAGCTGAACCCCTGCATTTAAATAGCTGAACCCCTGCATTTAAATAGCTGAACCCCTGCTATTTAAATGATCCTTTGGCAGAATTCATTGCAGCAGAGCTTGGGAAATTCCAGGGTCAACCTCCATTTCCCTTTCTGCTGGAGCCGGGCAGGGAAAGCAGAAAGGGGAAGGGCAGAGCAATGTAACTGCAATGGGCACGGAGCTAACCACAGCTGCCCTGCTGTCCCTTGGAGGGCATTTGCCATGCCTGGGGCTGCTCCCAGCTTGCCTGGGGGTGCAGGGAGCTGCTGGCAGCGAGGTGGCCCTGCTGTGTCCCCAATGTGACCCCAACTGTGGCCCCACTGTGACCCCACTCTGGCCCCGCTGTGTCCCCAGTGTGACCCCGCTCTGGCCCCACTGTGTCCCCGATGTAACCCCAACTGTGGCCCCACTTTGACCCCACTGTGTCCCCACTCTGGCCCTGCTGTGACCCCAATGTGACCCTGCTGTGTCCCCGCTCTGGCCCCACTGTGGCCCCACTTTGACCCTCCTGTGACCCTACTGTGTCCCCACTGTGGCCCCGCTGTGACCCCTCTCTGGCCCTGCTGTGTCCCCACTGTGGCCCCACTGTGGCCCCAGTTTGACCCTCCTGTGTCCCTGCTGTGACCCTGCTCTGGCCCTGCTGTGACCCCACTGTGGCCCCACTCTGACCCTACCGTGACCCTGCCATGACCCCACCGTGACCTTGCCATGTCCCTGCTCTGACCCCGCTGTGTCCCTGCTGTGGCCCCACTGTGACCCCACTGTGGCCGCACTTTGACCCCGCTGTGGCCCCGCTCTGGCTCCACTGTGACCCTGCTGTGACCCCACTTTGACCCCGCTCTGACCCCACTGTGTTCCCGCCGTGACCCCTCTGTGTCCCCACTGTGGCCCCACTCTGACCCTGCTGTGACCCTGCTCTGTCCCTACTGTGTCCCTGATGTGACCCTACTGTGACCTTGCTCTGGCCCCACTTTGACCCCGCTGTGACCCCACTGTGACCCCAACTGTGTCCCCACTTTGACCCCACCATGTCCCTGCTCTGACCCCACTGTGGCCCCGCTCTGGCCCTGCTGTGACCCAACTCTGGCCCCACTCTGACCCCACTGTGACTCCACTGTGTTCCCATTTTGACCCCACTGTGGCCGCACTCTGACCCCACTCTGACCCCGCTGTGTCCCCCCTTTGACCCTGCTCTGGCCCCACTTTGACCCCGCTCTGACCATACTGTGGCCCCACTTTGACCCCAACTGTGTCCCCACTGTGACCCCAATGTGACCCCACTGTGGCCCCGCTCTGACCCCACTCTGGCCCTGCTGTGACCCCTCTGTGTCCCCCCTCTGACCCCACTGTGGCCCTGCTCTGACCCCGCTGTGTTCCCACTTTGACCCCACTCTGACCCCAACTGTGACCCCACTCTGGCCCCACTTTGACCCCGCTGTGCCCCCACTGTGACCCCCAACTGTGACCCCACTGTGGTCCCACTGTGTCCCCGCTGTGTCCCCGCTGTGACCCCCAACTGTGTCCCCGCTGTGTCCCCGCTGTGTCCCCGCTGTGTCCCCACTGTGACCCCCAACTGTGACCCCCGACTGTGACCCCCAACTGTGTCCCCGCTGTGTCCCCCAACTGTGACCCCCAACTGTGACCCCACTGTGGTCCCACTTTGACCCCGCTGTGCCCCCACTGTGACCCCCAACTGTGACCCCACTGTGGTCCCACTGTGACCCCACTTTGACCCCGCTGTGGTCCCACTGTGGTCCCACTGTGACCCCACTGTGACCCCACTTTGACCCCGCTGTGTCCCCGCTGTGACCCCCAACTGTGACCCCACTGTGGTCCCACCGTGACCCCACCGTGTCCCTGCTGTGTCCCCGCTGTGACCCCCAACTGTGACCCCACTGTGACCCCACTTTGACCCCGCTGTGCCCCCACTGTGACCCCCAACTGTGACCCCACTCTGGCCCCACTTTGACCCCGCTGTGCCCCCACTGTGACCCCCAACTGTGACCCCACTCTGGCCCCACTTTGACCCTGCTGTGCCCCAACTGTGACCCCACTGTGGTCCCACCGTGCCCCCACTGTGTCCCCGCTGTGACCCCCAACTGTGACCCCACTCTGGCCCCACCGTGACCCCGCCGTGTCCCCGCTGTGTCCCCAGGGGAGCTGGTGGCTCTGAAGAAGGTGCGCCTGGACAATGAGAAGGAAGGGTTCCCCATCACGGCCATCCGCGAGATCAAAATCCTGCGGCAGCTCATCCACCGCAGCGTGGTCAACATGAAGGAGATCGTCACGGACAAACAAGATGCACTGGATTTCAAGAAGGACAAAGGTAGGGCTGCTTTCCATCCACCAGATTTTGGGTTGGTGTGAAACTCAGTTCTGGGGGAGGTTTGCTTCTTCGTGTTCCTAAAATTCAGTGAGTTTAGGTCTGGATCTGGCCTCGCCTTAAAGGAGATTCCAGCCTGGGTGAGCTGATCAAAGTTACATTCCTGGGGTCACAAAACAAAAAAAACCTTTACAGGGTTGTTTCTAACACTGAATGGTGACAGCCAACTTCTGAATAGTGTGAAAGGTGTTCTGTGTTTCAGAAATCCTACTGATTCACAAATCCCACTGCTTCAGAAATCCCACTGCTTCAGAAATCCCCCTGGCTCTTGTTTGGGACCTTCTCTTGAGGAGAGAGAAGGGAACAACCCAAACCTGAGTTCAAACCGTGCATGGTTTGAACTCTCTTCAACAAACTCTTGAAAGAAAATTGCCAAAGCATGTAGGTAAACATGACCAGAACTTCAAAGGAATTTGAGTGTATATTTAATTTCAGATGTTGGCTTGTAGGGGATACTTAATTGTTTTGGGGGGTTTTTGTTGAGGGAAAAGTAAACCCAAAACATCCCAAGTGCTTTAACAAAACTGTAGAACAGTGCACAAAGAAAACTCTTTCAACAACTAAATCTCCTTCCATTCCTCCTTTTTTTTCCTCCTTTTTTTTCCTCCTTTTTTTTCCTCCTTTTTTTTCCTCCTTTTTTTTCCTCCTTTTTTTTCCTCCTTTTTTTTCCTCCTTTTTTTTCCTCCTTTTTTTTCCTCCTTTTTTTTCCTCCTTTTTTTTCCTCCTTTTTTTTCCTCCTTTTTTTTCCTCCTTTTTTTTCCTCCTTTTTTTTCCTCCTTTTTTTTCCTCCTTTTTTTTCCTCCTTTTTTTTCCTCCTTTTTTTTCCTCCTTTTTTTTCCTCCTTTTTTTTCCTCCTTTTTTTTCCTCCTTTTTTTTCCTCCTTCCTTTTTTTTCCTCCTTCCTTTTTTTTCCTCCTTCCTTTTTTTCCTCCTTCCTTTTCTTTCCTCCTTCCTTTTTTTTCCTCCTTCCTTTTTTTTCCTCCTTTTTTTTCCTCAACATTTCAACTTTTTTTCTCCTGTTTTTTTCAACATTTCTCTATTTTTTACCCCTCCAGGTGCCTTTTACCTTGTGTTTGAGTACATGGACCATGACCTAATGGGGCTGCTAGAATCCGGCTTGGTACATTTCTCAGAGGACCATATCAAGTCTTTCATGAAACAGTTAATGGAGGGTTTGGATTACTGTCACAAGAAGAATTTCCTTCATCGAGACATCAAATGCTCCAACATCTTACTGAACAACAGGTGAGCTGCCCCCGGGGCCATTTGTCCCCAAGCTCTTGGGGTTGGGTTTGGGTTTTGGTTGGGTTTGGGTTTTGGTTGGGGTTGGGTTTTGGTTGGGTTTGGGTTTTGGTTGGGTTTGGGTTTTGGTTGGGTTTGGGTTTGGTTGGGTTTGGGTTTTGGTTGGGTTTAGATTTTGGTTGGGTTTGGTTGGGGTTTGGTTTTGGTTGGGTTTGGGTTTTGGTTGGGTTTGGTTTTGATTGGGTTTGGGTTTTGGTTGGGTTTGGTTGGGTTTTGGTTCAGTTGGGTTTTGGTTGGGTTTGGTTTTGGTTGGGTTTGGGTTTTGGTTGGGTTTGGTTGGGTTTTGGTTCAGTTGGGTTTTGGTTGGGTTTGGGTTTTGGTTGGGTTTGGGTTTTGGTTAGGTTTGGGTTTTGGTTGGGTTTGGTTTTGGTTTGATTTTGGTTGGGTTTGGGTTTTGGTTGGGTTTGGTTTTGGTTGGGTTTGGATTTTGGTTGGGTTTATATTTTGGTTGGGTTGGGTTTGGGTTTTGGTTGGGTTTGGGTTTTGGTTGGGTTTGGGTTTGGTTGGGTTTGGTTGGGTTGGGTTTGGGTTTTGGTTGGGTTTGGGTTTTGGTTGGGTTTGGGTTTTTGGTTGGTTGGGTTTGGTTTTGATTGGGTTTGGGTTTTGGTTGGGTTTGGATTTTGGTTGGGTTTGGGTTTGGTTGGGTTTGGTTTTGATTGGGTTTGGTTGGGTTTGGGTTTGGTTGGGTTTGGTTTTGGTTGGGGTTGGTTTTGGTTGGGTTTGGTTTTGGTTGGGTTTGGGTTTTGGTTGGGTTTGGTTTGGTTTTGGTTGGGTTTGGTTTTGGTTGGGTTTGGGTTTTGGTTTGGTTTTGGTTGGGTTTGGGTTTGGTTGGGTTTGGTTTGGTTTTGGTTGGGTTTGGGTTTTGGTTTGGTTTTGGTTGGGTTTGGTTTTGGTTGGGTTTGGGTTTTGGTTGGGTTTGGTTTTGGTTGGGTTTGGTTTTGGTTGGGTTTGGGTTTTGGTTTGGTTTTGGTTGGGTTTGGGTTTGGTTGAGTTTAGTTTTGGTTGTTTCTGGCTGGTTTGGGGTTTTTTGGTTTTGGGGTGGTTTTTTGGAGTTTGTTTTTGTTTTGGGGGTTTTTTGTTTTGTTTTTTTTTTGTTGTGGGTTTTCTGGTGGGCTGAGGGCACTCAGAGTTGTCCTCAGCTTGGCTGTGCTCAGGAGGAGGAGGTGGGAGAAGGCTCTTGTCCAAAATGACAGCCAAATGTGGGGATGTGCATCTGAAAATTGCTCTGGGATGTTGGCTTGATGGGAAGGGCTTGTGATACAGATCACGCTGAATTAGTGGTGGGGTTTATTGGGGTTTGGGGTTTTTTTTGGTTGTTTTATTTGGGTTTTTTGTTGTTTTTGCATAGGGCTGGTTATGGTTTTGGTTGGTTTTTGGTTTTGGTTGGTTTTTTGTTTTGTTGGTTTTTTTGTTTTGGGGTTGTTTTTTGGTTTGGTTTTTTTGGTTTGGTTTTTTTTTTTTTAATTGGGCTTTTTGTTTTGGTTGGTTTTAGTTTTGGTGGGTTTTGGGGGTTTTGGTTGTTTTGGGGGATTTTTTTTTTTTGGATTTATTTTTGTTTTGGGGTTTATTTTTGTTTTGGGGTGGGTTTGTTTGTTTGTTTGTTTTGGGGTTTTTTGTTTTGGGATTGGGGTTTTTTGTTTTTAGTTTGTTTTTTGTTTTGGTTGTTTTTGTTGGGGGGGGGGGTTCTTGTTTGTTTTGGTTTTTGTTTTCAGTTTTTTTATTTCTCCAAAGCTTTAAATCAGTACTGGAGAATTAACCCTGGCATATCCAGCAGGAATTCCTGCAAACATGGCTTTGTGAGGTTTTTCTACTGCAGGGAGGGTTCCTCATCTCACCCTTTAACTCAGCTTTAATTAGGACTTGTGCTCTCATTCTGATCGATCCCTCAGAGCTCAACACACTCCACAATTCCATGATTAACTGTTATTCAAACCAGACACTGTTTTTTGTTTTTCTTTCAGTGGGCAGATCAAACTTGCAGATTTTGGGCTCGCCCGGCTCTACAGCTCGGAGGAGAGGTGAGCAAGGGCAGAGGGCATCCCTGGGTGGGCTGAGCTTTTCCTCAACATCCACAACATCCCTCACTCAGAAATCCTCAGGAATCATTTCCAGTGTGAGTGGAATCATCCACTCCTGGATGGTGTTAATTATTTTCATTAATGAGCAGCTCGTGAGGAGCCAAAACATCATCTCTGCTTGCCTTTGAGCTGCCCTGGGGCAGGTTTTGCTCCAAGATAGTCACCTCAGCCTGCTGAGGGTCAGGAATTTCCAGTTTTGGTTACCTACAGCAAATCCTGATTGCTGTAAAATCCATGGCACCTCCTGAGCTGTGCTTGACTCAGCCTGGAGCTCTGGAAATGCAGAGCTCAAAACCGCCCTGCTGCCCCTGACAGCTGGGGAGTAAAAACAAGCAACTTTCAGGCTTTTGAGGCTTTTGGGATTAATTTCTATTTGTGTTTTTGTGCTTTGCAGCCGTCCCTACACCAACAAAGTCATCACGTTGTGGTACCGACCCCCGGAGCTGCTGCTGGGGGAGGAGCGGTACACCCCTGCCATCGACGTGTGGAGCTGTGGGTGAGTCCTGCTGGGCCTCTGCTGCCCCTGGGAGCCATTTCTGAGCCATTTCTGAGCATTCCCGTGGGAATTCGTGCCAATTCCTGCAGCAGGATCCCTCCCAGTCACTCGGTGCTAGGAATAATTCAGATAATTCACAATGCTAAGAGAGTGCCACCTCATTAAACCGTTGAGTAAAAACTCCTGGAATTAGGTTTTTCTAGATTTTGAAATGAGAAAGGGTAAAAAATAAAAATTTCACTATTTAAAATGCTGATGTACCCTTGAGATCAAGAGGGCTGACACATTTGCCCTGAGCTGCTCGCTCCTTCAGTGTGTTTTCCAGAGGATTTTTCTCCAAACTCTTTAAGTTACAGTTCGTCACCGAGTTTTTTTCATTTTCATTTCATTTTTTCCATTTAATTTCATTTTTTCATTCCATTTTTCCATTTTTAAATGGAGATTTCAGCTTTCAGGAAGTTTCTGTAGTATAGAGAGCCTTGGGAAGAGGAGCTTGGGCAGTTCAGCCACAAAAGTGGAACATTTTTCCAATTGATTCAGAAGCAGAGAGCGGAGGATTCAGCCTCACAACTGAGTCTGGATTCCCCAAAACGTGCTCTTCCCATTGTGACATTCCCAGCTAAACTCCAGCAGGGTTTACAACACACACAGAGCTTGGGAAAACCAGCAATTAACCATAATTAGTGAGTGTTTCCCAGTTTCTCCCAGTGCCACGTGCGTGGGTTCTTCCCATTCCGGCACACACGAGCCTGATCTTCCAACTACTCCTGGCCCTGACTCCTCGTGGCTTCAGAGGAGATACTGAGGACTTCAGGAATCAGAGATTTTTCCCCCCAAGCTGTACAAAATCTCTGTCCCCAAATCCCCTCTGCTGGCCCTGCCACCCACGGGCAGCCAAAAACCCAAACGTGGAGGAAACGCGGAGCTCTGTCTTTCTCTCCTCACACCGACACTCCTCCTCTCCCTGCAAAGAGTTAACGTGTCGGGGGCTCCTGCAGTGAGCAGGAGGTGACTCCCCCGAGCCCAGGGCTGGGGACTCGGTACACACAGGTCACTTTGTCACTACAAGCCCCCATGCAAATCACTCTCCTCAGGCAAAGCCTTCCCGAGCACAAACGCTGCCGTGTTCCGCCGCTCGTCCCCAGGGTTTGCTGTCGTGACCTCTTGCTTTTCCTCCTTCCAGCTGTATCCTCGGGGAACTGTTTACAAAGAAGCCTATTTTTCAAGCCAATCTGGAACTGGCTCAGCTTGAATTAATCAGGTAAAGCTTTGCACACGCATGTCTGGGAGGGGAGGTGCTGCGGGAGCTGCTGCTGCACACAGGCAGGGAGTGAGGAGAGCCTTGTTCGCTAAGCTGCCTGCAGAGCAGGGCCAGGAATGCCTGGGGATGCCAATGGGAAGAGTCAGGTGTGCTCATCTGTGCCAGGTGTGCCCATCTGTGCCAGGTGTCCCCGCCTGTGTCAGGTGTCCCCGCCTGTGTCAGGTGTCCCCGCCTGTGCCAGGTGTGCACATCTGTGCCAGGTGTGCACATCTGTGCCAGGTGTGCCCATCTGTGCCAGGTGTCCCCGCCTGTGCTAGGTGTCCCCGCCTGTGCCAGGTGTGCCCATCTGTGTCAGGTGTCCCCGCCTGTGTCAGGTGTGCCCATCTGTGCCAGGTGTGCCCATCTGTGCCAGGTGTGCCCATCTGTGCCAGGTGTGCACTTCTGTGTCAGGTGTGCACATCTGTGTCAGGTGTGCACATCTGTGTCAGGTGTCCCCGCCTGTGCCAGGTGTCCCCCCCGTGTCAGTTGTGCTCATCTGTGTCAGGTGTCCCTGCCTGTGTCAGGTGTCCCCGCCTGTGCCAGGTGTCCCTGCCTGTGTCAGGTGTGCACATCTGTGTCAGGTGTGCACATCTGTGTCAGGTGTGCGCATCTGTGCCAGGTGTCCCCGCCTGTGTCAGGTGTCCCCGCCTGTGTCAGGTGTCCCCGCCTGTGTCAGGTGTGTGGTTGCTGATTTTTGTGCCCTCACTAAACCTTGCTCATTGCTGAGTCCAAAACTCACGGATGTGAATTGCTTCTCATGCTGGAAGTTTTCATCCCGGAATGGTTTGGGGTGGAAGGGACCTTAAAGTTCATTCTGTGCCACCCCTGCCGTGGACAGGGACACCTTCCACTGTCCCAGGGTGCTCCAAGCCCTGAGATGGTGGAAGTGTCCAACCTGAAATCAGTGGAAATGTCCAACCTGAGATCAGTGGGAGTGTCCAATGTGAGATCTCTGAAGTGTCCAACCTGAGATCCCTGGGAGTGTCCAACCTGAGATCAGTGGGGGTGTCCAACCTGAGATCTCTGAAGTGTCCAACCTGAGGTCTCTAAAGTGTCCAACCTGAGATCAGTGGAAGTGTCCAATGTGAGATCCCTGGGAGTGTCCAACCTGAGATCAGTGGGGGTGTCCAATGTGAGATCTCTGAAGTGTCCAACCTGAGATCCCTGGGAGTGTCCAACCTGAGATCCCTGGGAGTGTCCAACCTGAGATCCCTGGGAGTGTCCAACCTGAGATCTCTGAAGTGTCCAACCTGAGATCTCTAAAGTGTCCAACCTGAGATCAGTGGAAGTGTCCAATGTGAGATCCCTGGGAGTGTCCAACCTGAGATCTCTGAAGTGTCCAGCCTGGCCTGGGACACTTTCAGGGATGGGCAACCACAGCTTCACCACCAGGGCCTCACCACCCTTACTGTCAGAACAATAAAATCCAGCGAGTTTGAACATTCCAAGTAAAAAACATTACAATTTTAAAATCCATAGTAAGCAAAACAAAACCCCATCGTGCTGGATGCTTTACAGCCTCACGCTCAGCATTTTCCTCTTCCCGACACCATCCGAGCCGTGCCCACAGCTGAGTCCCTCCTGCGGTGGGTGGGAGGTTTCCCTGGGGTTGGTGGCTCCCGGCTGAGTTCCTGGTGGCTCACTGTGCGCTTGTCCCCAGCCGGCTCTGCGGGAGCCCCTGCCCTGCCGTGTGGCCAGACGTCATCAAGCTGCCCTACTTCAACACTATGAAGCCCAAGAAGCAATACCGGCGGCGCCTGCGCGAGGAGTTCTCCTTGTGAGTCGGGCTGGGATGGGATTTATGGGATCCATGGGATGGGGTGGGATCCATGGGATGGGATGGGATTTATGGGATGGGATCCGTGGGATGGGATGGGAGATGGGATGGGATCCATGCGATGGGCTGGGATGGGATCCACGGGATGGGATCCATGGGATGGGATCCATGGGATGGGATGGGCTGGGATGGGATCCGATGGGATCCATGGGATTTATAGGATGGGATCCATGGGATGGGATCCATAGGATGGGGGATAGGATGGGATGGGATCCACGGGATGGGTTGGGATGAGATCGATGGGATGGGATCGATGGGTTGGGATCACAGGATGGGATGGGGTGGACTGGGATCCACGGGATGGGATCCATGGGATGGGATCCATGGGATGCGATGGGATCGATGGGATGGGATGGGATCCATGGGATTTATAGGATGGGATCCATGGGATGGGGGATAGGATGGGATCCACGGGATGGGATGGGATGAGATCGATGGGATGGGATCCATGGGATGGGATCCATGGGATGGGATGGGATCACAGGATGGGATGGGATGGACTGGGATGGGCTCCTTGTGATGATCAAATATGGAGCAGACACAGCAGTAGAGGGAAAAGGGAATTTACCTCGGTTTAATTGGGTCTGAGGTGCCCAGAGTCATCAAAGGAGGAGAGAGCGATGAGCCGGAGCTGAGCCCCATACAATGTGTACCAGATTTTTATGGACCTCACAAAATCAGCATATCTACCTAAAATCCCCCAATAAGAAACTGAATAAATGAAGGAATTGTCCCCTATTCTAATGAATACATGAGATTTTTATGGATCTCACAAAATCAGTGTATCTACTTAAAATCCCCCAGTTAGGAACTGAATAAATGAAGGAATTGTCCCCTATTCTAATGAATACGTGAGATTTTTATGGACCTCACAAAATCAGCATATCTACTTAAAATCCTCCAATAAGAAATTGAATAAATGAAGGAATGGTCCCCTTATTCTAATGAACCTCCCCCCAAATGAGACTACAGCCAAGTTTATAAAAACATGTTCCAGAGAGGTCTGTCCGAGGTTAGAGCCTCTGCTTCTGAGAGAGTAAATACGTTTGGTCTTTTCACTTTGGAAGAGCCCAAACTGAGCTAAATCTCAGACTCCAAGGGTTATAAATACGTGGGGCTGAAGTACAAGGAGTGTTTTGAAGAGTACAAGGAGTGTGTAGAGAGGGTAACAGGGAAGGGAAAGGGTATAAAAATATATTAAAAGGGTATAAAAAAAAATAAAAATCACCGGCCTGACCTGCCCTCTTCCTGAGCACCTCATGTGCCTCCAGAGAGGTTCCCTGGGGCTGGGGGGTGCTCTGGGAGCTCTATGGGGTCCTCAGGATGCTTCCTGACTTCAGGGGTGTTCTCTGGGGCAGGTCTGGTTGTGGGTGATCCTCAGGGAGTGTAGCTTTTCATAAATGGCAAGAATTAGAAATATCATGGAATTTCCAAAAATGGAAATATCATGGAATGTCCTGAGCTGGAAGGGATGATCAGTGCAGCTGCTGGCTCTGCACAGACCCAAAAATCCCACCCTGTGCACCCCTGAGGGCATTGTCCAAAACTCCTGTAGGTCTGGCAGCCCTGGGGAGAGTCTGTTCAGTGCCCCAGCACCCTCTGTGGCAAAAACCTTTCCCAAAATCCAACCTAAACCTCCCAGACACAGCTCCAGCCACTCCCCACACCTCCTGTCTGCCCTGCCGATGCCTCTGAGCTGCTGCACCACCAGCAGTGAGCTCTGTGTGGATTCCTCTTAGGCCTGAGGTGCCTCTCTGATCTTCTCCACGTGTTTTCCCCAAATTCATCCGTGTCTCCTGCTCTCCCCACAGCATTCCCTCGTCTGCCCTGGACCTGCTGGACCACATGCTGACGCTGGACCCCGGCAAGCGCTGCACAGCAGAGCAGGCCCTGCACAGTGACTTCCTGAAGGACGTTGACCTCAGCAAAATGGCACCTCCAGAGTAAGTCCCAGCTGCCTTCCCCCACCTTTGGGAAGGAGATATGGAATGTTTTCAGTCAAAAAAACATGATTTTGGTGATGTTTTCTCATATTTGGTCACATGGCTTTTGCTGTGCTGTTGGTTTCCTGCCTGATTTATAAAGCCCAGTTTGATGTTTGTGAGGTGCTCTGAAGCTCTGCTGGAAGATGTTGCACATCCCTGTCTCTGCCGTGGAGAAGAGGCCAGGCCTCGTTAAGGCTCTGTGTTAATTTGTTAATTGACTGCAGGGGTTGAGCGGTGTCACTCAATTCTTCTTCTCAATCCAGCAGGTGATAAAACTGTGCTCTCTGTGGTTTGTGTGAAAGAGCAGCCTCAGCTTTTCTGAGATCGCTGTTTCCTTCAGAGTTCCTCAAGGCAGGGCTTTCCTAAAGCTCCCAGAGCTTGGTGGCATTGCACTCACTGAGCTTTGTGTGCCCTGCAGGGAAATCCCAGTGCGTTCAGGGGTGAGATCCCAGTGCATTCAGGGCTCTGATCCCAGTGCATTCAGGGATGAGATCCCAGTGCGTTCAGGGTGAGATCCCAGTGCACTCAGGACTGAGATCCCAGTGCATTTGGGGTCAGATCCCAGTGTGTTCAGGGCTGAGATCCCAGTGCGTTCAGGGCTGAGATCCCAGTGCATTCAGGGTGAGATCCCAGTGCATTCAGGGTGAGATCCCAGTGTGTTCAGGGTGAGATCCCAGTGTGTTCAGGGCTGAGATCCCAAAGCATTCTGGGTGAGATCCCAGTACATTCGGGGTCAGATCCCAGTGCATTCAGGGCTGAGATCCCAGTGCGTTCAGTGGTGAGATCCCAGTGCATTCAGGGGTCAGATCCCAGTGCGTTCAGGGTGAGATCCCAGTGCATTCCAGGCTGAGATCCCAGTGCATTCAGGGTGAGATCCCAGTGCATTCCAGGCTGAGATCCCAGTGCACTCAGGGCTGAGATCCCAGTGTGTTCAGGGATGAGATCCCAGTGTGTTCAGGGCTGAGATCCCAGTGCATTCAGGGCTGAGATCCCAGTGCGTTTAGGGCTGAGATCCCAGTGCATTCAGGGGTCAGATCCCAGTGCATTCAGGGGTGAGATCCCAGTGCACTCAGGGCTGAGATCCCAGTGCATTCAGGGTGAGATCCCAGTGCATTCAGGGCTGAGATCCCAGTGCATTCAGGGCTGAGATCCCAGTGCATTCAGGGTGAGATCCCAGTGCATTCAGGGTGAGATCCCAGTGCATTCAGGGTGAGATCCCAGTGCATTCAGGGTGAGATCCCAGTGCGTTCAGGGCTGAGATCCCAGTGCGTTCAGTGGTGAGATCCCAGTGCATTCAGGGGTCAGATCCTAGTGCGTTCAGGGTGAGATCCCAGTGCATTCCAGGCTGAGATCCCAGTGCATTCAGGGCTGAGATCCCAGTGCACTCAGGGTGAGATCCCAGTGTGTTCAGGGTGAGATCCCAGTGTGTTCAGGGCTGAGATCCCAAAGCATTCTGGGTGAGATCCCAGTACATTCGGGGTCAGATCCCAGTGCATTCAGGGCTGAGATCCATTGCACTCAGGGCTGAGATCCCAGTGCACTCAGGGCTGAGATCCCAGTGCATTCAGGGGTCAGATCCCAGTGCATTCAGGGTGAGATCCCAGTGCATTCAGGGCTGAGATCCCAGTGCATTCAGGGTGAGATCCCAGTGCATTCAGGGTGAGATCCCAGTGCATTCAGGGTGAGATCCCAGTGCGTTCAGGGCTGAGATCCCAGTGCGTTCAGTGGTGAGATCCCAGTGCATTCAGGGGTCAGATCCCAGTGCGTTCAGGGTGAGATCCCAGTGCATTCCAGGCTGAGATCCCAGTGCATTCAGGGCTGAGATCCCAGTGCACTCAGGGTGAGATCCCAGTGTGTTCAGGGTGAGATCCCAGTGTGTTCAGGGCTGAGATCCCAAAGCATTCTGGGTGAGATCCCAGTACATTCGGGGTCAGATCCCAGTGCATTCAGGGCTGAGATCCCAGTGCGTTCAGTGGTGAGATCCCAGTGCATTCAGGGGTCAGATCCCAGTGCATTCAGGGTGAGATCCCAGTGCATTCAGGGTGAGATCCCAGTGCATTCAGGGGTGAGATCCCAGTGCGTTCAGGGCTGAGATCCCAGTGCGTTCAGGGCTGAGATCCCAGTGCATTCAGGCTGAGATCCCAGTGCATTCAGGCTGAGATCCCAGTGCGTTCAGAGCTGAGATCCCAGTGCGTTCAGGGCTGAGATCCCAGTGCATTCAGGGCTGAGATCCCAGTGCGTTTAGGGCTGAGATCCCAGTGCAGAGATCCCAGTGCACTCAGGGTGAGATCCCAGTGCATTCAGGGCTCAGATCCCAGTGCGTTCAGGGATCAGATCCCAGTGCGTTCAGGGGTCAGATCCCACCACATTCAGGGTGAGATCCATTGCATTCAGGGCTGAGATCCATTGCATTCAGGGGTGAGATCCCAGTGCACTCAGGGCTCAGATCCCAGTGCATTCAGGGCTGAGATCCCAGTGTGTTCAGGGTGAGATCCCAGTGCATTCAGGGGTGAGATCCCAGTTCATTCAGGGATAAGGTCCCAGTGCAAAGGAAATTATTTCCCTTTCATCACGCTGCCTTTCCTGGTTCTAGGACCTGCCCCTTCCTGTAACCGTGTGGCTGCAGTCAGGGATAGTGGAATTTCAGGATTGCTTTGGTTGGAAGGGACCTTGAAGCTCATCCAGGGACACCTCCCACCATCCCAGGGTGCTCCAAGCCCCATCCAACCTGGCCTGGGACACTTCCAGGATGGGGCAGCCATCTTCTACAGGCCACACCATCCATGCTCTGAACTTCTGTGGGTTTTGAGGATTCACCTCTTTCCCCTGCCACGTTTTTCACTCTCTTCCAGCCTCCCCCACTGGCAGGACTGCCACGAGCTGTGGAGCAAGAAGCGGCGGCGGCAGCGGCAGAGCGGCATGGCCGTGGAGGAGCCTCCGGTATCAAAAGTTTCTCGGAAAGAAACTACCTCTGTTACAAGCACAGACACTGTGAAAAACAACAGCAGCAGTCCTGTGCCCCCCCAGCCTGCCCAGCTCAAAGCAGAGCCTGGCGCTGCAGACGCAGTAGGTCAGTGCCCACCCTGGGTCTGGAAAAGGTTCCTGGTGTGTCTCCTCCCTGGGTTTTGTGTCTGTTTTCAAGCCAGTCTGGTTCTTTCACCTCTAATTCTGCAGAAAGGGCATTCCAGGCTCTTCCTGTCCTCATTTCTTTTGTGGTTTTTTTTTTTTCCCTCCTCTCTCTGCTGTGAAGACGCAGAAGGTTCTGTCTGGTCTTCAGAAGTCACTGATGAGCTGACTGTGAATTTGTTCTGAGCTGTGTTATTAGTTCTAAAAGAGGCTGAATGATGAAAGGAGTCGTTAGTCACTTCAGCCAGTGGAGGAACAAATCATAGGAATCATAGGCTGCAAGGTGGAGCCACGTCCGGGGTGTGCAAATCAGCTGAAGTTTGATCTTGTTGATAAATTATATAAAGATGAGGTGTGGGATGTGTCAGGCTGCTGGGCAAAGATGTAAATTTTGGCACTTGGCTGCAGAAAAGGTCATCCAGACTGGCAGGACCTGGACTGGTGCACTGTTCCAAGCAGTGAGCAACCCCCAGTGCCTAGAAAACAGTCAGAGGGGGGAGGAATGTGGATTTCCACAAAGCTGCCCTGATTGTTGTGCAGAAGCCTCACAAAAACCCAGATATGGGCTAAGGCTCCCTTTGTGTCCAACACCGTGCTGACAAGTAACGAGGAAGACAGTTCTTGCTCCAGGGAATGCACAATCCATGTGTTCAGTGAAACATGGCAGATGGACAAAAGGTGGTGCTTGGATTAACAAACAGCTGGGGAGAGAATGTCCCGTTCTCCGTGCCTTTACCAGCTCCATTTTGAGCTGCTCTAACCAAACCCTCGCACCCTTATTCCCAAAAAGTTCCAGCGTGGCTGTCAGTGCGAAGGGACACCCTTGTCACTTGTCAGCCGGGCTGTGAAGGGAGGTGCTGCCACTCCCAGGGTGTATTTTAGGATAACCTGGATCCTTGCAGGTCAGGACAGAGCGCTGTGATCCCAGGCCAGCTCCTGGAATTGCCTGACCTAATTCCTGTGCTGCGTCAGGGAACACACCCTCCCTCCCTCCCTCCACCCCAAAGAGCAGCTCAGCTCATCCTGGAGACCTTCCCGGGGCAGGAGGGAGTGCCAGGATCTGTGGGGACCTGGGGAGCTGTGACTGCCCCGCCATGGGCTCAGGGGTGCCATCGTGTCCCTCACACCCTCTGTCACAGCCTGGTTGGTGTCCTTGGGGTGTCCCCGTTCCCAAACCCAGCAGTGGGGCAGTTTGGCTTGGCTGAGCTGATCCCGAGCAGCAGCAAAACTTTGGGCAGTTTTGGGGTCAGTGAAGCAGCAGCCGCGTGTGCTTTTTGGGAGTTTTAGGGTCAGTGAAACAGCAGCTCTGTGTGTGCTGTGCTTTTGGGGAGTTTCAGGGTTGGTGAAGCAGCAGCAAAACTCTTTGGGGAGTTTTGGGGGTGGTGGAGCAGCAGCCACATGTGCTGTGCTTTTGGGGAGTTTTAGGGTCTGGAGCAGCAGCCCCATGTGCTTTTGGGGAGTTTTAGGGTCAGTGAAACAGCAGCCCCGTGTGCTTTTGGGGAGTTTTAGGGTCTGGAGCAGCAGCCCCGTGTGCTTTTGGGGAGTTTTAGGGTCTGGAGCAGCAGCCCCATGTGCTTTTGGGGAGTTTTAGGGTCAGTGAAGCAGCAGCCCCGTGTGCTTTTGGGGAGTTTTAGGGTCAGTGAAGCAGCAGCCCCGTGTGCTTTTGGGGAGTTTTAGGGTCAGTGAAGCAGCAGCCCCGTGTGCTTTTGGGGAGTTTTAGGGTCAGTGAAGCAGCAGCCCCGTGTGCTTTTGGGGAGTTTTAGGGTCAGTGAAGCAGCAGCAAAACTCTTTGGGGAGTTTTAGGGGTGGTGGAGCAGCAGCTCTGTGTGTGCTGTGCTTTTGGGGAGTTTTGGGGTCTGGAGCAGCAGCCCTGTGGGTGCAGTGTGTGCGCAGTGCCACGCGGTGCTGCTGCCGTGCTGCCGCAGCGGGGGCTGGGAATTCCGGCAGCGCATCCCAAAATCCTCCTCCCGGAGCATCCCTGCCTTCCCCAGCCCGGGGACACGGCCAGGGGGAGTTCAGATGCTGTGGGGTGTAGAGGAGGGGTGTTCAGTGCTGTGGGATGTAGAAAAGGGGCGTTGGGTGCTGTGGGGTGTGGGGAAGGGGTGTTCAGTGCTGTGGGATGTGGATCATGGCTGTGCGATGTGGGGAATGGGTAATGGGTGTTCTTGGCTGTGGGACATGGAGAAGGGATGCTTCTTGCTCTCAGACATGGATCGTGGCTGTGGGGTGTGGGGAAGGGATGTTCCTGCCTGTGGGATGTAGAAAAGGGGCGTTGGGTGCTGTGGGGAAGGGATGTTCCTGCCTGTGGGATGTGCTTCATGACCCTGGGACATGGGGAGGGCATGTTCCTGGCTGTGGGACACAGGGAAGGGATGTTCCTGGCTGTGGGATGTGCATCATGGCTGTGTGACACTGAGAAGGCGTGTTTGTGGCTGTGGGACACAGGGAAGGGATGTCCCTGGCTGTGGGACATTGGGATGTCCCTGACTGTGGGACACAGGGAAGGGATGTCCCTGGCTGTGGGACATTGGGATGTCTCTGACTGTGGGACACAGGGAAAGGATATTCCTGGCTGTGGGACATTGGGATGTCCCTGGCTGTGGGACACAGGGATGTCCCTGCCTGTGGGACATTAGGATGTCCCTGCCTGTGGGATGTCCCTGGCTGTGGGACACTGGGCCATTCCTGGCTGTGGGACATTGGGATGTCCCTGGCTGTGGGATACTGGGATGTCCCTGCCTGTGGGACATTGGGATGTCTCTGGCTGTGGGATATTGGGATGTCCCTGACCATGGGACCCGGGGAAGGCTCCCACCCTGACTCCGGTGCCGCTCCGTGTGTCCCGCAGGCCTGGGCGACATCACGCAGCAGCTGAACCAGAGCGAGCTGGCCGTGCTCCTGAACCTGCTGCAGAGCCAGACCGACCTGAGCGTGCCGCAGATGGCCCAGCTGCTCAACGTCCACTCCAACCCCGAGATGCAGCAGCAGCTGGAGGCTCTCAACCAGTCCATCACGGCCCTGACCGAGGCCACGGCGCAGCACCACGAGCCCCCGGCGGCGGCGGAGGAAGCCATAGAGGAGCCGCCCGCGGAGGCGCCGGAGGAGCAGCAGACTCCGGACGCAGGCAGCGCTCAGGGAGACATGCAGAACGTGCTGGCCGTTCTGCTCAGTCAGCTCATGAAGAGCCAGGAGCCTGGGATCACCCTGGAGGAGAGCAACGGAGAGAAGAGCAGCGAGCAGCGGGGGCCCAGGAAAACCCCGACGAGGCATCCCGAGGAGAGCACAGGTAAATGAGCACACACAGAGCAATGTGAGAATCCCAGCGAGGGCTGCTGCCGGGAAAGTGAGACCTCGGAGGGTTGGGAGAGGCAGCAGGGGAGGAGGGGAGGGGGTGGGATGTGGTTGGAGCTCAGGTTTCGACACAGAAAAGACCCCGACCCCCTCCCTGCGGTAAGTGCTGGACTGCTCAGGAGGCTGGAACAGCTGCAAAGAGCCAAAACAGGCAAATGTTTACCCTAAAATCCCTTAGTGGGCCAGTGAGGATGAGTTAGAGGTTTTGGGGTTTGCCTGAAAATGAAAGTTTGGAGGGTCAGTTCTTCCTCAAAGCAATCGGTTTGCACGTGCAGGGGTTTTTTTGCACAGGATGCTGCTGCATCTCTGCCTTTTTCCCCACCTTTTTCACCATCCCCTCCCTGCCCTTTGAATAAAAAATAAATAAACCTGCAGGGATGATTTGAAAGAGCTGAAATAGCGGTGAGTGCCGAAGGGAGGGATAGAGGCAGCTGTGTGGGTAAAACCTGGGCATCCACGAGTGCCTGCTCCTACCTGGAGCTGATTTTTGAGCCCTGAAACTCAGCAGCTCCTGAAGCTGAGCCAAACCGCTGCTTCTTGATAGCGAGGCTTTAAAAAACCCTACTCGTGTCAGTGAACTCTCAGATTTCCTTTCCAAAGGTGAGTGTAAATGTCTCCATGTCTTTTTTTTTTTTTTTGTTTCTGTTGATTTTTTGAATTTATTAGCAACAGCCTGTGACGACCTCACCAAATTGTAGAAGCGCCTCCTGAGTATGTCTCAGACTCTCCGGGGAGCCTGTTTTGGCCCGATCCCACCTCCTGCAATGTAGCTGAACGTGCTGTGTTCTCGTGCCTTCAACACCCGCCCACCACGAGCCAGTTGTGATCGTGCTTTTTTTTTTTTCTTTCTTTTTTTTTCTTTTTTTTTTCCTCCTCCTCTTTTTTTTTTTTTTGTTGTTGTTGCCCTAGTCCTGGAAGATAACTAGGTTACTGTAGAGCAGATGGAATTCGATGCCGTTGTTCTCTGTTGATAATTCTTTGGAATGATTTGCTGTCCCCCAGATCAGCTTGGCTTTACAAATTTACCTGAAGATTGTTTTTTTTTTGGGGTTCCTTTTTTTTTTTTCGTTTTGTTTTGTTGTTGTTTTATTTTTCTGGATTTCAATCCAATCTAGTTTTCGAAGTGGACTGACGGATACGGGTGGAGGGGTGGTCCTGGAAGACTACTGGTTTTCACAATAAAGTTTGACCTTTTTAATAACCAGTTTTGCCAATGATTTGAGGATCTGATTCCAACGTGGGCTCTGCCATCGCCAGTAATTCCTTCCCCTGGGGGCGAGGGACAAGGAGGCAGCTCAGGTGTGTTGCTCCAGAGGAGGCAGGGCTGGTTTTGGGAGCGCCGGCGGCAGGTGTGTCCCCTCCCCTCTGCGGTGTCACCTGCGGCCGTGTCCCCTCCCTGCCGTGGTGCCACCTGTGGCCGTGTCCCCACCTGAGGGAGGGTCACCTCCCAGCCAGGCCCTCGCAGGCTGGGACAGAGCGTTGGGGGGTGACAGCTTTGTTCTTGCAGGAGGGACACAGATCCTGATTGGGAGGGGATCGGGGCCAGGGGCAGGGGGGACATCAGAAGGCTTTTCTCGTGCTCAGGACAGTCTGGACGCTCGTGAGGATATCGGGGGCTGAGATTGTTTCGGTCTGTGCTGGCGAGGTGGGGACGCAGGGCCGGGCTGGGATGGAGGGGACAGCAGCGGTGTCCCTCTCGCCGTGGGGACAGACTGGAGCTGTGCCCCGTGTGGCCGGGCTGGCTCTGTTTGTGTGATCAGCTCCGGGAGCGCCTCTGGACCGCGTCCCTCGGGGCCTGGCTGTGCCTCCACATCTGCTCCTGCTGGATTAGCCTTTGTCCCGGAGCAGGAGTTCCCCAGGTGTTAGCACAGCTGTCGCGGCGAGTTTGGGTGCGCGGGGCCGGGCAAAAGCGCTAATGAACATTGTTAATGAACATTGTTAATGAACGTTGCTATCCCAAACTGTGTTCAAACTCTCCCTCCGCCTCTTCCCGGAGCGGCCCAGAGCGGGCGGCCTCGGCAGGGCTCGGTTCGGTTTGCTTAGAAATGTCTTTGTGTGTGTTTGAAACGGTGTTTAAAAGAAGTCACCCTTCCACAGCGTGTCCTCCCGGCATTGTCCCACCCGAGAAGAGACCCCCCGAGCCCCCCGGACCGCCGCCGCCTCCTCCCGTGCCCGAAGGGGAGCTGTCCCAGGAGCTGAACCCGGCGGTGACGGCTGCGCTGCTCCAGCTCCTCTCCCAGCCGGACCCGGAGCCGCCGCTCGATCCGCCGGCCCCGCGAGCCGCGGACTTCGGCCGCCCGCAGCCCTCCAGGACTTACAGCACCGACAGCTCCGAGGGCGGATTCGGTGCCGAGGAGCTCAACCCGGGCCAGACTCTGCTAGAACCTTCTGCGCAACCCCTGGGGAAAAGCAGGACCTTCTTGGGCTCCGTGAGCCACCTCGGGGAGAGCAGCGGCTACCAGGGCACGGGCTCCGTGCAGTTCCCGGGGGACCAGGACCTGCGCTTCGCCAGAGGCCCTGTCAGCCTGCACTCGCTCGGGCAGTCCTTCGCCAAATCCGAGGGCAGCGGCAGCAACAACAACAACAACGCTCTGGTGCATCCCGAGGCCAAAATGCAGAGTTACGGCGAGTTGGGGCCCGGAGCCGCCGGTGCCGCCGGGGCAGGGACAGGTCCCAGCTGGGGTGGCCCAACCCAGGCGCCGTCTCCCTACGGGAAGGCGTTCCGAGGGCCTGGCAGAGTGCCTCCGCGGGGGGGCCGGGGCCGGGGGGTTCCCTACTGAGCTTCCCCCCTCGCCTCTCCTCCTTTAGCCACAGGACTTGATTTTTTTTTTCTTTTTTTCTTTTTTTAATTTGATTTTTCTTTTTTTTTTTTTTTTTTGGCCAGAGCGAGGTCTCGTCCGCATTTCAGCTGCTGCAGAGCTCCCTGTGCATCCCTCCCTCCCTCCCTCCCTCCCTCGGGGAGGTCCCCGCTGGCCTCCCGTGCTTGGTTAGCCACAAAAATAATCCCAACCCCGCAGCAAACTGAGCCAGGAGAGGGAGGGATTGATGGAAAAGTAGAAGGAATTTTTAAAAAGCTGTTTCCCCAAGCTGGGCGCCGGAGTTTGCCGGTGGCTCAGGGAGGGCTGGGGGGAAGCTGCTTCCCAAAGCGGTTTTTTTTGTTGTTGTTTTGTTTGTTTTCCCCATTTCCTTATGAGAAAAAGAAAAAAAAGAAAAGGAAAAAAAAAAAAAAAAACAAGAGGGGAATTTATTGATGCACCTGGATGGGTTATCCCAGCAGTGAGGGCCTGGGATGTGGCACTGGTTTGTGTTCCATTTATCCAACGTTGCTTTCTTTCCATAAAGCATTTTGGATTTTCCCTCTGCTCGGGGCCAGTCCTGTCCCCTGTGGCAGCAGCCTTAGTACACTGATTTTTATTTTTTTGGGGAAGGGTCTCTGGGTGTCGGATCCCTCCCGCTGTAACTTTGCAGTGGGAATTTTTTTTTTCTTATTTTTAAATTTTTTTCTTATTTTTTTAAGAGCCGAGGAGAACACCTCCCTGAAAAAACAGGGATTTCTGTCATTCGCGACTTCCAGAACGCTTAAAGAATTTTAAAAAAGGAAACAAAAACCCCAACATCTGGTGGGATTTGCCACCAGATGGGAGCGATTTGTCCCCGGAATCCTGGGCTGGTGCTGCCCATCCTGCCGAGGTCGGTCGCATCTCAGCCCTTTGAGGTTTTCCAGGTGTTCTGTGTCATTTCCATGAGCATATTTCTATTTTTGTTGTTGTCGAGGAAGTATTTACGATGAATTTTCTCCTCCCACAGACCCTTGCGCTGTTCATTTCAATGAGACTTAAAAAGAGATGAATAAAACAAAGGTACCTATTTATCAGCTTTTTTTTTTTCCTAGTAGGCCTTTCCTATGGAAAACATTTAATTTTAGAGCCGACAGTTCTGGAGTGTTAAAGGGGAGGGGAATTTTGGGGTGGGCCGAGAGACCTTCTTGCTACTAACAGGATTGAATTTCTTTTTATACAGAGAGATAAATTTAAATAAAATGCACCTGAATAGGTGATGCTTCTCCACCTGGGGAGATCCTGCCTTACCCAGCTTTGCCATGGGAGGGAGGAAGGGAGAGAAATGAAATAGATATATTATTTTTTTATTTTTTATTTGCTCCCAGCAGCACTGAGGAGCGACGGTTTGCAGAATTCCCACTGGAAATTTGTAGGGTTTGGGATCTTTTTTCTTCTTTTTTGGTTTTTTTTTTTTTTTTTGTTGTTTAAACTTAGTTCATGCCTGATGTGCAGAGAGAAAAAAAGAGAAATTCTGTGAGACACGGAGTGCACTGAACCCACCGGGCACCTCTCGGGGGCTTTGATTTCTCTATTTTCCCTTTTCTGGGCTGCCGTGGAACTGCTGCTGTTCCTTTTCTTCCCAATCCCCTCCTCTTTGGAAGGAAAACTCTCATTCCTGTGCTGGACTCTCTAAGGAAGAGGATAAAATTCCTATTTATTACTGTCTTTCCACATTGGCACATTCCCAGCAAAGCCACCGGGAACGAGCTGTCCTCCACCTCTGGTGTCACCCCAGCCTTGGGGTCCCAGTTTGGGGTGGCCGGTCCCAGTTTGGGGTGGCCGGTCCCAGTTTGGGGTGGCCTGTCCCAGTTCAGGGTGGCCTCTCCCAGTTCAGGGTGGCCTGTCCCAGTTTGGGGTGGCCAGTCCCAGTTCAGGGTGGCCAGTCCCAGTTCAGGGTGGCCTGTCCCAGTTCAGGGTGGCCTCTCCCAGTTCAGGGTGGTCAGTCCCAGTTCAGGGGGGTCAGTCCCAGTTCAGGGCGGCCTGTCCCAGTTCGGGGCGGCCTGTCCCAGTTCGGGGCGGCCTGTCCCAGTTCAGGGTGGCCTGTCCCAGTTCAGGGTGGCCTGTCCCAGTTCAGGGTGGCCGGTCCCAGTTTGGGGTGGCCTGTCCCAGTTTGGGGTGGCCTGTCCCAGTTGGGGGTGGCCTGTTCCAGTTTGGGGTGGCCTCTCCCAGCAGTGGCAGTGAGGGCTCTGTCCCCTGTGCCACCCCAGCCAGGGACACTCCAGGCATCTGTTCCCGGTGGCATCTGCCATCTGTCCCCTCGGGGGAAGGTGGCTCTGCCATTCCCTACTCCGATCTCCACACTGTCCCACCCCCAGTGGCTTTTCCTAACTGGTCCCAGCACTGGTCCCAGCCTCTCCATCCCTGCCAGGGCCTGGCAGCACCGCGGGGTCAGGGGGACCAGCCTGGCCATGGCCCTGGGGCTGTGGGGCCACTGCTGCCTTCCAGCGCCTCTTGTTCTTCCATTTCCCTTTTTCTTCCATTTCCCCTTTGATTTCCCTCTTTTTCTTCCATTTCCCCTTTGATTTCCTTCTTTTTCTTCGATTTTGCTCTTTGATTTCCCCCTTTTTCTTCCGTTTCCCCTTTTTTCTTCAATTCCCCCTTTTTCTTCAATTTCCCCCTTTTTCTTCAATTTCCCCCTTTTTCTTCAATTTTCCTCTTTGGTTTCCCCCTTTTTCTTCCATTTCTCCTTTTTTCTTCGACTTCCCCCTTTTTCTTCGACTTCCCCCTTTTTCTTCCATTCCCCATTTTTCTTCCATTCCCCCTTTTTCTTCCATTTCCCCCTTTTTCTTCCATTTCCCCCTTTTTCTTCCATTTCCCCCTTTTTCTTCCATTTCCCCCTTTTTCTTCAATTTCCCTCTTCCATTTCCCCCTTTTTCTTCAATTTCCCTCTTTGATTTCCCCATTTTTCTTCAATTTCCCTCTTCCATTTCCCCCTTTTTCTTCCATTTCCCCCTTATTCTTCAATATCCCCCTTTTTCTCGCTCTGCCTTTCCCCGTGCTCTGCACAAAGAGGACAAAAGGGTTCCCGCAGGGTGTGGGGTGGGATTTGTGCATTCGGAAGGATTTCAGTTCGGGCCGAGGGGGCGAGGGCAGCTCTCCCTCCTTCCCCCCACCCCATCCCTGGGTTCACCCCACGTCTCTCCCGCCGTAGCAGTTCCCAGCAGAGAAGCCTCTGGTCAGACTCTTTACCTCTCCCGAGTTTCCTTTGGAGACCGAGCGCGCCTTTTTTCGGTTGTACCTTTGTCTCTGTACAGATATTTTGTAATATATTAAAATTTTTTTCTTTTCAGTTTATAAAAATGGAGAAGTGGAGATTGGAAAATTAAATATTTCCTGTTACTGTATCTTGGTTGCCTTTTGCTCCCTTGCTTCCCCACGGTAACTTGTGTTTTCCTTGGAAAGCTTTTTATTCCCTCCTGCTGAGGGGGGTGGGATTTGGCATTTTCTCTCCCAGCCCCCAAATTCCACTCTCTAATTAAGCTCCAAGCCCTCGTTAGCCCCCAAATTGGAGGGGTGTTGATGGGGGATGCCCGTGATGGAGTTTGGCTGAGGTGGGAGAGGGGATGGTGCTGCAGGAATGGGAAAGGGAACGATGAGGCTGAGCTTTGGCTCCAACCCTTCTCCGCTCTCCTCGCAACTCTTTGGGGACTGGAGAGGACCCTGGAGGGCCTGGAGGGATGGATTCTGCTCCAGCCCTGAGACACGAGGACCGGGGAATGGAGTTGTGTGTGTATCATGTGTCCATCCGTCCATCTGTCCGTCCACCCATCCATCCAATCGGTCCATCCGTCCCTCCCTCTGTCCATCTATCCGTCCATCCCTCCATCCATCCGTCCATCCATCCATCCATGGATCCCATCCCTCCCTCCATCCCTCTGTCCATCTATCTGTCCATCCGTCTGTCCATCCATCCATCCCTCCATCCATGGATTCCAGCCATCCGTCTGTCCGTCCATCTGTCCGTCCGTCCATCCCTCCATCCATGGATCCCATCTCTCCATCCATCCATCCCTCCATCCATGGATTCCAGCCTTCCGTCTGTCCGTCCATCCTTCCGTCCGTCCATCCATCCATCCATGGATTCCATCCATCCATCTGTCCATCCCTCCATCCATCCATCCTTGGATTCCATCCCTCCATCCATCCATCCATCCATGGATCCCATCTCTCCATCCATCCATCCCTCCATCCATCTCTCCATCCATCCAGTCTGTCCATCCGTCCATCTCTCCATCTGTCTGTCCATCTCTCCATCCCTCCATCCCTCCATCTCCTCCCTCCACAGAAACCCCTCCATGCCATTTCCCTGTGCTGCTCCCAACCCCATCCTGCAGGACTCGGGAGGCTTTGTCCCACCCCTCGTGCTCCGGGCAGCAATTTGGGCTGGTGTGGAGCCGTGTGGGCCAGAGCTGCTCCAGGGCCGTGTCTGCTGCCGCCACTGACCCTTCCTGCTCGGGTGAGGCTCGGACAGACCCTCCCTGCGGTGAGGGGCAGCCGGAGGGGCTGGGGGTCCCCACGCGGGGTCCGTGCCTCCATCCCCGCCTCGCCCGCCGCCCTCTCCCGTTCCAGCCCCGACTTTCTCGCTCTCCTTTCGCCTGGTTCCGCTCCCTGCGCTGACACATCTTAAAATACCTCCCTGTGCAGATGGCGGGGGGGTGGCGGCGGCGCCGGGCGCTTCCCTGCGCCTCGGAAGGCAGGAGCGAGCCCCCAGCGCCCACCCTGATTTATGGAGGGGGCAGCTGGGCCCCGTGCACTCGGCTGGCTCCCTAATCCATCCTCCTGGTCCCTGCCCGCGGCTCCGCGGGCTCCGGGGCCTCACCCGGCGCGGCAGAAGGGCGGCGGTGCCACCCCGAGCTCCCTCGCATCCCGCTCTCCCTTCTTGCCGCCGCCGCCAGACAAAGCCCCACGTGGCCGCGGCTCCTGCGGCATCCCGATGCAAAGGTGACCAGGCCGTTTCATCCCATTTAATTTATTTTGGCATTGAACTTCCTCGGCGGCAGCTGCCGTGCCAAATGGCCGCGGGCTGCGCGGAGCCGGCGCTGTAAATCTCCGCCGCTCGGCCCTTGCCGCTTGGATTTCGCTCGCTGGAGCCGCGGCTGCTCCATCCCGACACTCCCGGCTGATCCATCCCGCCGTTCCCGGCTCCATCACCTCGGAACGTGGGGCCTGGCGCGGCTCCCCTTCCTCCCCACGCCCACATCGCCCTCGCGGCGCTGGGGTCGCGGTGGCGGTGACATTCCGGAGCATCGCGGGGCTCCAGGCACGGCCCTCGGAGCCCAGCGCGGGAATGGTGATGGAGGTGGAACGCTGAGGAGGAGGAGGAGGAGGAGGAGGAAGGGCTTTCCCGTGGAGCAGATCGCCGTGGGACCCCGCGGGATCCTGGAGGAATCTCCACCTGGAGCAGGCGTCGCACCTCCCGCGTGGATGTCCCGGCGCACACGCGTGTGCCACGGCGCGAGCACACCTGGGGTGGCACACGCGTGTTCACACGTGTCCGGGGTGTGACTGTCACCAGGTGTCGCTCTCGGCACGGCCACCACCTCCCACCGCGTCCCCATCCTCCTCCTCCTCCTCCTCTCCGGCTATATTTGTCCTTCCAGCTGCTCCGGCTGTCGGCATTAAAGGTTTTTCATCCAATTTAGACGTTTCCTTCCAAAAATCCGTTCACACCTTTCGCTGGCATTTGGAAGGGGGGAAGAAGAAAAGCATTGAGAAGGATAAAACCACCAAAAAAAAAAAAAAAAAAAAAAAAAAAAAAGCAACCAAACCATGGAGGTGTTGAGGCCGCGGATGGGGGATGGATGCAGGAGGGTGTTGGGGGTGGGTTTTGGGGGGAAGGATGGGGGTGCGAGCCCCCCAGTATTATCCACCCCACAGCATCCAGCGTTTTCCGTGCCATGGGATCAAGGATTTTGAGGGCACGGGTGGATTTTGGGTGGCAGCACAGGCTCTGGCGGGCACGGATGGGGTGAGGACTCCTTGTGCAGGGTCTGGGGGATGGCAGGGGGGTGGCACAGTCCCTGTGCCATGGGGCCACCTGGCCGCGTCCCCCCGCACTGGCAGCTTGATTAAACGGCGGCGCGGGCGGTGGCACAGCTGGTGCCTCCTGCCAGCCCCCGGAGCGGGAAGCGCCCGCCATTAGCGGCTCCAATTAGCGGCGGCGAGGATCCGCCGCGGCCCGGGGGTTCCCCAGCCCCGAGTGCCCCCGGTGCCACCTCCCCGGGACGCTGCGGCCGCGCTGGCGTCGCCTGCCCCGTGTCGCAGTCCCCGTGCCGAGGCGGTGGCCGTGCCAGCGCTCCCGCGCCGTTCCGCCGAGCCAGGGCCGAGCACGCCTCGATTTTGGGGACAGTCCCCTCGCCGCCGCCGTGCCCGCTGCCACCGCACCCCACCTGCCGTGCCCGGCCTGTGGGAGGGGGACAGGCGGGGTGACACCTCCCCAGCACTCCCGCGACAGCAGCGGGCACCCGGCTGGGGACAGGGCCCTGCCGTGGCCGCGGTGGCAGCGGGGACAGGACCTGGCACCGCACCCCGGGCGGGCACATCGCCCTCCCCGCTGCCACCGGCGCAGCTGAGCCAAGGCGCGGGGGGGCCGCGCCTGCACGCTTTCACCTGCCATTTAATTGGATGTATTTTTAATTAATGGCGCCTCTGGGACCAACATGAGACAACATGATCTCTGAATAGGGGCAGGGGAGGAATTGGGGCCGCGGGAGGATTGGGCCGCCGGGTGCCCTTACGCGCCAAACGCTGCCATCAATCACCCCCTACTTTTCGGCTCTGGACTTTTGGCTGGGGCTCAAGGCGGGCGCCAGGGCCACCCCCCTGCCGCCTGGCACACGTGTGACGAGCGGCACGTCCTCAGCCGCGCTTGGCAGTGATGGTGACAGAGGCAGAGCCGCGAGCCGCCGCTTTTGCCAGCGAATCCTGCCCCAAATCTGCTCTTGGGGGGAGCCCTGGCTCACGGGGGCACCTGGGGGGCTCCCGACCCCTCTGGGCTCTCAGCGCTCCCCGTGCCTCCGTCGTTGTTTTGTCGCTCCCGCCTGGCCCTGGGGAGGGGACACAGCTGGGCCTGGCGTGTCCCCCCCACCTTCTGGCGCAGCCCCGGGGGGCTCGGCCGGCGGTGGGGCCGGGGCAGCTGCCCACCCCCCCGGCAGGTGCGGCGGCGCAATGTAGGGCAGCATTAATATTTAGTGGCACTGGGGGGTGGCACAGCTGCCTCCTGCGCTGGAATGCAGGCGGCAGCCAGCAGGGACAGCGGCCACCGCTGCCACCACAGCCCTGAGCCACCACTGCTACCACACCCCTGAGCCACCGCGGTCCATGAGCCACCACTGCCACCACTGCCACCACACCCCCTCAGCCACCGCGGCCACCGCAGCCCCTGAGCCACCACTGCCACCACACCCCTGAACCACCACAGTCCCTGAGCCACCACTGCCACCACAGCCCCTGAGCCACTGCAGCCGCTGCAGCCCCTGAGCCACCACTGCCACCACACCCCTGAGCCACCACTGCCACCATACCTCCTGAGCCACCGTGGCCACCGCAGCCCCTGAGCCACCACAGCCCCTGAGCCACCACTGCCACTGCAGCCCCTGGGCCACCGTGGCCACCACAGCCCCTGAGCCACCACTGCCACCGCAGCCCCGGAGCCACCACTGCCACCACACCCCTGAGCCACCACTGCCACCATACCCCCTGAGCCACTGCGGCCACTGCAGCCCCTGAGCCACCGCGGCCACCACACCTCCTTGGCCGCTACTGCCACCAAACCCCCTCGGCTACCACAGCCTCCACGGCCCCGTGCACCCCCAGCCTGCCCAGGGAAATGGGGGGCACATCGCAGGGGGAGCGCAGCCCCCACAGATCCCAGCTCTTGGCATATGGCAGGTGGGAAATGTGGTGGCCAAACTCCAGGCCCTTGAAGCCACCAGCCACATGTAGGGGGACAGGAAGGTGCTGGGGGTCCCAGTCTGGCTGTGCTGTGGCCCTGGGCCAGCTCCCTAATGCTTGGGCAACCGCAGTGTCACGGGGATGGTGGCACATGGTGGCCTTGGCATTTCCCAGGGAAGTGCGGTGTCACCAGAGCCCAGCCCCATGCCCTGTGACACCGGTGACAGCAGCCTTGGCTGGACGGGTCAGATCCTTCTTGTCTGGCATTCCGGATGCTCTGCTGGGAGCAGACAGGGCCTGTGCCACCAGCCCTTCTCCCTGGTGGTGGCATGTGAGCCCCAGGGGTGGCCCTCGCCATGGCTGGATCCTCGCCATGGCCAGACCCTCAGTGTGGCCAGACCCTCACCATGGCCAGACCCTCACCATGGCCAGACCCTCACCATGGCCAGACCCCCACCATGGCCAGACCCTCACTGTGACCAGACCCTCACCATGACCAGACCCTCACCGTGGCCAGACCCCCACCATGGCCAGACCCTCACCATGGCCAGACCCTCACCATGGCCAGACCCCCACCGTGGCCAGACCCCCACCATGGCCAGACCCTCACTGTGACCAGACCCTTGCCATGGCCAGACCCTCACCATGACCAGACCCTCACCGTGGCCAGACCCTCACTGTGGCCAGACCCTCACCGTGGCCAGACCCTCACTGTGGCCAGACCCTCACTGTGGCCAGACCCTCACCATGGCCAGACCCTCACCACGGCCAGACCCTCTCCACAGCTGGTCCTTCACCGTGGCCAGATCTTTGCCACGGCAGAATCCTCGGCATGGCTGGACCATCGCCACAGACAGACCCTCACCCAGACCAGCCCCTTGCCGTAGCCAACCCCTCACCATGGCCAACCCCTCCCCACAGCCACATCCTCACCAGTCAAACCCTCACCATGGCCAGACCCTCACTGTGGCCAGACCCCCCCACAGCCAGGCCCTTGCCATGGCCAGACCCTCCCCACAGCCAGGCTCTCGCCATGGCCAGACCCTCCCCACAGCCAGGCTCTCGCCATGGCCAGACCCTCCCCACAGCCAGGCTCTCGCCATGGCCAGCGCTGCCCATGCCCGCGCGCCCCGGCCGGGGCCTGGCAGTGCCCGGGCGGTGCGGGCGCGGCGCGGGCGCGGTGCGGGCGGTTGATTAGCGTGATTCCGGCATTGTGATGCAGAGGCGGTCGGGGCACCAGCTGCTCCTGCCCGGGTGTTTATTGTTACCTAGAGACGCCCCTGGCTCCCGCCCAGCTCCCCCCAGCCCCGCACGATGCAAAATTTATAGCGCGGCGGGTCCCGCGTTAACTCTCTGCCTCCCGGGCGGGGGAGGCTGCGGGAGCCCACCGGGATGGGCACGGGCGGGGGGCGGTGGCTGGGATGGGACAGGCGATGGCAGGACTGGCGGTGCCGCACCGGGTGATGCCAGGCTGCTCCGTGGCATGCCGTGCCATGCCGTGCCATACCGTGCCATACCGTGCCGTGCCGCCGTGCTGTGCCGTGCCGTGCCGTGCCACCGGAGCCCCAGGCCTGCAGCACAGCGGTCCCTGCGGAGTCCGTATCCATGGCACGGCTAATCCTCCGGCCGGGCAGGGAGCCAGCCCGTCCCCGGTGCCCACCGGCTGCCAGCCCGGCTGCTGGAGAGGACACGGCCCCGCTGCCCCTGCTCCGACCGGGCGGTGCCAGCGCAGCGCTGGGGGTCCCTGGGGCCTCAGCGCCAGCCTGGCCACTGCAGGACAGGGGGACAAGAGGGTCCTTGATGTCCCAGAATGTCACCAGGCGGGCGGAGGGGACGCGGCCGGGGGAGATGCCTGCACTGAGGGGCAGGGTGGGCTCTCCTCCTCATTTCCGCGCGGCACAGCCTGGCAGGGAACGGCTCAGCACGGCTCTGGTGCCGCACGGAATGGCACAGCGTGGAACGGCACAGCGTGGAACGACACACGAGGTGCCATCTGCCCCCGTGCCACCCTGACCCCGCGGCCACTCCCTGCGTGTCCCCGGCCAGCCCTGGTGACACCGTCACCTGCCCCCAGCCCCAACCGAGCACCGCGACACCGGGGGCCACCGGGAGCCGGGACCCCGCCGTGTCCCCCCGCCGTGTCCCCCCCGCCACAGCGCCCGTCCCCCCCCCTCCGCTCCCTCCACCTCTCAGCAAGTTTTTTATGTGATTACAGGCACTGCATGGTAATTAGTGCTAAACTCATTTGCACAACTACAGTTAATTGGCTACAACAATTAATTAATGTGTTGGAAATTTGGCACTGGAAAAAAAAAAGAGAAAAGAAAAAAAAAGTTTGTCATCAGAGGGGAAGAAGGGGGAGTTGGGGGGGATGCACCCACCTGCACCCACCTGCACCCACCTGCAGCCCTGGTTCTTCCCCAAACTTTCCCCCAGAGCTGCAGTTCCTGCCCTGCTCTGTGCTTTGTTTTCCTTTTTTTCCTTCTTTTCAATTTTTCCCCTTTTTTTGTTGTTTTTTCATTCCCCCCCCCCTTTTTTCCCTGTTTTCCTGCTTTCTTTCACCCCTTTTCCCATTTTTTTTTGCAACTTAAGCAAACTCATTTCCCTGATAAAATACAGCATGACTAATGACTGAAGCATGTAAAAATCATTGGGAAAATGTCCTTGGAAGACGAATGCATTTTCAGCAGAATAATTAACTTAATTAACAAATTCACATGCATATTCATCAGGCTATTAATGTCTTCTCAGCTCAGCTTGACGAACATTGCGGTAATAACCATCTCATTTGCATATTGCATTCTACTGCTATCCAAAAAAAAAAAAAAAAAAAAAAAAAAGGAAAAAAAAAAATAGGCAAAGAGGTGGATGCACACGCGTGTGCTCCGCGCAGCGCTCCCGGGGGACGGGAGGTGGGTGGGGTGTGTGTCCCGGGGAGGGTCCGGGCCTCGTGTGCCGGGGTCCGCGTGCCGGCGCGGAGCGGAGCGGCGGGAGGCGCGAGGCCACGGCGCCGTGCCGGTACCCGCCGCTCCCGGCCCCGGCATCTGCGGCAGGCGGCGCGGAGCGGGCGCGGAGGGGGAGAAGGACCCGTAGCAGCTGTCGGCCTAATTCGGCAAACGTGCTGCTCGTGGGCGGCTTAGAAAAACAGATTAGGCGCCTGCGACAGGCACTGATTCCTGACATACGCTCGGGGTCTGCGTCTTCATCGGTGGAGAGTGGAGGAGGGAGGGTGAGGAGGGTGGTGGGGCGGTGGGGAGGGTGGGGGTGGTGGGGGTGAAGGGGGTGGTGGGAGGGATTGGGGTGGTGGGGAGGATGGGGATGATGGGGGTGGTGGGGTGAAGGGACGATGGGATGGCAGGGATGACTGAGGTGATGGGGAGGATTGGGATGATTGGGGCGGTGGGGAGGATGGGGGCGAAGGGGATAATGGGGATGATGGGGGTGATGGAGTGAAGGAGATGATGGGGTTGAAGGGAATGACTGAGGTGATGGGGATGGTCTGGATGATTGAGGTGATGGGGCTGATGGGGACGATGGGAATGGTTGGGGTGATGGGGAGGATGGGGAGGATGGGGGTGAAGGGGGTGGTGGGAGGGATTGGGGTGGTGGGGAGGATGGGGATGATGGGGGTGATGGGGTGAAGGGGTGATGGGATGGCAGGGATGACTGAGGTGATGGGGAGGATGGGGGCAAAGGGGGTGATGGGGATGATGGGGGTGATTGAGGTGATGGGGCTGATGGGGAGGATGGGGATGATGGGGGCAAAGGGGATAATTGGGATGATTGGGATGATGGGGATGATTGGGAATTATTGGGATAATGGGGAGGATGGGGGTGATGGAGTGAAGGAGATGATGGAGATGAAGGGAATGACTGAGGTGATGGGGATGACGGGAGTGATTGAGGTGATGGGGAAGAAGGGGATGATTGGAATGATCAGGATGATGGGAATGATTGGGATGATAGGGATGATGGAGGTGAAGAGGATAATGGGGATAATGGGGGTGATGGAGTGATGGAGATGATGGGGATGAAGGGAATGACTGAGGTGATGGGGAGGATGGGGGCGAAGGGGGTGATGGGGATGATGGGGGTGATTGAGGTGATGGGGAGCAAGAGGGTGATTGGGATGGTGGGGGTGATGGGGATTATGGGGAGGATGGGGATGAAGGAAATGGCTGAGGTGATGGGGAAGAAGGGGATGAAGGGAATAATGGGGATGATGGAGATGATTGAGGTGATGGGGAGGAAGCAGATGACTGGGATGATGGGGATGATGGGGATGATGGAGTGAAGGAGATGATGGGGATGAAGGGAATGATTGGGATGATTGAGGTGATGGGGACGAAGGGGATGATTGGGATGATGAGGAGGATGAGGATGAAGGGAATGATGGAAGTGGTGGGGATGAAGGTGATGATGAGGATGAAGGGGATAAGGAAGATGTTGGGGGTTATGGGGTAAATGGGGGTGATGGGGAGGGCGGTGATATGCAGGATGAGGGTGATGGAGGTGAAGGTGATGATGGGGAGGATGGGGAGGATGGGGATGAAGAAGATAAAGGGGATGAGGGGCACCATGGGATGAAGGCGGTTATGGGGATGATGAGGATGAACGTAATGACTGTGATGAAGGGGAAGATGGGCACGATGAGGATGAAGGCAATGATGGCAGCGAAGGGGAAGATGGGCACGATGAGGATGAAGGCAATGATGGCAGCGAAGGGGAAGATGGGCACGATGAGGATGAAGGCGATGATGGGCATGAAGGTTGTGATGGGGTTGATGGAGCAATGGGCACAATGGGGGTGATGAGGATGAAGGTGATGATGGGGATGAAGATGCTTGTGGGGTGATAGGGTTGACGGTGATGATTGGAGTGATGAGGATGAGGAGGGTGAAGGGGATGATGGGGGTGATGGAGGTGTTGGAGAGGATGGGTGTGAAAGAGGTGATGGAGAGGATGAGGATGAAGGACATAATGAGGGATGAAGCAGGTGATGAAGGCCATGGCGATGAAGGCCATGGCGATGAAGGAGATGAAAAGGATGATGAGAAGGATGGAGGTAAGGGGACGAAGGGGACTATGAGGATGAGGTGGACCATGGGAATGAAAGAGATGAAAGGGGTGATGAGGGTGATGGCGACATCAAGCAAATCCTGACCCCAAGGAAAGCCTGCTGCCCCTCCCTGCTTGGCTCCTCCCATGTCTGCCACACCCTACTTGGCTCCACCCACACACATGCATGTGCACACACACACACGTGTCACCCACACAGCACACGAGTGTGGATGGATGATGGATGGATGGATGGACAGATGGGTGGATATGGATGGATGGATGGATGGATGATGGATGGACGGAATCCATGGATGGATGGATGGATGGATGGATGGAATCCATGGATGATGGATGGACGGAATCCATGGATGGATGGATGATGGATGGATGGATGGATGGATGGGTGGATGGATGGACAAATGGATGGATGGACAGATGGATAGATGGACGGATGGATGGGTGGATGGGTGGGTGGATGGATGGATGGAATCCATGAATGGGTGGACGGATGGAATCCATGGATGGAATTCATGGATGGATGGATGATGGATGGATGGAAGGAAGGATGGATGGACAAATGGATGGATGGACAGATGGATAGATGGACAGATGGATGGATGGATGATGGATGGATGGATGGAATCCATGGATGGAATTCATGGATGGATGGATGGATGGACAAATGGATGGACGGACAGACGGACAGATGGATGGATGAACAGATGATGGATGGATGGATGGATGGATGGATGGATGGATGGATGGATGGATGGATGGAATCCATGGATGGATGGAATTCATGGATGGATGGATGGATGGAATCCATGGATGGATGGAATTCATGGATGGATTGAATCCATGGATGGATGGACAAATGGATGGACGGACAGACGGACAGATAGATGGATGAACAGATGATGGATGGATGGATGGATGGATGGATGGATGGATGGATGGATGGAATCCATGGATGGATGGAATCCATGGATGGATGGACAAATGGATGGAATCCATGGATGGAATTCATGGATGGATGCATGCATGGACAAATGGATGGACGGAAGGAGGGATGGGTGTATGGACAGACAGGTGACATACAGGAGGGGGACAGACAGAAGAGTGGCCAGGTGAGAAGCAGGTGCCAGAACAGACACACAGGGCTGGACGGACAGATGGATGTGACAGCTTTCCTCAGTCAGGAGCCCCACTCTGTCCCCAGGTACCCCCTAGAGAGGGGACAGAGCCTGCTGTGACCCCTTGGTGGCACCCAGGGCCTGGAGGGGGACACGGGGCTGTGACCCCGGGGTCAGGCCGTGCCCCCCGGCACAGGGCTGGGACACTGAGGTGAGACCCCTGCACACTGAGTGTCCCCATCACTGGGGGGTCACGGAGGACCACCTGCGCTCCTGGGATGGGCACAGGCCTCAGCCAATCCCCACCCAGGGCTTGTACTGGCAGCCAACCCCGTGCCAGGGCTGGTGCTGCTGACCAATCACAGCCTTCCCCAGATTCGGCCCCACCCACCCTGGGTATATAAAGCCCTGCCTGAGCTGTGCCCGGGGGTCCTTGGGGTGCCCTCAGTCCCCTTGGGACCCCCTGATCCCTCCAGATCCTTCCCCATCGTGATGCCCATGTCCCTCCCCACCATGGCAGGGGATGGGGGGGACAGGATCCAACCCCCCTTGTCCTGGGGTTGGGGGTGCCCCCAGCCCCTCAGCTGTGCCTGGGAGTCCCCGCACAGGGGGGGACACAGCCCAGCGCCACCACCCCTGTCCCCACAAACCTCTGTGGTGTCACCAGGCTCCTGGGGTGCCGCGGTGGCAGAGGGTGGGTCACCAGCACTCACTGAGGCGGGAGGAGGGGACATTGGGGGGGTGGGGCCACCCCGTGTTCGCTCATGGCTGTGAGGTGACACCAGCACCCCCCCCAGTCCATCTGACTGTCCCTGTGACCACACCGGGGGACATCCCCGGGGAGAAAGGAGGAAGCAATGGGGAAACTGAGGCACGGGTCACCCGGGGTCACCGCAGGGCCAGCGAACAAAGCCACTCTCCATTGTACCCCGCGGACTCCACAGGCACCCCTGGGTGCTCCCACCCGGAAAAAATCCCCCGGGGATGCCCAAAATGGGGGGGATCCACGGCAAAGGGGGGGGCGCGGACCCCTCGGGGGGCGGCGGGGCGAAGGTCGGGTGAAGGGCGCCGGCGGAGGGGCGGGGGAAGCTGCGGGCGCACCGTGCCAGCTGTATCCGGAGAAAGGCAAATAATTCAGCGGCACCAACCGGAGAGGAACCAGCCCGCGCAGCCACGTGCCAAAATACCAGCAGTAAAGTAGTTAAATGGATCCAGCGCGGGAGCGAGGAGCTGCGAGAGCGCTTGGGCCCCCATCCAAAGGAGTTAATGTCCCACAGTATGATCGATTAGTTGTCAGACGTGATTTCAAACCAATACAAGATGAATGGCATCATTTTCCTTCCCTCGGTTTCGGCGGAATTAAGAAGCCATTAGCTAACACAAATTTTTGGCAACTTTAATAAAAAAAAGGGGGAAAAAAAAAAGAAAAAAAAAAAGCTCCAGTGTACATTTTGTAGCGAACGCTCCCCGAGGTTACGGCCGGGGTGGAAATGTCGTCCCGTGTGGCACCCGGATGGCAGCCGTGGGGCTGGTGGTGACAGTGACCGTGGTGGTGGCGGTGCCAATGCCATGCCCACCACCGGAGATGCCAGCAGAGCTTTCGCTCCCAGCCAGAGCCACACAGCAGCGCGCCCTGCCCAGCTAGCCCCGCCGTGCCACACGTGGGACGAGCCGGGGGTCTCGGGGCGGTGGCGGGGGGCTTTGTGCCGGGGTGGCAGCGCCAGGCAGGGGCGGCCACGCGGGGACTCGTCAAGGACAAACGGCGCACAAGCTGCTCCTGCCCGCGTGCCCGCAGGCGCGGGGCCGCCGTGCCAGCCCAGCCGTGGCCATTACGGCTCCGTGCGCCAGCTGCGGCCGCCCGATCCCCCTGTCCCCGGGGACAGCAGGGGGGGCTTGGGCACCGTGCCACCGCCCGGGCACCGGGGCACAGCCACGGCACGCGGCGCCAGAGGGGCGGCGGGGTCGGGCAGGGCGATGGGGAGCGCGGAGATGGTGGCCGAGGGCGGGGACCGCCCCACGGACCCCCGAGGGGTCTCACGATCCCATGACTCCCCAGGGATCCCCCAGAGATCTCCAGTTTTGTCACCTCTGTGGTGAAAGGACGACCTGGAGGGCAGAGCTGGGCCACAGCCACTCCCCCGGCCTGGATTTCGCTGCCGGATCGCAGGATTTTAGGCACCAAATGGGGTTGAATTAGGATTATTATCACAGCTGCTCTAAATGTAATTAGTTTTGCTCAGAACTTGTTTGCTTTCCCGGGATTACGGCACAATCCTGCCGCCCTGCCCGGCGCTAACTTGGGGACAGCTTTAATCACTCTAATAACGCCGAGGCCGGGTTAATGTGACGATTCCAAAGGTGTGCTTTTCAATTACATTTAACAAAAAGATTTATAGTGGGGTAAAATTAAATTAGGAGCGTGCGGGAGGGCTGGGACAGCCTGGACACTGCTCATCACCGGTGGCAGGACCTCAGCTCAGGCCCTGCTGCTGCCACCGTGCCCAGGTGTGCTCATCCTGTGTGTCCTGCCAGGTCCTGACAGATCCTATCGCCACACCCTGGAGGGCAGGTGGACAGAGGGGGTCCAGCATGATGTGAAGCCACCCATGCACTGTCCCCGTGTCCCCTCCTGCCCCAGGAAAGGCCTTTTGGAGTGTCGGTCCCTCCACCCCTGAGGCATCGTTGGGCGCTGCTGTCTCAGGGACACTGGGACATGCTCCAGGCAGGTGGCACCCAGCTGGCAGCAGCGGCACGAGCAGGGACAGTGGCCGGGACCTGGGGGCTGCGGGAGGGGCCGGGGGCTCCCGTGCCCGGCACAGACTCCGGCGAGCCCAGGCGAGGCAGAGCTGCCAAGAGAAATGGGCAGATTATGGGATGAACGCAGGCCAAGGCAGGGCTGGGATGCAGCCGCCGTAAATCAGCTTTTAAGTAGCAACAAAATGGACATTTCCCATATGAAATGAGCCACCGGCTGCCATGGAGAGGGGGGAGCGGGACCCCGGCCCGGGGCACCGGGACAGGGTGGGACACCCAGGCCAGGGCTCCGGAGGGGCTGTGGGGATGGGCAGGAGCCCAGGATGGGGGAAGGGAAGGGAAGGGAAGGGAAGGGAAGGGAAGGGAAGGGAAGGGAAGGGAAGGGAAGGGAAGGGAAGGGAAGGGAAGGGAAGGGAAGGGAAGGGAAGGGAAGGGAAGGGAAGGGAAGGGAAGGGAAGGGAAGGGAAGGGAAGGGAAGGGAAGGGAAGGGAAGGGAAGGGAAGGGAAGGGAAGGGAAGGGAAGGGAAGGGAAGGGAAGGGAAGGGAAGGGAAGGGAAGGGAAGGGAAGGGAAGGGAAGGGAAGGGAAGGGAAGGGAAGGGAAGGGAAGGGAAGGGAAGGGAAGGGAAGGGAAGGGAAGGGAAGGGAAGGGAAGGGAAGGGAAGGGAAGGGAAGGGAAGGGAAGGGAAGGGAAGGGAAGGGAAGGGAAGGGAAGGGAAGGGAAGGGAAGGGAAGGGGGCCAGGCTGCTCTGGGGTGCTCAGGTGGGCACCACCTGCTCTCCGATGTTCCCAGCCAGAGCTGGCCTTGTGTCTGCAAGCTCCAGGCTCTCCCTCTGCCCCTGCTTGGGTCTTGCCCATTTTCTCCCCTCGGGGTGCAGGAGGGGCTGGGGGCAGGTTCCCACCTCCCCACAAACCTTGGGGCTGCAGAGCCCGGGCTGCTCACAGAGCTGTGGCCACCCAGGTGCCCCCAGCCCCTGGTGCCCCTTCCCCTGGGTACCTCCTGCCCCTCATCGCTCTCTCCCCTGCCAGCCCTGCCCCTGTGCCCGTGCCCCACCGGAGGGCAGGGCCCTCTCCTCACCCCGCGCTGTCTCCCACCACCCCCGTGCCAGTGTGGGAATGGGGACAGGGCTCGGTGGGGCAGAGGATAAAGGAGGGGGAAGACACGACCCGCGCGGGGCTGCGACTGGAGGGGACACCATGGGGACAGACACAGGTGGGGACACTGCCCAGCCGGGCCAAGGCCCTCGTGGCCCCGCAGCCCCCGGGGCCGGGCCGTGGCCCCGGGCGGAGCTGCCGGCGGTGCCGCATTCCGGAGAAGCCGCCTCCGCCGGCGGCCGGTGCCAGCAGGCGCTGGCAGGTTCGGAGCTTCGCAGCGATTCCAGGCACAGATGTCCTTGTTTTAACTCCTCTGCGATGGAGCCTGGCAGACCGGGCGGGGGAGGGGGCGGCCCTGCAGCCCCCGGGGCGGCGGGGACCGTTGCCAGCCCGGCCCGCCCCGGCCGCGCTCCGGGGACCGCCGGGACCCCCTGCTTCCCCACGGGGGGCGGCGTCCCAGGCTCCCCACGGCACAAAAAAAGGGGACAGCCCCCCCTCTTGGCCCCCCACATCCCTCCCGCTCCCCCACATCCCTCCCGACCCCCGGGCAGCCCCCGGCCCCCGGAGCGGGGCCGCCTCCGCAGCGCGGCGAGCGCCGGGCGCCGGGAGCCTCCGGTTTTTTATGGTATCTGCAATTTTGGCAGAAATCTGTCTTTAATTTAGCTGTCCATATAAAAATCCGCACTGTATAATAATGAACAGATGCCATGAAATTTAAACTGAAGCAATGACTCCTCCTCCCCCCCCCCCGGCTGGCACTCGCCGGTGGCAGCGGCGACCCGGAGCTGGCGCTCGCCCCGCGCCCCCGCCGCGCTCCGCCGGGCAGGGAGAGGGGCCGGACCAGGGGCACCGGGGGCACCGCGGGCACCGGGGTGACTGGGGGGGGACACCCACCCCAATCTGATCCTGCTTGGAAACAGCGGGGCTGTGTCCGGGCGAGCCGCCACCGCCAGGTCCCCTCGGTGCTGGCCGCGCTCCGCTCGCCCCGGCACACCCGTGCGGGGTCCCGGTAGCCCCCCAGAGCCCCCCAAGCCGCCGAGGTGAATTCGATCCCGCGGTCGCACAAAACGCTCGCAGATCCCGGCGGGGCGGCGGCTCCCGACCTCCCGCTCCCCTCCCCGAGAGCCGCCGGGCACCGGGGCCGCCGGGTGGGAGGGCTGGGCACCGGACCAGGCACGGGAGCTGGGAACCGGGCCGGGCACCGGAGCCTCATAGCGCGGCTGTGTTTCGGTGCCGGGCATCAGGACCGGGCACGGAGCCGTGTACCGCGGCCGGACACCGGAGCTTTGGAACGAAACCGTTCCCCGGGACCGTGCACCAAAACCTTCCACCGGAGCTTAGCACCGGAACTGCTCTCCGGAGCTTTACACGGGGGCCGTGCACCGAGTGCGGGGCCGCATTGCGGGGCCGGGCCTTGCCGGAGCAGCCGGGCGGCTTCCCGCATCTTCGGCGGGGCCGGGCGGGCACCGGGGAAACAAAAATCCCGACAATTGAACACAAACCGCAGCCTCGCCACCGGGGCCGGCACCCCCTGGCATAGCCGGCCCCGGGAGCAGATGTCGGCGGCCCCCCCGCAGCCCCCGGCCCCCGCGTCCCCCTCCTCCCGTCCGCAGGGGCATCCGCCCTTCGCCGCCGCTGCTCCGGGCCGCGGCCCCGGTGCCGCTGCTTGCGGGTGACGGCAGAAGGGCCGCGCGGTGACAGCCTCGGCCCCACGGAGCCTCCGTCCGGCCCCGTCGATTCCCCCCGGTCCCCCCGGGGCTTTTTCCCCGGAGAAACGAGTCCCGGGAGGATGCCCGGGCCAGAGCCGTCGGAAGAGGATCCGCTGCTTTGCGGAGAGCGGCGAGTGCCGGGGCCCGACCGGGGGGTCCGGGGCCGCTGCAGCGGCTCTTGGGGCTGTGGCGGATCCGCACCCCGGCCCGGTCCCGACTCCTCGCCACCGGTGGCTCTGGGACCGGGCCCAGCTCGTCGGGGCCCCAGTTTGCAGCTCCGGTGCGTCACGGCCCGACCCTAAAGCGGCCCGGTTCATCCCCAAAAGCCGCAGGGCTGCGGGGCGCGGGTTTCGGACGCCTATCCCGGGAGGAAACCGGTGGCTCCGTGCCCGCAGCCCCTGTGCGGCCCCGGCGCACGATGATCCTGCGGGGAAGCAGCCCCCGGGACCCGCGTGGCCGGCGAGACCGGAACCCAGTGCCCGACGCTGCCCGGTGCCCGCGGCCGTCGAGTGGCGGTCAGCGCCGGTGGCGCGGAAGGTAAATTAACCGACGCCCGTTACGAGGCCCGGGCGCCCGTTCAGCACCGCCGCAGCGGACAGCTCCGCGCCTGGCACCGGCACCGCGCCGCGCTCCCGGGGCTGCACCGGGCACGGGCACCGGGCATCGGCACCGGCACTGGCACCGGGCACCGGCATTGGCATTGGCACCGGGTACCGGCATTGGCACCGGCACCGGACCGGGGCTGCCGGGGCTCCCATGGGCACCGGCTCCCTGAACCGGCACGGGAGCTTCCGGGGCTCCAACGGGCGCCGGCGCCGGGAACCGGCACCAACATCGGCACTGGCACCGGCGCCTCGCCGGGGCTCCCGGGGCTCCAACAGGCACCAGCGTTGACACTGGCACCGGCACCGGCACCGGGCACGGCGCCGAGGCTCCACCGCGAACCAGCCCCGGGAACCGGCACCAGCCCCGGGCACGGCGCCGGGAGCCGACCGACTTCCCGGGGCCGCCAGCGAGGAGCCCGGCCTTGGCTGCGGCCAGCGCGCACCCTTCCCCGGGCCACCGGCACCACGGCCCGGTGCCAGCCCCGGGCACCGAGCTCCGAGCTCCCAGGGAACCGGAGCGGTGTCACCGCCGGTGGACCCAGCCGGACCGCCGCTCCGGATCCCGGTGCCTTTATTGGTGAGGGGGGGACACCGCCTCCCCGGTCCCGGGGGGGACACCCGTGGGGCAGAGCCGCGTTATATCAGCGCCGCCGCCCCGCGGGCCGCGCATTCGGGCGGCGGGAGCGGCGGTGGCACCGCCGGGGGGGCTCGGCCCGGTGCCCCCCGGTGCCCCCCGTGCCCCCGGGGCGGAAGGAAAGCGGCGAAGGCGGCGGAGTCAACATTGAATATTTATTAATCGCCGTCGAAGGACGCTCGGTAATTACAGCCTCGCCGCGATCGCACCGGCGGCGGCTCGTCACGGCCGACGAGTCCTGGCGGGGCCGGGACCGGGCGGCGAGCGTCCAGCGGGGCCGGGGGGGGCGGCCCCGGGAGGGAGGGGAGGGGGCCGGTGCATGCAGTACGGCCGGGCCCCCCGGCCCCGCGCCCCCGCGCTCCGCCGCCGCCGAGCAGTGTCCGGGCGGCGGGGACGGGGACCGGGAACCGGGACCGGGGAGCGGGAGCGGCGCCCGGCGCGGGGGGGTCTTGCATATCGTTGGCCATAAATATTTATTAATCGAAATGAAACGGAACGGAAACACGAAAGCACTTCTGGTGTCGGGCAGCGGGTCCCCTTTGCTACAACGGTTTGTGGGTTTTTGTTTCTTTTTCCCTTTTTTTTTAGTTTTTTTCCCGTTTTAGTTTTTTTCCCCAAAACTTTTTTCTTTCCTTTTTTCCCCCATTTTTTCTTTTTTTTTCCTTTTTTTTTTTTTTTTTTCGTTTTCAAAACATTTCTCAGAAATCCTCCTCCTCTCCTCCTCCCTGGTCTCTAAAAATGCTGGTTTCTCGAAGGTGGTGCGGGCAGGTTCCGACAAAAAAAAAAATCCCAAAAAACAAAGAAAACCCAACCAAAAAAAAGCATTATCGGCTTTCCGGCGTCTCCCGGCTGAAGGAATGTGGCAAACCGGGACGGAGACCCCCGGGCCGGGCGCCGCGGGGGGGGCGCAGCCCCTCCAGCCCCCCCGGAGCCCCGCTTGCATAGCTGCGGGCTGCGCTTCCCGGCTCCGCCAGCTCGGGAAAACCGGGGCGGCTCCGCGGGGGGGGGGGATAATTTTTTTTTTTTTTAATTATTATTATAATTTTTTTTCCTTTTTTTTTCCTTTTTTTTTTTTTTTTTTTTCCGTTTCAAGTTTTTAAAACAGGTAAAAAACGTCCTGACACACGCGCTGCGAGGAGCTCCCGGGGCGGGGAGCGGGGCCGGGGCCCCCCCAAAGCAAAGTGCATCTCGGAGCGTCCGCCGGGCCGGGCCTCTTGCATAGATAGAAATTGGGGTTCGTTCCTCCCTGCGCCTCTTTATTGCTTCGGAAAGTTTCGCTCCGCGCCGCAGCGCGGGCTCCTCTCGCTCCCACGGGCCGGGGCAGCGGGTGTCCAATGCCGGGGGGGTGCGGGGGGGTCGGGGTCAGGGCTGGGGAGGGGAGAAACGGCCCAAAATGGGGGTGGGAGGGGGGGAAAAAGAATTTAAAACAAATATATAAAATTGGATGAAAACGAATTAAAAATGAAACGAAGCGGCTCGACCCAGAGGGTCGTGCTGGGTACCGGGGGGGCTCCGGTGGGATGGACGGGGGGGTCGGCCCGTGCGGGACGTCTCCCCCGGGATAATAATAATAATAATAATAATAATAATAATAATAATAATAATAATAATAATAATAATAATAGTTTTAGTCGTTATAATAGCTGTAATAGTTATTATGATAATAGTGATGGTAATAGCGATAATAACAAAATAGCTAAATAAATTATATGAAATAATAAATAAACAGTAATAAATAACGAAAATTTAAAAATAACGAAATCGACAATAATAAAAAAATTAAGGAAAAGGGAAAATCCTCCCAAAAAAGCACTTTGTCCCCACGGGGCGCGGGGACCCGCCGCCGGGGCCGGGTCCCCATATTGCACCAAAGCCCACGGCGGAGCCCCGGGGGCCGATCCGCGGGGCCGCCGCGGGTGGGGGGGGCCTGGGGGGGGTCGCCCCCCATCCCCGCCACCTCGGCGATGGGGAGGGGTGTCGGGGAGGGGGTCAGTTGTGGAAGAAGGCGTTGAGCTCCTCGTACATGGGGCCCCGCTCGTGCGGGAGGTGCATGTCGTAGGGGAAGATGTTCTCGGAGTGGACGCCCCCGCGCATCCCCGCTGACCCGAAGACCAGGTTATGGGCGGCGGGGCGGGAGCCGGGCAGCGCCGAGTAGTGCATAGAGTAGTGGTAGCTTTTCTCGTGGTCGGGGGATGAAGAGTCCTGCTTGAGGGAGAAGTTGCCGTTGATGCAGAGCGGGGGGCTGAGCCCCCCGTCGTACTCCGAGCTGTTGTAGTCGGGGGAGGTGTTGCCGTAGAGGCTCTCGTAGGCGGAGGCGCAGTAGCCGTGTGTCCTCAGCCCGTGGGGCCCGGGGCCGGCGGCGGGCGGGCAGGGCGCCGCGGCCAGCCGCGAGCAGGGGTAGGGGTAGGGGTGCACGGCGAAGGAGGCGGCGTTGGGGCCGTGGAACCGACCCCCCTCCTGGCCCTGCTCCGTCAGGAAGTTGCGGGAGTTGAGCTGGAGGCAGCCGGCCACCAGGTTGGTGGTGGGCTGGGACAGCCCCTTGCACAGAGTCTGCACGTAGGAGACCAGGTCGGGCCGCTTGCCCGAGCGCAGGATCTCGGAGAGAGCCCAGATGTAGTTCTTGGCCAAGCGGAGGGTCTCGATTTTGGAGAGTTTTTGGGTTTTGGAGTAGCAGGGAACCACCTTGCGCAGGTTGTCCAGGGCCGCGTTCAGGTCGTGCATCCGGTTCCTCTCCCGGGCGTTCGCCTTCTGCCGCCGCAGCTTGGACCGCTCCAGCCGCGCCTTCGTCATCTTCCTCTTCTTGGGGCCGCGCTTCTTGGGCCGCTCGCCCTCCGCCTCCTCCAGGCCTTCCTCCTCCTCCTCCTCCTCCTCCTCGTCCCCTCCTAGCTCCCCTTCCTCCTTGCTCTCTCCCAGCGAGCCCTCGGGCGGCTCCTCGGGGAGGGCGCAGCCCTTCCCCGCCCGCTCCTCCTTCTCGCTCCGGGCATCCTCCTCGCACTCCTCGGCCCAACCGGGGAATTTCGGGACTTCGGGGACCAGGCTGGGCTCGCTGAAAAGTCGCGTCAACATGGTGGCTGCAGCGGGGGGCAAAGAGCCAGGCGTTACCGGCGGCCCCGCCGCCCGCCCCCCCTCCCCCGCCCCGCTCCCACCCGCCGGGACCGGCGAAAACGAATTGGGCGCGGGGCCGCCCGCCGCTGCCCTCCGCCCCTGCTGCCCGACCCCGGGGCCACCGGGGCTCTCTCGGGGCGCGGCGATTCCCCCCCACCGCGACCCCCCCAGCCCCACCGCCGGGGTCCCCGCGGCCGCCGCCCGCTCCCCGCTCCCGTTCCTCTGCACACCCCCCCGCGCCCCCCCGCTCCCGGCCCGCCCGATGCCCCCCCCACGGTGCCCCGAGGGCCGGGCCCGGTGTCGCCGGTCCCTCTTTGACGCCTCCAACTTTTCCCTGCCGCGGGCGCGGAGCGGCCCCGGCCGCGGCTCCGCCACGGCCGTCCCGGGGCCGGGGGGTCGAGGCGAGGCCGCCGCCCCCCTCCGCACCCCCAGGTACCCCCCGCACCCCCTCCGGCCCGGTCAGCCTCGCCCGGCTGCCCCCTCCCCGCCCCGGGGCTCCCCGCGGCCCCCGGAGCGCGGCCCGTAAAATGCGGCGGCACCAACCGGGGGGCGGCGGGGGGCGGCGGGGGCGGCCGGGGCCCCCCCGGGGGAGCGCGGGGGCCGCGGGCAGCGGCGCTGCCGGGGGCGCCCCCGGGGCCGGGCGGCGCGGCGGGGCCGGGGCGGGGGGCACCGCCCGGGGCGGGGTCCGGGGGCGCCGCGGGGGAGCGGGGGGGCGGCTCCGCCAGGTCGGGCCCCCCCGGGGCGGCGGCGCGGCGGCTCCGCGCTGATTTCGTTGATGCCGCTCGGCCGCCGCTGCCCGCTCCGTCCCACCGGGACCGCGGCGCCCCGGGCGCGCCCAGGCTGGGGGGGGGGCGGGGGAGGAGGGGGCACCGGGAGCGGCGAAACCCCAACAACCCCCCTTGGGGGGGGCTCCGGCGGGGGGAGAAAACCCCATCAGCGGGGCCGGCGGGGAGTGGGAGAACCGAGGGCCGGGGGAGAACGAAAGATGGGGGGAAAAAAGGGCGAGACGTGGCGGAGAAACAAAATCAACATGGAAGTTGCCTTTTCTCCATTCAAGTTTCCTCCGCTGCCCTCCCAACCCTCCACTTCTTACATAACTCACCTTCGGGCGGACCGCAGGAATTCTTATTTCATTGTTCCCAGCATCTTCTGGGAGCGGGACGCGGCTCCTTGAGGTGCTCCAGCCTCCTGCAGTCCTCTATCCAAAAGGAGGCGAGAGTGGCATCTCTACCCAGCAAAGGGGGTACCAGCTCTGCTGCCAGTGCCATATGGTTGGCACGTCATGCGCGAGAGCTATCACATGAGAGCTAATGATTGACATGCGCTTGCATTCAGGGAGATTTGTCTCTCTGGGGAAGGAGGACTCGCCATCTGTCACTCTGTACTCTAAAAAAAAAAAAAAAAAAAAAAGAAAAAGAAAAAAAAAAAAAAAAACCTCTTCCAAATCTCCAGCTCTGCCTACACGCCGCAAAATGGGACCCGGGCGAGATGCAGGCGATGGCGGGGCCGGGAGGAACAATGGAGCCAGCGGGAAAATCGGCCATCCCGGCTGGGCCAAGCGTGGCGGGGACACAGGCGGGCGCTGGGGTGAGGGGGGAGATGCCACGGGGACCCTCGCTGGGAGCTGGCATCTGCGGCTCGCCGCAAAATGCCGCGGCGGCTCGCCCGGGTCCGTCCCCACCCTCAGCCGGCAGCCGAGCGGCGATGGCTGCGGTGGCGAGGGCCTGGTGCGGGCTGGGGGCTGCGGCCGGGCACGGCGGTGGTGGTGGCGGTGCCCAGCTTGGCCACACCGGGGCTAGCAGGGGGCTGCAGGTGTGGCGTGGGCAGGGCTGGTGGCCGCGGGGCCGTGTGTCCCCGCGCGGGTGGCACATGGACCTGCTGGCACCCCCGTGGCCACACGGCCACACCAATGTCCCTGCGCCCCAGGGCACAGCCCCCCGCGGCCCTTGGCACACTCTGGGCACACACACCCCACACACACGCCCTGGCACACTCACATCCTCCCTGATGCACACGGGGACCGAGCCTCCACCGATGGCGGTCCCTCAGCGGTGGTGGCCGAGGCCCGGTGGTGCCACGGCACAGCCAACGAGGCCTTTGTCTGTCGGGTGACTCCTCACTGCTCTGTCACCCTCCGGCCTCCAAATCTGTCCCCACCACAGTGTCTGTGCACCCAGAAATCGCTGCTGCCCTGTCGGGCCAGGGAACACAAACACACACACGGTGTCCCCAGAAGCCACATGCCATCTCCTGTGCGCTGCTCCTGGGCACCCATTGAGGCCAGTGCCATGTCCTGGATCTCCTCTGTCCCCACACACCCAGGGGGTCAGGACCTGCGGGGCTTGAGGGGTGCGGGGAGGGGCTGGGTGCCACACACCGCCGTGTGTCGGCCCTGCACAGCAGGTGAGGGTGGCATGGCCACGGTGTGGACACGGTGGCAGTGGTGGCTGTGGCAGTGGTGGCTGTGGCTGTGCCCACACGCAGACAAAGGGCTGGCCGTGCCCGGCCGCCGGGGCTGTGCCAGCAGCGTCGGCGGTGCCCATTCCCCCGGTGCAGGTGCCGGGGCTGGCACGTGACCGAGGGTCTCCGCCGGTGGCGAGCGTCCCCCCGGCACGCTCCCGCTGCCGAACCCTCCGACTGTCACTCACGGCTGCGGCCGAGCAGATGGCACCTGGGCTGGGGCCGGCCCGCGGGGAGGCATGGCCCACCCCGGCCCTGCCAGTGCCGGTGCCATGCTGGGCACCGACTCCCGGGCATCCTCCTGGCACAGCACAGCCCTTCCCCCAGCACCGCTCAGCTCGCTCTGTCGCTGCCATCTTCGCTGTGCTGGTGGGTGCCCCACGGATATCACCGTGCCCTGGGAGCCCACCCTCACCTGATGCCCTTGGCACACCAGAGCCAGCTCCGGGTAAGTCCCCACTTCCCTGCCATCGGTCCCCAGGCCATGGGACCCCCAGCCCTTGGAGGTGGCCACACCTCAGGCATCAGGGCAGCGAAGCCATCGGTGCCGGGCACCGAATTCACAGCTCATGGGGGACCCATAGGGGCGCTGAGCCTGCCTGAGGCCGAGGAGATGCCACCGTGGGAGTGGCCGAGCTGGCCCGTGTGGGCACAGGGATGGGGATGGGTACAGGGCCCGGTGTACCCGGTACAGCCTCATTAGCAGCCGGCGAGCGCGAGGGTGGGCGCCGGCGTGAGGCTCATCAGCATGCGCAGCGCTTGGAGGGAGAAGAAAGTGGAGACATAAAACGGGGAGAGGAGATGAAAGGGGAGCGGGGAGATGAAAACCCAAACCGCTGCCTCGTGGCCGGGTGCTGCTGAGGGCCCTCGGCCAGACTGTGCCGGGACACGGCCCACGGACAGGGCAGGAGCGGGATCCCAGTGCTGTCCCTGTGCTGTCCCTTCCACCCTGTGATGGCACAAGGCAGAGCAGGGCAGGGACAGCCCCATCCCGGTCCCTGGGTGACTTTGGGCGGGGGGGTTCATCCAGGGAGGTGAGCAGGGTTCTGGCATCACAGTGCAGGGGCTGGAGGAGCAGGATCCATCCCACAGGAATTGGGGCTGACCCGTGCAGAGGGGCGGGTGAGGGTGAGGGGAGCCCAGGACCAGGCACAGTTTGGGGAGCCGAGGGGAGCAGGGGCAGGGCTAGGTGCTGCCTTTTTGGGTGTGGGGGCTGGGGGAGATGGGCCTGGTGACCCCGGGGGATCTGTTCGCCATCCCGCTGGTGGCCCTCGTGTGCAGGGACCGGCTGCCCCAGCACTGCCACCTCTAGTCCCTTGGCCACCCCAGTTACGTCTCTGGTGGCCTCGGTGCCAGGCAGGCACAGCGGGGAGTTTGGCCGAGACGTGAAGCTCTTTCCTCCTCCAAAATCCATCCTCCGTGTCCCTTCCCTCCCTCCAGCAGGAAGGCGATGCAGACGGGGACCCTGCCTGTGACAGTGATGGCTCCATCCACCCCCGAGGTGCGCGCCAGGGGACACGCGCCATGCCGAGGGACACGGCGAGGGCACGGAGCAGGTCGGCACTGGCAGAGCCGGCGGTGGGAGCCGGGTGCTGGGTGGTGCCGGGACCCGGCTGGGAGCCAGCTGGGCCCGTGGCGGCTCGGAGGCCCCGTGTGGGGCGAGCTCACCGGGGCTCAGGCGGCTGCCGCATCCCCCGTGCGCGGCACCGCGGCGGCTGTCCCTCCCCGGTGTGGCGCGGGGGTCAACCCAGCTGGCCCCCATCGCCCGTGGGGTCCCTGCTGCCCCTCGGCGAGGCCGATCCACGCAGGGCCCGAGCGATGGATCCGGCTCCGGCATCTCCCCGCGAGCGGTGGCGGGGGGAGGCGGGGGCCGCTGCCAGATGGAGCCGGCTCTGCACTGCAATATTTCTGGGAGGTGAAGGCTGGGGAGAGATGGATGCGCTAACGTGCGGCGGAGCCACCGCCGGGAATGTCACTGAGGGGAGGAGAGCGACGGGAGCAGGAGCTGAGCCCATCCCTGTCGCCGGCCCTGTCCCCATCCCTGTCCCCATCCCTGTCCCCGCTGCCTTCGGGCCGGTCCCTGGGGCAGCTCCTCCCTCGTAGGACCCATCCCTGGGCATCTTGCAGTCACCGGGTGAGCAGGGCCCTGGGGGATGGGGAGGGGTGGGCGGTGCCCGGCCTGGCCCCGTGTCCCCAAAAGTCCCTGCAGCGGTGACCGCAGGCTCATGGGCGGGAGCCTGGGAGGAGGAAGCTGATGGAGGAGGGACACTGAGGGAAGGGAGGGGGGCCCGGGCTGGGTTTAGGGGGGTCAGGGGGTTTAGGGAACCCCCTCATGTTTCTCCAGAGAAGATGGGGAGCTGCTGTGCCAGCCCTGGGGCTGCTTCGCCCCCTGGGTCCTGCTCCCAAGGCATCCCAACTCCTGCCCACGTCCCCCACCTGTGTCCCCCACGTGTCCCCCCAACCTGTCCCCCGCAGTCACACACAGGCCAGGGATTTGACAAGTGCTTTTTAAGCCACACATTGTTAATTAGGAAAACGACACCTGGGAATTGTCCAGTGGGAACCTGCTGGAGCTGCGGCTCCGTGCGGGGCTGGGGACAGACAGTCATGGGCTGGGGACATGGCCCTTGTCCCCCCTGCCCCATGCTCCTTTGTCACATGGTGTGTTCACCCTTGCTGGGGTCAGATGGCCTTTGGGGACAGTGAGGGGGCTGGGACAGGGGACACCATCAGGGCTGGAGGGAGCTGCCATTGTGCCACCAGCAGAGCTGGCTGCTGCTGAGGGAACAAGGCCACCCTGGTGATGTCACTAAAGTCTATGACATCACAACCAGATTGTGACGTCACCAAGCTTCAAGAGTGGCCACCGCAGCCCCTCCGTGGGGTCGGGGGGCACACACCAGCGGTGCCACTGTGCCACTGGCGTGGGTGTGGCTGAGTGGGTGCTGCTGGCACCCAGATGGCAGATGGCACCTGCCGGGGCCTGGTGCCGGGGATGTGGCACATGCGGGCGGTGGGGCTGCCCGTAGCCATGTCCCCCCTCTGTCACCCCCCACCCGGCCCACCTTCCCCCCAACACCAGGGAGAGGAGCCTGGTGGCCCTCCCCGACATGCACGGAGTGTGTCAGGCCTCTGGCAGGCGGATGGCACAGGATAGGGGACACCAGGGTGGCACCAGGGACAAAGGCCAAGGGAGCTGTGGGGCTGGGGGTGCCAAGCCCCATCCTCGGGAGTCTCAGGTCACCATCCCTTGGGAGCAGGTCCAGCCTGGCGCTGCAGAGCTCAGCTGCTCCCGCCAGCCCCATGGCACCGGGGACCCTGGCATGGGACACCCTGGGGTGCTCCCCCCATCGCGGGGTGATCCCTGGGGACACCGGGGACCCCCATCCCACCTCCCGGCTGCCTTCAGGGACCCCCACCCCGAGGAGCAGCACCCCCACCCCAACCTCGAGGTGGGAGGGCCCGGCAGGGAGTGGATTTGGGGAGATGGGGAGGGTCTCCATGGCGACAGAGCGCGATGACGACAGTCGCCATGGCGAGGCTGCGTGGCCCGGCCCGTTGCCATGGCGATGCGCCTGGCACAGCGAGTCGCCATGGAGATGGCCGAGGGATGGAGCGGTCCCCATGGCTTGGGGACCGGGGCTGGGATGGGATGGGGGAACGGGGGTGTCTCGGGAGCCCAGCCCCCCAACCCCACGCGCGGGGCCTCGCCGGTGCCGCCGCCTGCCCGGTGCCGCCGCGTGCCCGGTGCCGCCGCCGCCGCCCGGGATCATTTTCACGAGGCTTTTCCACTCCAGTTCACACTCCCATCTGACAGGCCCAACTTCTCATTTTCAGAGTAATCACTCCACTGCACTAATTGCACATGCAAATATGCAAATTCGTATTAATTAATTACTATACTAATTAGTTCTGTGGTATTTGCGAGTAATAAATCATTCGGAGGGAGCGGGAAGCTGGAGACCTGGCCCATTTACACTTCGCATAAAAATTTAATAGGCGCTCCGGCTGATCCGGGACAGCCGCGCCGCCGCGCTTAAAGGCACAGAGCTGGCCTGGCATGGCGTGGGGGGCACCGGCCCCCCCGGGCCCAGCCCAGCGAGGGGGTCAGGGCGTGCAGAGCGGGCAGGGAAAAGCAAAAATGGGGAAAAGTGTCGGGGAGGAAGGATGGGGGCGGTTTTGGGGGCAGGTGATGGGAGGGGGGTGATGGATGCGGTGGCCTCGGTGGTTTCCTCGTGGGGAAACTGAGGCAGGGAGGGGGGTGGGGGTCCCCACTGCTGCACCCCAGCACGGGGGGGTCTTCCCCCACCTGGCGGTGTCATGCCCCTCCTGGTGCCCAAGGATGGGGGTACCTGGGGGGGTCACTCTGCTTGGCAGCTGGTCTGGCTGTCACCAGCCACCGCCACTACACTGGCATGGTGACCACACCAGAATGGTGACCACGCCAGAATGGTGACCACGCCAGAATGGTGACCACGCCAGCACTGCCACCACACCGGCACAGTGACCGTACTGGCACCAGGACTGCACTGGCACCGTGATCATGCCAGCACTGTGACTATGGCCACATCGGCACAGTGACCGCATGCCACCACGTGCCAGCACAGTGACCACACTGTCACAGTGACTGCGTTGGCACCATGATCGCTCAGGCACTGCCACCACACCAGCATGGTGACCATGCCAGCATGGTGACCACACTGCCAGGGTGACCACATCAGCATCATGACCACACCAGTACCGTGACCATGCCAGCACGGTGACCATGCTGCCAGGGTGACCGCATTGGCATCACGACCACACTGGCACCGTGACCATGCCAGCACGGTGACCATGCTGCCAGGGTGACCGCATTGGCATCACGACCACACTGGCACCGTGACCATGCCAGCATGGTGACCATGCTGTCAGAGTGACCACATTGGCATAAGGGCCACACTGGCACTGTGACCATGCCAGCATGGTGACCATGCTGTCCAAGTGACCACACTGGCACCACGACCAGGCTGGCACCGCCACCACGCCAGCACCGCACTCGCGCCAGCCTGGCGCAGCCGCTCCCCGCTGCCACCTTGGGGGATTTTGCGAGCCTTTAATTGTCGTAAGCACAGATTAATTAAGCAGCGATAAACACAAACCCATGCATTATTGATGAATAAGGGTGAGTTCAGGTTGGTGCGATCGGTGTAATTAAATATAAACCTCAAGCTGCCCATTGTTAACGGACAAATTACATTACTATTGCGACACGTGTCGGGGCGCCGCGGCCGGCGAGGGGCTCGTGCCCTCGCACCGCCAGCCACGGCCTCGGGAGATGGGCGGGGGGCAGGGCTGGGGACCCCCAGCGCCGGGGCTGGGCCCTGCTCCATCCTGGACCCACGGGCAGCGAGGATGGAGCTCCGCAGGCCTGGGGACATGGCACCGGCCCACGGACCCGTGGGGACAGCGGGAGAGACAGGGTGTGCCCGTGTGGCCTCACCGGGGTGGGGAACATGTGGGGCTGTGCACACAGGGATGGCACAGCCCTGGCACACACAGGAACACATGCATGTAAACACGGGCACACACACACGTGGATGCTCACACGGGCACATCCCTGGCACACACATGTGGATGCACATGCATGGACATCCCTGGCATGCTCACACACACACACACACACACACACACACACACGCCCTCCTGTGCACACGCATGAACATCCCTGGCACACACATGTGGATGCACATGCATGGACATCCCAGGCATGCTCACACACATGCATGCACACACACAAACACACACACATCCTCCGGTGCACACGCATGAACATCCCTGGCACACACATGAGCACACACACATGAACACACATGTGGATGCACGCACATGCACATCCCTGGCACATTAAGATGCACACACTCCTGTGCACACACGGGCGCATCCCTGGCGCACACATGGATGCACACACATGCACACACCTTGCACACACACATGGATACACATGTATGCCCATCCCTGGCACACGCATGAACACACATGTGCCCATCCCCAGCACTTAAAGGTGCACACGCCTTGCACACACAAGCACACACACATGGATACACACACATGCCCGTCCCTGGCACACATATGAACACACACGTGCCCATCCCTGGCACATAAAGGTGCACACAGTCCTGTGCACACGCAGGAAATCCCTGGCACACACACAGATGCACACGCCTTGCACATGCAAGCACACACATGTGGATACACACTCATGCCCATCCTTGGCACACACATGATCACACACGTGCCCATCCCTGGCACACACAAGGATGTACACACATGCACATGCCTTGAACACGCAAGCACACACATGTGGGTACACAGTCATGCCCATCCCTGGCACACACATGATCACACACGTGCCCATCCCTGGCACACACACACATCCCTGCACCCCCAGACTCCTTTTTTCTGCTTCCCCCCTCCCCTACCCAAACACCCCCTCGCAGCAGGGCCCCCCCCAATGTCCCCACATCCCTGACCCCCCCTGCATGACCAGAGCCCCCCGTAGGCACCACGCTGTCCCCTGTGTCCCTCTGGGATCCCCCTGTGCCAGGCATCGTGGCCACAGCCCCTCCCCGCGGGCTCTCCCTGTTGAATCCCCGGGGACACCCCCACGCCCCCAGGGGGACAAGTGACAATGACCCCTGGGGGCTGCGGGAGAGCGGCGAGCCCGGCTGTGCCCCCCGGCCCCCCTCGCCCGGCGCGGGGTGGGGGTGCCAGCTGGAAGCTATTTATTAACCAGTCATGGTTAAATTGGTTTATAAATTAACAGATGTTTTAACTTTATTCTTTCTTCTGGGAATGGAGGCAGCAAACTGGTCTGTGCTGGCGGCCGGGACCCCCCCGGGGGGGTCAGCGATGGGCTGGGGGGAGCGGGCTGGAAGCCCCCCTTCAGCCCACCCTGGCAGGGCTCTGGGGGGCACCAGGATGAGTTTTGGGGTCCCTTTGGGGTCCCATCTCCGCAGGGAAGGGGGCAGGTGGGATTTCGGGTTGTGCTACAGGTGGGCAAACTGAGGCAGAGGAGACCCCCGGGCTGCCTCTCCCACCGCACCCCTCCCCTCCTGGAACCCTCCAGACTCGTCCCCCCACATTCCCCCTTCATCCTCCCCGTGTTCCCCCACAAAACTCCCCCCTCCAAGGTTTTACCCTAATCCTGGGCCGGGCACACCCTGGCACTGGGCTGTGTGTGCATGAACCCCCCAAACCGGCACAGCCCCTGCCTGGGGGGTGCCCACCCCGGGGGTGTTGCCCAGGACCCCCCAGTGCCCCAGCCCCCAATCCCACCCGCGGTGAGGGTGCGAGGCTTGGCGTGGGCCGGTGGCCACTGGCCGGTGGCTGGTGGCTGCCAACCAGGACAGCTCCAGCCGCGGCTCCACTCCGGCCACGCCGTGCCAAAGCCCTTGAGCTGCTGCCCGGCCCACGCGGCCTTGCCAGCCCCGGGTGGCCGTGCCAGCCTGGCCATGCCAGCGTCGGGAGTGACATCTGCCACCGCGTGCCGCGGCGCCGAAGGGCACACGGGGCCGGGGAGGGCCCCGGGGGCACCAGGACCAGGCACAGCTCGGGGGGGCCGGGAGGATGCAGCCCCCTGCCCACCCTGTTGGGGGTTCAGGGGTGGGACTCCTCCTCGTCGTGCTGGGGACACGGCCACCCCTGTCCTGCCAGCTGTGGGGTCACAGCCCCGGGAACACCGGGACACAGCCCCTCCTTCTGCCAGCAGTTTTCCAGGGGTAGGGGGCTGCAGACCACCCCTCATCCTGCTGAGGACATGGGGGTGCGGCCCCCCCGGTCACGGTGGGTTATAGGGGTAGAGACCCCCAGTCACGGTGGGTTATAGGGGTGCAGCCCCCCGGTCACGGTGGGTTGTAGGGGTGCAGCCCCCCCGGTCACGGTGGGTTATAGGGGTAGAGCCCCCCGGTCACGGTGGGTTATAGGGGTGCAGCCCCCCAGTCACGGTGGGTTATAGGGGTAGAGCCCCCCGGTCACGGTGGGTTGTAGGGGTGCAGCCCCCCCAGTCACGGTGGGTTATAGGGGTGAAGCCCCCCGGTCACGGTGGGTTCTAGGGATGCAGCCCCCTGGTCACGGTGGGTTCTAGGGGTCCGGCCCACCAGTCACGGTGGGTTATAGGGGTGCAGCCCCCCGGTCACGGTGGGTTCTAAGGGTGCAGCCCCCCGGTCGTGGTGGGTTGTAGAGGTGCAGCCCCCTAGTCCTGCCAGCGCTGCTCAGTGCCTCAGTTTCCCCATCGCCCCCCCCGTGCTGCCCAGTGTCCCCGAGTGGGGCAGTGGGGTGCCCCTTCCCCAGCCCCCCCATGAAGCCCCATTTGGGGAGGGTCCCACCCAAGTCCCTCTTCCCCTCTGCAGTCCCCCAGGGTTGTTGCTGGGGGTGTTCCCAGCAGCGAAGGGGTTAAGCCCCCCGCGCCCCCCCCCCCAGCCGCCCCCTCGGGCTCCCACGCGTGCTCTGCTCCCACGCGTGTTCCCACTCGCGGCATCTCCTCTGCGCCCGGGGGAGCACCGGCCCCCACCCGCCGCCCCCGCTGCAGCTCCTGGGGGGCGGCTGCACCCAGGGGGGTCTGGGGGTGCGGGGGTCTCGGGGGGCTCAGCCCAGGGGGAGTTGGAGGGGGACACACGGGAGCGAGGTGAGGGACACCCCCGCAGCGCCGGGCGGGGGACACGGAGGGGGTACCGGGGTGAGGGGCACCGAGGGGGGGTCCCGGCACGCCCACCCGACCCCCGCCCCTCCTGTGGCCACGCCCCCTCACTGCACAGACCCCGCCCCCCCGACACTCACCCTTGGGCCGGGCGATCGTCCCGGTGTGTTTGTCCCCACGATGCTCTGTCCCCGCAGGGCCCTGTCCCTACGATGTCCTGTTCCAGTAATGTCCTGTCCCCGTGGCACCCTGTCCCCATAATCCTTCGTCCCTGATGTACCCCATCACCGCAACACTGTCCCCAAGCACACCCTGTCCCCACCATGGTCCGTCCCTGAGACACTTTGTCCCCATGGGACCCTGTCCCCACGATGCTCCATCCCCAGCACACCCTGTCCCCACCATGGTCCATCCCTGGGGCATTTCTTCCCCATGGGACCCTCTTCCCACGATGCTCCACCTGTCCCCGTGGTGTCCCGGCCTCAGCACACCCTGTCCCCGTGGTGTCCCATCCCCAGAATACCCTGTCCCCGTGGTGTCCCACCCTCAGAACACCCTGTCCCCGTGGTGTCCCACCCTCCGAAAACCCTGTCCCCGTGGCACCCTGTCCCCACGATGCTCCGTCCCCGGTGTGCCCCATCCCCACGACGCTCCGTCCCAGCTCTGTCCCCATCTTGTCCCCACGCCGGTCCATCCCCACACCCTGTGCCCCCCGTGACACCGCGCCATGTCCGTCCCCACGGCTCCGCGGTGGGCGCAGGCTCCGGCTCCTCGCCGGTGCCCGCTGGCGGGGTGCGAGCGCTTCTTCCCTCAACCTGCTGCTATTTTTACTCTCTCTGCGGGAGGATTCGCTGCTGCGCGGAGCTGCAGCCCCCGCGGCACCACGGCACGGGCACGGGGACGGGCACGGCACGGGGACGGGCACGGCACGGGGTGCCCACGGAGCTGTCCCGGCGACGAGCGGGGCCATGTGTGCCACACGTGTGCCTGGAAGGTGCCCCCGTGTTCCGGGCCCGGTGCGGCCCCCCCGTGCCACGCTGCAGGTGCCACCCGCGGGTGACGGTGCGTGGGCGCGGGCGCGGGCGGCGCGTGCCGATCCCGGGGGGCTGCGGGTGCTGGCGCTGCCGCAGCGCAGGGAGGGGAGGGGGCCCGGCCACCCCCTCACACGGCGTCTTCGTGGGTGGGAGAAGCGGGAACAGCAGCGGGATGGAGCCCGGGAACCTGTTGCCATAACGACTCGGGTCCCGGGATGGGGACGGTGCTCAGAGCCTGGCATGGGGACACGCGGCACAGGGCCGGCCCGGGCACAGGGTGACCGAGGGACCCCTCACCTTGTCCCCAGATTTGGGCCTCCATGAGGACACTGGGCTCTGCTGGTGCCTCTTCCTGGCCTGTCCCCACTCGAGTGGTCGCTGCGCTGTGCCACAAGGACAAGTTTGTCACCCAAAGACAGTTTTTGTCACCCGGAGCCCGGCTTTGTCACACACAGCCAAGATTTGTCACGCAGAGTCGAGATTTGTCATCCAGAGCTGGACTTTGTTACCTAGAGCTGGGCTTTGCCACCCAGCGCCGAGATTTGCCACCCAGAGCCAAGATTTGTCACCCAGCGCCGAGATTTGTCACCCAGAGCCGGGCTGTGCCGTGTTTTGCCGAGCTTTGCCGCGTGGTGCCGGGCGGGCGGGAGGCTGGTCCATGGCTCGGTGCCACTCGGGTAAATATTTTGCTGGAGCGGTGGCTGCTGGCCCGCGGCCACCCGCAGCCGTTGGAGCACCGGGAGATCCGGGGGACGGAGCCAGCTCCCCGCTCCCCCTTCCTCGTTCCTGCTCGGAGGCGGCTTCCATCGACACCGCCCCGGGACATCCCAGAAGGGCATGAGCCACCGTTCTGGCTGCCGGCGACCCTGCTGTCCCCATGCATGGGGACCCCCTGGTCGTGTCCCCTCGGTGGTGTCGGGAAAAGTGCCCTCGATTCCCCGCGGTCCCTGCCTGGGAATGTGCAGCTCTGGTGCCGAGCGCTGTCCTGGGGGATGAGCCCCCGCTTCCCCAGGGGGGAAAATTTGCGTTCCATGGGGTTTTCTATGGGGAAAATCACCAAAAGCTGGGGAAGAGCCAGGACAGGTGGGCACAGCCCCGGGTGAAGACACAGCCTCCCACCCTCGGCATCCCGGGGGCTGCAGCTGGGGGTGGGGGGGACCCCCGGCACTCAGGAGATGGGATGTTTCGGGTGTCCCATGTCCCCACAGATGTCCCCTGTGCATATTCCCAGAGTGGTGTCCCTGTCCCGTGCGGCACAGAGTAGCCGGGGGAGGTGGGGGGGGGAGTTTTGCCGCCGCCCACGCAGGGGTGGGAGCGGCTGTCCCCCTGTCCCCTGCCCCCCACCTCTGGGGAGACTCAAGCACAGGGGACAGGGACACACGTGGAGCCACCCGTCTCTGTCCCATCCGCAGCGGCCACCGCAGCCGGGGTGCTCCGCGGCACGGAAGGGGTTAAGGACCCCCCACAGGTTGGCTGAACCCCCTGGGGGGCTCCCCAAGGGCTCATTACCGCGGCCTCAGCCCCCCTGCCCGGGGAGGGGGGGATGAATAATTCAGCGCCTGGTAGGAAGACGTGTCCTCCCTCCCTCTCCTTCCTCCTCCTCCTCCTCCTCCTCACCGGCTCTGCCTTCCCCACCTCCCGCCACTCTCATTCCTCGCCGTACCGAGCCCCGGCTGCCACCGAACTCCGCTCGGTACCGGTGCCAGAGACCCCCCGGCTCCGGTGACTCCCGGCCAAGGCCATGGACCCCAAGGAGCGCAAGAAGATTCAGTTCTCCGTGCCCAACCCCCCCAGCAACCTGGACCCCCGCGCCGTGGAGATGGTGAGGCTGGGGAGAGCGGAGCGCGGGGACCCCGGCGGTCCCTTGTCGCCGCCAGGGCAAAGCGCTGCCGGTGACCTCGGGCCGAGGAGGGACCCCCGGAATGACCGCGTGGGACGGGAGGGGACACGGGAGAGCCCCAGGGTGCTGCTGGAGGGAGGCGGGGAGGGACGGGGACAGTGGGGACGGGATGGGGACACAGTGGGACAGGAGGGACGGGATGGGACCGGGAGAGCAGGGCAAGGGGGATCGGAGGGGACAGAGGGGACAAGGCGTGGGACTGGACAAGGGGGATCGGAGGGGACAGGAGGACCGGGATGGGACCGGCGGAGCAGGACAAGGGGGACCGGAGGGGACGGAGGGGACAAGGCAGGGGATTGGAGGGACAGAGGGGACCGGGGGGGATGCGTTGGGACAGATGGGATGGGACAAGGGGGAGGTGGGAGGGGACAGAGGGAGGGAGGGGATGGATCCGGGGGGAAATCGGAGGGGACAGGAGGGAGAGGATGGGACCGGCAGAGCAGGACAAGGGGGACCGGAGTGGGCAGGGCATGGGACCGGAGGGACAGACCGGACGGGACTGCGTGAGGGCCACAGAAAGGGACGGGATGGGGGAGAGACGGGGACACGACGAGAGAGCTCCAAGGTCCCCGTGGGAGCTGCGGGCCTGCGCAGGGAGAGTTGTGCAAAGGGGACAGGGCAGGGACAGGGACAGGACAGGGGTGGCACAGGAGAGAAGGGAAGGGATGAGACGCGGTATAGGAGGAGGACAGGGACGGGGTGGAGGGGACAGGACACGCTGGGGGTCTGTGCAGCCACCCCCATCGGTTGTCCCTGACCCAAGGGGACGTCCCCAGCACACGCCGGACCCAGAGGCCCCCGGAGGAGCTGGGCTGGGGCTCTCGTGGGGCTGGGAGTGACCGCAGGGACCCGCAGGGACCCGCAGGGACCCCGTGCCGGGTGGGTTCGTGGCCCTGCACCCACACGTGCACACACGCTCACACACGTGCAGACAGGTGTCCCTGGGGCGCAGGGCAGGGGACAGGGGACCCGGGGCGTCCCCAGCCGGTGACACCCCGCTGTGCCCCAGATCCGCCGGCGGAGGCCCACGCCGGCCATGCTCTTCCAGCTCTCCGAACATTCCTCCCCAGGTGAGCAGGACAGGGGTGGGACACGGGGCAGGGAAGGGAGGTGGTGGCAGGGATGGGACACGGTGTCATGCATGGTATGGGATGTCCGGGACGGGACGTGGTGGCAGGGAGGGGAGGTGGTGAGGGGGTGGGATGTATTGTCACCTGTGGAATGGGATGCCCGGGATGGGAGACCGCGGCATGGAGGGGAGGGACCTGGTGGGGTGGACACGGTGTCACCTGTGGAATGGGATGCGGTGTCACCTGTGGAATGGGATGCGGTGTCACCTGTGGAATGGGATGTGGTGTCACCTGTGGAATGGACTGTCTGGCATGGGATGCGGTGGCAGGGAGAGGACAGGGTGCCACATAAGGGAATGGGGTGGCAGGGAGGGGAGGCGGGTCCGCGGCGGGCAGGGTAACCCCTGGAAGGGGTCCGAGGGTGGGCAGGGCCCTGCCCGGCTCCGCTGGGTGCCAGTGTCCCACTCACCCCTCTCTCCCCGGCGCCGCTGACACAGAGGACGAGTCCCTGCCCTACCAGGTGAGTGGGCGCCGGGACTCCCGACACAGCCCCGCTCCCCTGTCCCGTGTCCCCGCGGGAGTTATCGGGGCCCGGCCCCGGCGCCTGGAGCTTATCGGCTCCTTCCCAGCACGGGCACACGGCGCCAGCGCCGGGCACGGGGACGCGGGATGGGGACATGGAGCCGAGCCAGGCTGTGGAGTTTGGCCGCGGTGCAAACGAGCGCGTGACCATCACAGGGTCACCCCCGCAGGGTCCCCAATACTGTGTCCCCAGTGCCACATTCCCATGGCGGGGTCCCCATGGCGGGGTCCCCAGTGCTGTGTCCTAGTGGCGGGGTCCCCATCATGGTGTCCCCAATACTGCATACCCATGGCGGAGTCCCCATCATGGGGTGCCCATCATGGGGACCCCAACGCCAGGCCCTCATAGCAGTGTCTCCAAAATGGGGCCCCCCAACATAGGATCCTCATGGCAGGGTCCCCATGGAGTGGTCCCCATCACGGTGTCCCCAGTGCCCCATCCCCAATGCAAGGTCCCCATCTCAGGGTCCCCAACGCAGAGTCTCCATGGCAGGGTCCCCATCATGGTGTCCCCAACACCACGTCCCCAGTGCCACATCCTCATAGCAGGGTCCTCATTGCCGGGGAGGGGGTGCATGTCAGCCTTGGGTCCCCATCGCGAGACCCCCATGGCAGCCCCACCTGGCCGGGGGGTTCCTGGCTCTGCCGGGGCCGCGGTGACCCCCGGGGGGACACCAGGCCCCCCATCGCGACGCCGCTCCCCCCGCAGCGCTCGGGCGAGGGCTGCCTGCTCAAACCAAAGAGGACCAACCCGTGTGCCTACACCCCGCCCTCGCTCAAAGGTACGGCCCGCGGGGGGAACGGCGGCACGGGGGCGGCGGGGGGCCTGGGGGGACCCCCCGGTGCTCCCGGTGCCCGGTGACACCGGCGTCTCCCCAGCGGTGCAGCGCATCGTGCAGTCCCACCTGGAGAGTGGCATGGGCGGGGGTGACAGCTCCGACGGGGAGCCCGATGACGGCTGCGACCCCGACAGTGCCCTCGAGTCTGGTGAGGGGGACGGAGGGACACGGGGATGGGGCTGCCGGAGCCCACGGGATGTGGGGACATGGAGAGCGGAGCCTGGGGGACATAGGGACGGGGGGAGGGGGATTCTGGAGCCCAAGGGATGTGGGGACGTGAGGATGCGGCTCTGGAGTTTGGGGAAGGGGACATGGGACTCTCAGAGGCCGGGGGACATGGGGATGGGGGTGCCAAAGCCCAGGGGCCATGGGGACACGGGGACACAAGAGGCATGGATGCCAGAGCCCAGGGGACGTGGGGACAGGGAATCCAGGGAACACGGGGACAAGTTTGTTGGAACCTGAAGGACACGAGGAGATGGGGACGGGGGTCACCATCCCCTGTAGCCCTCGGGGACAGGGCGTGTGCCGCGGGTGGGACACACACTGGCTGCTGCCGGTGCTGCCTGTCCCTGCCGCCGGTGCTTCCTGTCCCTGCTGCCCACTCACCGCCGGCGAGGCCACCACGTTCCCCCGCCGGGCCGTGTCCCCGTCCCCCGCGGGGCCGGGTGACGCCAGCCGGACCCCCGGCCGCTGTCTGACGCGGCACTGCCCGGCCCCGGCGGCGCCCCGGTGCCGCGCGTGCCTCGCGGTGCCCCGGCCTCATCGACCCCCGCCCGGGCAGCCCCGGGGAGCCAGGGCAGAGCCGAGCGCAGCTACTTCCCCGCCGGGCTCAAGGCGCACAAGCGGAAAGGTAACGGGACAGGGACCGGGACAGGAACAGGGACGGCGGGAGGATGGGAATGGCGGACGGATGGGGACGGGGGTGACGGGGGACAAGGAGGGCAGAGGGATGGCACGGCCGGAACGTGGGGACAGTGGGAGGGGCAGGGATGGCAGAGGAATGGTAAGAGGATGGGCATGGTGGAGGGATGGTGATGGCGGAGGGACAGGGGTGGCAGGGGAATGGGGACAATGAGGGGACAGCGGTGGTGGAGGGATGGGGATGGCGAGGGGCAAGGACATGGCGATGGTGGGAGGACTGGAATGGCAGAGGGATGGAGATGATGGGGACACAGGGACAACGAGGGGACATGGCTGCCCATCCACCTGCTGCCTCCCCTCACCCGGGGATGGCGGGTGGGCAGCGGGACTCGGGGCCATGTGCCCCCACGCCGCAGTGGGGTCACCTCACCCTGGGGGTCCCGTGGTCACCATGCTGGCCCCACAGGCGGGCAGAAGGTGTCCTTCGCTGGCGGCATCGACGAGCGCGAGGAGGACCTGAAGTCGCTGACGGTGTCGGAGATCCCCGAGGACCCCGAGGGAGCGGAGGGTGATGAGGAGGAGCAGGAGCAGGATGGTGGCACCGGGGGTACGTGGGGTGTTGTCCCCCACCCTCTGTCCCTGCTGTCCCTGGTGCCACCACGCCCGGTGCTGATGCCCCATTTGCGTCCCCAGAGCGGAGACACGTTGGCTTCGCCGAGGTGCCCTCGCGCCCCATCGGCACCGAGCGCCACTCGCCCACCTTCCCGCTGGGCACCAGTTAGCTGGCACCGGGCACGGGGCACCGGCCCCCCGGCCCCCCCGGCCCCCGCAGCTTCGCCTGTGCCCCCCGGCTGCCCCCCGCCCGCTGCCTGCGCTTCGTCTGCCGTGTGCCATGTGCCGTGCGCCATGTGCCGTGTGCCGCGCCATGCTGGGCCACGCCGGGACACGTCGGGACCCCCGGCCACGGCCGCCCCCTCCCCACGGGCTTCGTGCCCCCCCGGCTGCCGGCGCAGGAGCCGGGGATGGGACCCCCGGGCGCTGGCGGGGTCTGGGCTTCCCCCCGGCTGCTGCCCCCCGGCCCCCACCGAGCAGAGCCCCCCGCCCGCAATAAACGGCTGTACAGAGGCTGGAGTGTGTTTGGGGGGCAATGGGCGGCCAGGGGGCTCTGGCGCCCTTTGTGGGGGGTTCTGACCCCTGTTGGGAGGGTGACACACTGGGGGTGTGGGGCAGGGACAGGGGGGCCTGGTGACACACTGGGGGTGTAGGGCAGGGGAAGAGGGGCCTGGTGACACACTGGGGGTGTAGGGCAGGGGAAGGGGGGCCTGGTGACACACTGGGGGTCCGCGGGCTGGAGCAGATGTGGGACAGGGACCCCTGGCACCCCATGAACAACCCCCCTCTCCCATGGCGAATGGTCTGTCCCTCGCCCCACTGATTCTCCCCATGTGGGGAATGGTCTCTTCCAGCCCCATGGACAGCCCCCCTACCCCCAGGAATGGTCTGTCCCAACCCTATGGACACCCCCACAGCGGGGAATAGTCTCTCCCAACCCCATGGTCACCCCCCACCGGAGAATGGTCTCTCCCAGACCCACTGAAACCCCCCAAGGGGGAAAATGGTGTCTCCCTTGCTCACCCCATAGACACCCCCCCTCCACACGGGAAATGGTCTTGCCCTCACCCATTGATTCCCCCCTTTGGAATGGTCTCTCCCAGCCCTACTGATTCCACCTCCCACGAGGAATGGTCGTTCCAAGCTCTACTGATCCCCCGCATGAGAAATGGTCTCTCCCAGTCACACCGATTCCCCCTCCCGTGGGCAATGGTCGTTCCCAGCCCCACTGACCCCCCCTCCCGCGGTGAATGGTCTCCCCAGCCCCACTGATTCCCCCTCTGGTGGTGAATGGTCTGCCCCGCTCCCCCCGCGGCCGCCGATGGTCGGTGCCGGCGCAGCCTCGCTCTGGAGTTTCCCTTCCGGGGTCAGAGGTGGCGGCGGCGCCGGAAGCGGCGCCCGGTGGGACCCGGACCGGCACCGGGAGGTACCGGCGGGACCCGAGGGAGGGCGAGGAGGGGCCGGGGGCTCCTTGGGGGCTCGGGTCCATTCCCGGGTGTTGCCGGGCTGTGCGCGGGCCCCTCTGGCTGAGCCTCGGCGGGGCCTCGGTGCCGCTCCGGGCCCGGGAGTGCGGCCGCCGGTGCGAGCGGGACGGGACGGGACGGGGCTGTCACTGGGGTCCTGGGCTCAGTCCGGCTTCAGGATCCAGTTACCGGGACTCGGCCCTACGGGCCCGTTCCCGGCTCCGGGAGGCCTCGAGCAGCCCCGGGGGTCCCGTTCGGGCTCTTCCCGGGGGTCCCGCTCGAGCTTTTCCCGAGAGCGCCGTCCCCAGGGCAGCCGTGGCGGGCCCGGGGCAGGCTGGTCCCGTTATACTCTGCCCCGCTTCACCGGAGCCCCTCGGGCGGGTCCCGGGGGTCCCGGCGGCGAGACCCCGGCGCGGGGAGCCCCGAGCGGGGCCGGGGGCGAGGATCGCTCCGCTCCGGGGCCTTTCACCGGTGTCACCTCCGGGAACCTGCGGGGAGCGGCACTCCGGCCCCGGGGGGGTGTCCGGACTGTCGGGGGCTCCTTGGGGCAGAGGATCCCTGGGGGGCTCGGAGGGCCCGAGAGGCTCCCGGGGGTCCCGCTGAGCCCGTCCCTCCATCCCGTGGCAGACTCCGAGCTCTGGGGCACCCGCGGGGGCCCTGCCGAGCCGTGTCCCGGGGGTCGGGGGCTGCAGGGTGGGCTCCGAGCCAGGGGTGGGTTTGTGCTGCGATCCCGAGCTCCTCTCGCTGCTCCGGGGTCTGGAAAAGCTCCTCCTTGGCTTTATCCCCTCCTCGAGGAAGGGCAAGGCCGGGACCGTCCCGGGGATGCTTTTGCTGGGGGGAGGGTGCAGCGTGAAGCCCCTCCCTGGTTGTGCCCCGGGGGTTCCACATCCCGACCCGAATCCTGCCCCACATCCTACCCAAATCCTGCCCCACACCCCGACCCGAATCCTGCCCCAAATCCTGCCCCACATCCCGACCCAAATCTTGCCCCACATCCCGACCCAAATCCCACCCCACATCCCGACCCAAATCCCACCCCACATCCCGACCCAAATCCTGCCCCTCATCCCGACCCGAATCCTGCCCCACATCCCGATCCAAATCCTGCCCCAAATCCTGCCCCACATCCCACCCCACATCCCGAGCCCCGGAGTGGGACCGGGGGGTTAAAACACAGGGGTCCCGTGGGGGCTCTGGGCACAGAAACCCCCAAATATCTGGGTGGGCTGTGCCTCCTTCTGCCTTTGAGAGATAAGTTCCAAATCTCAGCGCAGACTTTCTGGAAATGAGGGAAACTATGGGATGCTGCAGGATCCTGCGGCTGGCTCCGGGACAAAGCTGCTTTTCCCGAGGCTCTCCGAGTTTCCCCATCTCTCCCTGCAGTGTCAGGGGATCACTCCAGGGGTCTCGGAACCCCCGCCTTGCACTGGACCGAGGTCTCTCCACTGCTTTCCCAAAGCTTTCCCGGCTTTTTTTGGACAGAGCTTCAGTGTTTGATTTAATATTGACCCTTTTTTGTTGTTTTAAGGGAATCTCAGCCGTCTCTTAGTGCCCAGTGGGGCAGTCAGTGCCTCCATCCCTCTGCTTCTCCAGGTGTTCTCTCACCTGGCAAACTCCACCCTCTGGAATATCCCACAGTGATCCCTTGTCCCTCACCCCTGGGGTGGCTCAGGGGTTTGGGGGGTGATTCCTGTCCTGGGCTGCACATTCGGGGAGAGGGGACAGGGTTGGGGACAGGAGGAATTGTCACAGGAGCCTGGGGGAAGTGCCGGAGTGGGGGAAGGAGAAGTGGTGTCACGGGATGGGAAAGCTCCTGACTGGGAGATGGCTCATTAACGAGCAAACGGGGCTAACGAGTTCATTAATGAGGGGCTTCGGCTGGGACAGGACAGTGGCACCGGGAGGGGGTGGCACGGGGCTCTGAGGGGCTGTGGCAGGGTCAGGATGTGCCTTGGCACAGCCCCTGGGGATGTTTTGGTGCCTGGAACTGGGGCCAAAACTGGGGTTTTGAGGTGGTGGCACTGGGCTTTGGTGGCACTGGGCTGATGGCGTTTTGGGATGGTGGCACTGGGCTCTGGTGGCACTGGGCTCTGGTGGCACTGGGCTGATGGCGTTTTGGGATGGTGGCACTGGGCTCTGGTGGCACTGGGCTCTGGTGGCACTGTGCTGATGGAGTTTTGGGATGGTGGCACTGGGCTCTGGTGGCACTGGGCTCTGGTGGCACTGGGCTGGTGGAGTTTTGGGATGGTGGCGCTGGGCTGTGGTGGCACTGTGCTGATGGCGTTTTGGGATGGTGGCACTGGGCTCTGGTGGCACTGGGCTGACAGGGTTTTGCTGGATATCAGATCAGGATTTCACCACCCGCCTCTCCTCCGTGTTTGCTTCCCGCTGGGATCCTCAGGATGTGGGGTCACCCTTGTCCCTGCAGCCCCTGTTGCCTCCTTAGCCCCAGAGTGGGAGCTTTCCCCAGCAAAAATCCTTCCCTAGGGTTTCAAAATCCACTTTATTCAAGCCAGAGAAGCTTGGAAGGGTCCCTGGAATGTCCCCTGGGCTGTGATCTGTCACCCAGGGTGTCCCCTGGGCTATGATCTGTCACCCAGGGTGTCCCCCCGGGGCTGTGATCTGTCACCCAGAGTGTCCCCTGGGCTGTGATCTGTCACCTGGGGTGTCCCCCAGGCTGTGATTTGTCACTTGGGGTGTCCCCTGGGCTGTAATCTGTCACCTGGGGTGTCCCCCGGGCTGTGATCTGTCACCCAGGATGTCCCCCGGGCTGTGATCTGTCACCCAGGATGTCCCCTGGGTTGTGATCTGTCACCCAGGGTGTCCCCCCAGCAGCGTTTGCCCCTCAGTGGAATGGAATCACGAAATCATTTAGGCTGGAAAAGTCCTCCAAAATCATCGAGCCCACCCCTAACCCGTGTCCCCAAGTGCCACATCCACATGTTTTTTTGAACATTACAGTGATGGCAACTCCACCATTCCCTGGGCATCCCCTTCCAGTGCCCGATTGTCCTTTTGGTGAATAAATTCCCCCTGCTGTCCATGCTGACCCTCCCTGGCACAGCTCGAGACCATTTCCTCTCATCCCATCCCTCATTCCCTGGGAGCAGAGCCCGACCCCCACCTGACCCCTCCCTCCCGGCCCTGGGCTGCCGGAGCGGGATGCGGAGGATGCTGGAATGCATAATGGAGCACCAGGGTGCTCAATAATTCATCTGTCACCCAGGAACAGCCACGTTTCTCCACATCCAGCCCTGCTCCGAGCTCTCAGCTGCCGGAGGGAGCAGCTCCAGCGGAGGGGGGGCTTGTCTGGGATTCAAACATTCCTGCTCTGCCCCACGGTGTGGATTCTCCCCTGGGAATTGGATGGTTTGGGAGGGGTGTGTGTCCAAAACTGCCTAAACCTCCTTGGGCAGGCTGGGATTAATGATGGATGAGCTTTGCCAGGGTGCTCCGGTGCCATGTCCTGCCGTGTCCCCGTGTCCTGCCGTGTCCCAACACCCCATTGTGACCCCATCCTGGGATCGGGTCCCTGGAGCCTCTCTGGGTGATTTTAAAGCGCTGTGAGAGTTGGGGAGGGGCTGCCTAAGTGCAAAGTGCTGTCGGAGGGGAGGAGGAGGCGGCGGCGGCCCCGGCGTGGGGGGATTTATTATTTATCCCTCACAGATGTCCTTAACTTTTGTCACTTCGAGCCGGGCCCGGAGCGCGGAGCAGCTGATCCGAAGTGACAAGGATTCCAGCTCCTTCCCAGGCGCCTCCAAGAGGGACTAACAGGGACTTGACAAGAGTCCAGCTTTGTTCTCTCTCCAGCCCCGGCACTCCCGGGGGTGGGATGCAAAAACCGCTGGCTCAGGGATCCAGACTGCCCCAAATCGCCCCAAATTGGGCTGTGCTCGGCTCCTGCAGGTGCTCCTGGAGCACCCCGGCTTCACTTTCCCTGGGGATTTCAACTTCCCACAGATCTGGGCGCAATTTGTGGCTTTTTCCCTGGGCACTGCAGGCTCCTGGGTGTCACGAGTGGGATCCGTGGTGGACAAACCTCACTGGGATCCCGATGGGTGCAGCACTGCCGGGGCAGGAGCTCACACCAGCAGCAATCTGGAGGACTTCCCTTGGAGGCAAAACATCCTTGAGCAGGAGGATTTAGCAGGGACACAGTTTGTGGCCGTGCCGTTGCCGTGGGTCACTCGGAGGTGGCGTGGCCGGGGCTGACAGATCCCTGGCCCGACCTGTTTTGGGATCCTCGTTCCGTGTTTGTCTCCCGCGTGTGCTCCCGTCATGCTCCGTTCCCACAGGAGCCTCCTTGTGCCGCGCTGACGGAGAGGAAAAATTTCAATACAATGGTTGGCACAGCTGCAGGAAAACAGCCCCAGCCTTCCAGCACCTCACTCGTGCCGGGATCGTGTGCCCGGCACTGCCAGGCGGGGCCAGGACACAAACAGCTCCGTCCCTGCTGCTCTCTGACACTGGGACACCGAGCAGCTCCTGCTGCTCCTCCCTGACACTGTGACATGGAGCAGCTCCGTCCCTGCTCCTGACACTGGGACACCGAGCAGCTCCTGCTGCTCCTCCCTGACACTGGGACATGGAGCAGCTCTGTCCCTGCTCCTGACACTGGGACATGGAGCAGCTCTGTCCTTGCTCCTGACACTGGGACATGGAGCAGCTCTGTCCTTGCTCCTCCGTGACACTGGGACATGGAGCAGCTCTGTCCCTGCTCCTCCGTGACACTGAGACATGGAGCAGCTCTGTCCCTGCTGCTCCCTGACACTGGGACCTGGAGCAGCTCTGTCCCTGCTCCTCCCTGACACTGGGACACCGAGCAGCTCTGTCCCTGCTCCTGACACTGGGACATGGAGCAGCTCTGTCCCTGCTGCTCCCTGACACTGGGACCTGGAGCAGCTCTGTCCCTGCTCCTCCCTGACACTGGGACATGGAGCGGCTCTGTCCCTGCTCCTGACACTGGGACCTGGAGCAGCTCTGTCCCTGCTGCTCCCTGACACTGGGACCTGGAGCAGCTCTGTCCCTGCTGCTCTGCCCGGCCCAATTGGGCATCAGATGCTCTCCTACTGTTCGGGTTGGGATCTGTTCCCAATGGAATGTGCAGCTCCTGAGGCTTTGCCTGCCCTGCAGAGGGAAGGGTGAGGCAGCTCCGTGATTTCAGGGAGTGCTCCCAGAACATCCTGAGAGCCCTTTTCCTGCTTCCACAGCCTCTCCGTGGGGTTTGCAGCTCCTTTTTCCTGCTGCCCCAGCATCTCTGTGGGGTTTGGAGCCCTTTATCCTTCTGCCACAGCATCTCTGTGGAGTTGGGACCCCTTTTCCTTCTTCCGAAGCATCTCCATGGGGTTTGGGACTCCTTTTCCTTCTGCCACAGCATCTCCGTGGAGTTTGGGACCCCTTTTCCTTCTTTCACAGCATCTCCCTGGAGTTTGGGACCCCTTTTCCTTCTGCCACAGCATCTCCATGGAGTTTGGGACCCCTTTTCCTTCTTTCACAGCATCTCCATGGAGTTTGGGACTCCTTTTCCTTCTGCCACAGCATCTCCATAGGGTTTGGGACTCCTTTTCCTTCTTCCACAGCATCTCCATGGGGTTTGCCGCTTCTTTTCCTGGTGTCATGGCTCTTCCATGTCCCTTTTCCTGCTGGCATTAAAGCTCATCTCGTTCCAACCCCCTGCCATAGGCACCTTCTGCTATCCCAGGCTGATCCAAGCGCCATCCAGCCTGGCCTTGGACATTTCCAGGGACGGGACAACCACAGTTTCCCTGAGCACCCTGTGCCGGGGCCTCACCACCCCCACAGGGAGGAATTCCTCCCTGGGGTGGGATTTGCTCCTGGGATTATTTGCCACCAGAGCAGGACAGGAGCAGTGGTGTCACGAGGCCTGAGGGTCCCCTCGTGTGTCCCCGCAGGTGACGCTGCCGTGGCCGATGTCCCCGGAGCCGATCCCGGAGGATGAGCAAGCCCACGGACCTGCAGCACGACCTGGAACGCAGCCTGCCAGCCATCGCCTCCATCAGCTCCTCCCTCTCCCAGAGCCAGGGCTTCTCTCCGTATTTCTTCTCCCCGGAGAAGAGAAAAGCCATCTCGGATGTGAGGAGGACCTTCTGCCTCTTCGTCACCTTCGACCTGCTCTTCATCTCCCTGTTGTGGATCATCGAGCTGAATGTGAGTTGGAGGAAGCAACGCGGGGAATCTTTGCCCTTTTAAAGCTCAGTTCCCTCCGTTAATTGCTCTGTTCCCGCACTCCTGGGACACATCTTTGTTTGCTGTTCCCAGCGCTGGCCAAGGAGCCGCTGTTCTTTAGTGTAAACTAAAGTCCAGCTCGTTTCCTGCCCCGGGGCTTTGTCGGGGCTGTCCAGGGCCGTTAACACCGTCCCTTTGTTGTGCTGTAATGAGATCCAGGGCCTCTGCAATCACCAGGTTGAGCCAAATTTTACTCCTGCCCCCCTGGCCTGAAGCAAAGCTGCTCCCTGGGTTTGCTGCTGTCGTGTTCTCAAAGCATCAGAGGAGCAGGGGAGGATCCTCCAGGGGCTTTGATCCCAAAATTCTCTGCTAATCTCGGCTTTGGGAAGCTGGAGGTGCTGCTCCACCTCCCAAGGGATTGTTGAGGGGGACGTGAGTGGTTTGGTTCCCTCCAAGGCAACTGTCACAAGCTGCTGCATTTGCTCTGTGTTGCAATAACAGGGAAAATCCAGTTTATTTACCTCAGCCCCACCGAGTCCAAGTCCCTCCCTGGGCTATATTTTGTTTTTATTTTCCCTGAACCAGCCCTGGCTGGTTTCAGGTACTCCATGTCCTCCCCTGGAACACCCGGAGCAGAGATGAACAGATAGACCCTGTGCTCTGGCCTGGATTTATCAGCGCTGGATCCTTCTGCTCCCTTATCTCTTAGCTCTTCTTATCTCTGGGTGTCTGCACTTAACAGCCTGTCCGGGCCAGCAGCTCCTCACCCTGCCCAGAGCCCCCTGCCCCCCACCCCTCTTAGGAAAAACCATCTCCCAGCCAGCATTCCAGCGATGCCGACAGTGTCCTGCACGCCCAGCTTGGACCCTGGGCCCCCTGCCCTTGTCCCAGTCCTCTCAGGGAGAGGTGCTGCCCACAAAATGCAGAATTCCAGCCCCGGGAGATAATCCTGGGCGGTCACCAGGGCGATGCTGAGCGTGGGTCGTGCAGGTAGCCATTAATGAGTGACTAAGTGCTGATATTTGGGCCCCGAGCCGAGATGCTGCATATTTAAAGCCATTAGAGCAGTTTATTTGCCTGGTTATGAAGAGCAACGGTTTGATATCATGACTAATGCCTTTTTTTGGCCTTTTTTTAAAATCCAACCGTTTCCTTCGCCACGAGATAAGCCGAGCAAATTGCCCCTCGTTAAAAGCAAACTAATTGTGCAGGCTGGGTGCTCTCAGAGCCGGGGAGATGCCTCAGGTGGTTCACCTGCCTGGTCCGGAGCCTGTGTTTTAGCTGAAAATACCTCCCAAACCATGACCCAAAGCTTTCCCTGTGTCTCGTTCTTCCTGCAGCATCCCATGGGGTCGGCCACTCAGCCGAGCTGGCCCGAGTCCTGTGGCCACAGGTCAGCTGGAGGCACACCTTGCCCCCCTCTTTTTCCTCTTTGTTTTATTTTAAGCCTCATTCCAGACCTGGGGGGTTCCTGTCCCCATCCCAGGGGCTGCCCTTGGAGTGCCAGAACGTCCCCCAGCTCATTCCTCACGGCCCATCCAACAGAAAACAACCCCCAAAAACCATCCCCCAAAGCTTTCCCCATGTCTCGTTCTTCCTGCAGCATCCCATGGGGTCGGGCTGTGGGGAAGAAGCTCTCAGTGGCCACTCAGCCGAGCTGGCCTGAGTCCTGTGGCCACAGGTCAGCAGGAGGCCCAGCCCAGCTTCACCCTCCTCTTTTTGCCTCCCTCTCCGTGGATTTGAAGCCGCAGCCCTGACCCAGAGGGATCCCTTCCCAGTGGCTGCCCTTGGAGTGCCAGGGCACCCTGGCAGCCAAGGACTGGCCCCAGATCCACCAGCTTGTTCCTCAGCCCATCCAGCAGCTGCTGGCTCCGCCAGCTCGGGGCCAGCTGGGCCCTGGCCAGAGCCATAGCCTAAAGGTGAAGCATTTGTTCCAGTTACCTGAGCCCTCCACTTCCTCACAGACAGCTGCTCCAGGCTCCCAGATTTTATGGGGCCAAAGGAGCAGGGCTGTCAGACCCCGGATTATCTCGAGGTGAGGTTTTTCCATGCTCCTGTAAATCCCAGAGAGTGTTTTTGCAGATTCCCTTGCAGCCTGTGGCTGTGCCTACTCCTCCCTGCTGCCAGCACGTTTGAAGCTGCTGGTTCCCTTCTTCCATCAGATTTCCTGGGGCACTGCTGGGAGCTGTGGGAAGCCAGCTGGAGGGAGAAGGGACCCCTCAGTGAGACCCTTAAATCCCCCCAGGCCCTCAGTGACCCCGAGAGCCCCCGCAGGAAAATGTTCAGTGAAGGTTCCTGAGAAACACTTTTCCTGCTGTTTTCCATTTTTCCCACGTCTCCTCCTGTTCCTCTGAAATCTGCCACTGGAAGGGGTGGGCAGCAGTGGGAGGTGTCCATCCAGGGGCTCCAGGCTGTGAGGAGCTGGTGGCACTGTGCTGAGCCGAGGATATTTGGGGGCTGGAAATCACCACCTAGAGGTGTTTAATGTCCCTCCTGCCCCACCCACGCTCCTCGGGGTGAATCCCAGAGGAAAACGAGGTGTGAATCCCAGCGGGAAATGTGCCATGGGATCCTCCCTGGTCCTGTGCTGGCAGAAGAGGCCGTGCCAGGCGTGTGGGACCGTTTGTATTCCAGGTGCATTCCCTGCCCTGGCCATAACCTGGGCACGGCTTGGCGGCTTGGCTCCTTCTCCCGTTAGTTTCTTATCAGTGCACTCAGCAGCTTCCTGCTTCCCTGTCTCCCTCAGACCAAGGAGGGCATCAAGGAGAACCTGAAGGAGGAAATCATCAGCTACAAATTCAAGACCTCGTTCTTTGATATCTTTGTGAGTATCTCAGCCTCCTGCAGGGCTCTAGGGCTCGGCAGGGCCCGGAGGGTCTGGGGTCTCCCCTCGCCCTGCTCGGTGAATCTGTCCTGGTTCAGCCTTGACCTGTCTGTTCCCCGGGAGCTGGCGCCTGTCCCTGCCCTCCTGGCACCTGGCACAGGGACAAGGGCAGTGAGTGGTGTCGCTGGGTGTTTGTTTTTGCAGCTCTTGGCTCTGTTTCGCTTTGTTGTGCTGCTCTTGGGCTACGCCGTCGTCCGCCTGCGCCACTGGTGGGTCATCGCGGTAAGGAGGCACTCGGGCTGTCCTCTGGGGAATTTTCCCTCTCCTCCTGGCCTTCACAGGGGTCTGAGCTCTGTCCATTTGCTTTTCAGGTCACTACACTGGTATCCAGTGCCTTCCTGATTGTGAAGGTCATCCTCTCTGAGGTTGGTTTCCCTGGGCTCGCAGGGATTTGCTTTGTGATTTCCTGACTCTGTTTTATTCCCTGTTTGGGTCATTCCCTGTGGTTTCTGCTTCTCTCCACACAGCTTCTGACCAAAGGGGCTTTTGGGTATTTACTTCCCATCGTCTCGTTTGTCATTGCTTGGCTGGAGACCTGGTTCCTGGATTTTAAAGTCCTAACTCAGGAAGCAGAAGAGGAACGATGTGAGTATTTTTGCTCCTCTCTGGTAGGAGCTGGACAAAACCAACCAGGCCTGGGTTTGATGCTGCTCTGGCAGCACCTTGATCTGACATTTCTGGAAGAGGGATCTCCAGGCTGGCTGGGATGGGAAGTGCCTGACTCAGTTCTGTTATGGTCAACAAGTCCCTTCAGGGGAGGAAAACACCAGATTATAAAAAGCTTCTTTTAATTGAGGGGAGAAAAACGTGCCAGATTTCCCAATGCCTGGATCCTGCTGCCAGACATGCTGGAGACAGAGCTCACCTCTGCATGGGGGAAAGTGTTTGGGAGCAGTGAGGCAAATGCCAGGCGGAGTGTTGGACTCCCTGTCCCTGCTATCTGTGTTTGGATCTGGCTGGAGCCCTTTCCAGGAGGGCTGCTGCAGTCACAGACACATTCTGTGGCACGGGGTGAGTTATGGGGTGTGAAATTCTGCAGCCTGTGGTCTCTGAGGTCACGCCGAGCAGGGATTGAGGCTGACCTAATGCTTCACACATTGCCCTGTAACTTCCAGGGTCCTTCTAGGGAGCTCGGCCTGGCCTGGAATAGCTGTCCCTTCCTCCAGCAGCACAAGGAGTTTGTCACTGGCTGGGAAGTGACACTAAACTAAAAGGGACATTTGTCAGGCGGGGTTCGGTCAGAAATGCTCTGACTGGAAAGCACCAGAGGATGTTTGGGTCTTGCAAGGAGGCTTTAAGATGAAAAATGATCAAGTGTTTAATGCTTCTATTGGATTAGGCTCGGGTTCCAAATTGCTTCCAGGGGAAGCTCTTATTTAATTAGATGCTTAATCGCCTTTGGATTATTTGACAGGCAGAAGAGCCCATTGATCTCCGGGGCAGATAAAATGTCTCAGACAAAAGATGAGGCAATAGGAGCTGAGGGTGGCTGGTGTCAGTGGGAAAAGACACGGGAAAATGTGGGAAACAAGGGTGTTTGAGAAGGGCTGGGGTCCCACAGCCTGCCAGGTGTTAAATCCTCATGCTCCCATTCCCAGGGTTCCTGGCAGCCCAGGCTGCAGCCTCGAGGCCACTGCTGTACCCCCGAGCCCTCTCCGAGGGACAGTTCTACTCTCCCCCCGAGTCCTTCGCAGGTAAGATCACCTGTGCCATCACCTCTCTTCCCTTGCTCATCCCCCACGGAATTCCTCACCTCCACCATCTCTTCCCCGAGCTCTGCCTGATTATCCCAACCCTTGGCACAGCCTCCAAGAAATGTAAAAAACTGTCAAAAAGGCAAAACAAGGTCCCCTCTCCCCCCTCTGTGCCCATACCTCGGCAGGGGTAGCACTGCCACGCTCTCCCTGTGCCACTTTTTTATCAGAGCCACCCTCAGCCCCATGAGCCTGGCTGCAGCTCTGTGAGGAGCTGGAGCCTCGTGTGGGCTTGGGATTAAATGCTCTGAGCTGTGGGAAATGCTGCCCTGGGGCTGAGGGCAGGGGGTGGGTGGTCTAAAGGGGGTGAGGATGAGGGCTGGTGGCACATCACTGCCCTGTGCTGGCACTGGAGAGCTCCTGGCGTGGGAGTGGGGACACCTCAGCTGGATTGTCCTGGTCTAGGTGACACCTGGGACAAGCTCAGCTCTGCAGAGCACTTGTCCCAGTGTGGCTGACACCCGGGATGAGCTCAGGCTCTGTGACACTGTTCCTGGAGTAGCTGACACCTGGGACAGGCCCAGCTCTCCAGAGCTGTTTTTCCAGTGTGGCTGACACCCGGGGTGAGCTCAGCCCTCTGGGACACTGTTCTGGTGTAGCTGACACACAGGACAAGCCCAGCTCTCCAGAGCAGTTTTTCCAGTGTAGCTGACACCCAGGGTGAGCTCAGCCCTCTGGAATAGTTGCCCCAGTGTAGCTTACACCCACGAAGAGCCCAGCTCTCTGGGACACTTTTCCTGGTGTAGCTGACAGCCACAATGAGCCCAGCTCTCCAGAGCAGTTGTCCCAGGGTAGCTGACACAGAGATGAGCTCAGCCCTCTGTGACCCTGTTCCTAGTGTAGCTGACACCCGGGGTGAGCTCAGCCCTCTGGAATAGTTGCCCCAGTGTAGCTGACACCCATGATGAACCCAGCTCTCCAGAGCAGTTTTTCCAGTGCAGCTGACACCTGGGGTGAGCTCAGCCCTGTGTGACACTGTTCTGGTATAGCTGACACCCAGGGTGAGCTCAGCTCTCTGTGACCATGTTCCTAGTGTAGCTGACACCCAGGATGAGCTCAACCCTCTTGAATAGTTGTCCCAGTGTAGCTGACACCCAGGATGGGCCCAGCTCTCCAGAGCAGTTTTTCCAGTGTAGCTGACACCCAGGATGAGCTCAGCCCTCTGGAATAGTTGTCCCAGTGTAGCTGACACCTGGGGTGAGCTCAGCCCTGTGTGACACTGTTCTGGTGTAGCTGACACCCGGGGTGAGCTCAGCCCTGTGTGACACTGTTCCGGTATAGCTGACACCCGGGATGAGCTCAGCCCTCTGGAATAGCTGTCCCAGTGTAGCTGACACCCGGGGTGAGCTCAGCCCTGTGTGACACTGTTCTGGTGCAGCTGACACCCGGGGTGAGCTCAGCCCTGTGTGACACTGTTCTGGTGTAGCTGACACCTGGGGTGAGCTCAGCCCTGTGTGACACTGTTCTGGTGTAGCTGACACCCGGGGTGAGCTCAGCCCTGTGTGACACTGTTCTGGTGTAGCTGACACCCGGGGTGAGCTCAGCCCTGTGTGACACTTTTCCGGGTATAGCTGACACCCAGGGTGAGCTCAGCCCTGTGTGACACTGTTCTGGTATAGCTGACACCTGGGGTGAGCTCAGCCCTGTGTGACACTGTTCTGGTATAGCTGACACCTGGGGTGAGCTCAGCCCTGTGTGACACTGTTCTGGTGTAGCTGACACCCGGGGTGAGCTCAGCCCTGTGTGACACTTTTCCGGGTATAGCTGACACCTGGGATGAGCTCAGCCCTCCGGAGAGCTCAGCAGGTGTTCAGGGAGACAGGGCCGGAGTCATCCTCGCTGCCAGCCCTTCCCGTTGGATAGGGGACAGGGATCAGACACTGTCCCCCAAGGGAAGGGAGGGGGGCGGTGGCAGTGGGGTGTTCATTAACTGTGAGTTAATTGGTGCTCCGCCACAGGGTCGGACAACGAGTCGGATGAGGAAGGTGTGGGGAGGAAGGCCTTGACCACTCAGGTAAACAGGGGCTGGCCCTGCCCTCAGCTCCAGGCTGATCTGGAGCTCTGGGAGTCCTGTGGTCCCATTGGGTTCTGCTGCCCCCCATTGCAGACCCCTCAGCTCTGGGGACGTGTGGCTGAGCCCCCTCTGTGCCACAGGACTGGTGGCATCGTGGCCACGGCAGGAGGGGTTGTCTGAGCCCCCCAGCTTTGTCCCACTGCCCCAGGGCTGCGTGCTCTTCCCTGCAGCATCCCACAGGGATGTCCTGGCTCTGCTCCTGCCTGTCCCTGTCCCTTCCCCCTCCCACCCTGGTCCTTTGGTCACATTCCAGGGTGGGCATCACCTCCCCTGTCCCCACAGCTTGAGGGGTGACCCTTGACCTCCCCAAAACCTGGCTTTGTGCCCTTTTCCGAGTGACCCCGCTGCTGTTCAGCCCTGGTTCTGGCTCCTCCAGGAAGGAAGCTGCACATCCCAGAGCCCTTTGCCTGCTGGAAACCCTCCCGCTAAGGCGGAAGCCGCCGGGAGCAGCTGGTGTGTGGATCCCAGCCAGGGCGGGGAGCGTGACTTGGAGCTCCAAAATGAGGCCTCTGTGACCCAAATTAAGAGATTTCTGATCCCCTTTCCCTCTGCCAGCCGGGGGAGGGGGGAGCAGCCTCACACACGCTCCTCGAGCTTCCTGCGTGCCCAGCTAATGAAATCCTCCCTTCTTTCCCAGGAAAAGGAGTATGTCCGACAAGGCAAAGAGGCCATGGAGGTTGTGGACCAAATCCTCGCCCAGGAGGAGAACTGGAAGTTCGAGAAAAACAATGCAAGTGTGGTTTTTCCTCCCCAGCTGGCAGAGGGCATGGATGGCTTAGCAAAAACCGGGACAAACGAGGCTTTGGAAACCTCCTTGCGCCATGAAAAATTAACAAGCGTTACAATTACCTGATTGAATTAGGAATCTATTCCAGTTCAGTTAAATGTAAAATCCCCTCTTATTTAATTAGACATTTAATTGCCTTGCAGTTTGACAGGAGAGGGCCCACCTCTCCTCCCTCTGTCCGGAGGGTGGGCAGGGGTGGTGGGTTCACCTTTGGGGTGCAGGAGCAGGGGAATGTCTCTCCCAGAGCTCCAGCCCTGCCTTCGCTCTGTGCTCAGGTGCCTTTGGGCCTGCTGGGGGCCCAGACTGGGGTCTTGGCCCATGTGGGGCACAAATTGCTCTTCCCACCCCAAAAGCCACTGGTGCTGCCTTCCCCAGCACCTGGAACCCGGCGTGTGCTGAGGTGTAAATTTGGGAAGTGGCTCTGCCTACTCCAGACTTTTCTGGGGTTCCCAGAGCTCTTTTCTCTCTCTGGAGGGTGGAGAGAGGAGGGGGTTTGCCCCCCAAACCCAACCTTGTTTCACGAGGTTGAAACACGACTGGAGGGGGGTGCGAATCCTGCAAACTGCTGTCTCATCTGGTGCTTCAAATTCCCCTGTCAAGTGATCCTTTGTCTGATGCCAAACTAGCTGGGCAGATTGTTTTCTTTTTCCAAAGGGGGATGGATTTAAATAGACTAATCAGAGTTTAACACAGGGCTAACGATGAAAGGTTTTCATCTGCCCATCCCCGGCCCCTCCAGGGAGGCTCTTCTGGGCCGTAGGTAACACCAGCAGCGCTGGCAGCGAACCCCCTTCGCACCCCGGTGCTGCTACAAAGAGAATGTGACCTTGACGTGGGGTTTGCAGCCTGGCACGGGGCGGATTCTTTTTCTGTCTCATCCCTGCTGCCTCTCTGGATATTGTTTTGTTGATGGATATTTAGGCATGGCCAACTGAAATGTGCTCAGGGTGGTTTCTGTGCTGATTCGGGGGCTGGAGGGAGTGACAGGAACCTCAGAGTTTCAGCAAACTTCACCCCAAATAGAAACAATCCATTTTTTACTGATAAAAATACAACTTTCTCATCTCTCACGCAGGACTTCGGTGATGTTGTTTACACTTTTGAAATCCCTTTCCACGGCAAGACCTTTATTTTAAAGGTAAGAACATCCTTGGGCCTCTTCCTTGGTCTCTTTGGCACGGGGAAAGAGCCATGGCTCAGCTTTCAGGACAGGTCAGGCTGCAGGACACACTCCCCATGCTCGAGACAGATGAACAGCACCAGGGAATCTCTCCAGGAAAGCCCCTTGGCCAGCAGACAAACTCCCCAGTAAATACCCAGGGCTCCAGACTCCACCGGCAGAGTCGGGAGCAGGTGACTGCGAGACTCGCTTCCAACCCCAGCATCTCGGACTAATCTGACCAAGGAGGCTAATTGGAACTAATTGCCAGCAAGGCCAGGGCTGAGCGTGCGTCTGCTGCTGCCTGGCACTGGGAAGAGCCTCTCGGAAGTGCCGTGCTCCGTGCCCTCTCCCAAGCTGGAGTGGCTTGGCTGGGAACCACGCTTTAATGAAGCGTCGGTGCTGCCGTGGCTTTTCTTTGTTCCAGTGCATATGTTGCCTCGCTGGCAGGAGCTGCCAGTGGAGCAGCTCTGTGCTCACCAGCAAAAGCTGGATGGTCCCACTTTGCTGCGTTAACCGTTTGCCTCCGAAGATCCCCGGTCCCACGGGGATTGCGGGGAATGGATGTTGTGTGTGCTGGAGCTTGGAATGGCTCGGAGAAAAAGAAAAAAAAAAACAGTCAAAAAGGCAACTTGCCGAAGCAATGGTGCACGGGGAGCTGCTGAGGGTGGGAGAGGGGCAGACAGACAGAGCTCAATGACCCCCAAATCCTGAGGTCTGTGTGTCCGTGCTGACCCCACGTGTGCCCTGGGAGCCCTGGGACAGAGAGGTGACAGCCGTGGCACAGGAGCCAGGCTGGCCTCACCCCTCCCCTCCGCTGCCATCCCACTTGTCCTTTGTGTTTTGCCCCATTTTCCCTAAAAATAATCTGCCCCAAGGGGAGCAGAGGGGCTGGCTGACTGCTCTGGCTCTGTCCTCAGGCCTTCCTGCAGTGCTCCCCTGAAACGGTTTACCAGGAGGTGATTCTGCAGCCCGAGAAGATGATCCTGTGGAACAGAACAGTGGCAGCTTGCCAGGTGAGCGTGCCGGACAAAGATGGCTTAATCACAGGAGCTCCTTGGAGCGGAGAGCTGGAGCTTCCCCGTCCAACACGGGCTGCTGGCGGTGCTGGAGCCGAGCTGGATCCCAGTCACCGAGGCGTTAAATCTCCACCGCTCAGCCGTGCGCTCGGCGCGCTCCGCGGCAGCCGGCTGCGTGCCTGTGCCCGGCCAAGAGCCCGAGAGGTGGGCAGGGACGGGGGCCAGGGCTGAGCCAAACCTGCCTGTGCCCGCTGGGAGGGTCTTGGGCCTCGTGGTGGGGAGCTGGAGGTGACACCTGTGCCCCCCAAAAACTCGGGGGACAAACCTGCGCACGCTGCTCATCCCCAAAAGACCCTCTGGTCTGATCCCAGTGCTGATTTGGGGGAGGGGCTGTGTCCTCTTGGCACGTGCAGGCTCGGAGGCACAATCTGAGCAAATTTCTTTTCATTTGTTCCCCTGCGCTTCCCCAGATCTTGCAGCGGGTCGAGGACAACACGATCGTCTCGTATGACGTGGCGGCCGGAGCTGCTGGCGGGGTGGTGTCCCCAAGGTCAGTTCGTCCCACTCTTCCCCTAAACACCCCCCAAACCATGGGGAGACCCCTCTGGGGGCACTGGGAGTGCTCTGGGCTGCCGGGAGCTCACCGTGGTAGGGCTGGTTGGCTCTGCAGGTAACGCCCCAAGGGTGAGCAGCTCCTGAAATTTCCTCCATACATTCCTGGCAGGATTCTCAGAGCTCCAAACCTCGGTCCGTCGGGCTCCCAGATATCAATGCTTTGTTCCTGTGTTGTCACAGCCCTGCCACAGCCTCTCCCAGCAGCCCAGAGAGCGGGATCTGCCCCCTCCACGTCCCGGGTGGGTTTTTAAGGCCTTTCTTTGCGCAGGGATTTTGTGAACGTGCGTCGGATCGAGAGGAGGAGAGACAGGTACGTTTCCTCAGGGATGTCGACCACGCACAGCCTGAAGCCTCCGCTCTCCAAGTACGTCAGGTGAGAGGCAGGTGCTGTTTTTTTAGCTGGGATCACGCACTTCTCCAGAGCTTCGAGGCAAAGAGCCACTTAACTGCAAGCCCTGCTGCCTTGCTGGCAGGATTTGCAGGAAGCTGAGCTATTTGTGGAGCTGAACCTCGGTTCCCTTGTTCGTCTCCCTTTGTTCAAGAAACTCTGTGTGCTGTCAGCGGTGCTGGGGCGTTTCCCAGCTCGGGGGAGTGGAGGTGCCGACCAGTAACAGCACGAACCCCATCCCAGTCCCACATCCTGTTTATGTAACCGTTAATTCCCAAACAGGAATTTCTGAGGGGCAGTAAACAGCTGGCTGGGGCTCCGTGCCTCTCACATGCCTTTTGCTCCTCGTAAGGCACTCGCTCGCCGAATTTGAGGCATTGAGGGATGGCCCCGTGGGTGAAACAAGGGTGGACCAGCTCCCAAAACCTCAGCAGGGCTTTGGCCTCTCCTGTTCTGCAGGGACAGGCTGGTGATGGATCCCGGCGGGGTCGGGCTCGGCAGACAAGGACTCCTTGTTCCTGCCGGGGCCCAGCTGTGCCGCCGCGCGCTCCGACTTCGCTTTTCCTAATAATCTGGTTAAAGTAATTGACATTTTATCTCGGAGCCGTTGGAGCTGCCTCAGTCTATTTAGGAACTGGGGACTTCAGGGCCTGGAAAAATCCTTTAACAAACGCACACAGCAAAAAATAGCGTGTTCTGAAGAGGGAAGGGAAATGTGTATTTGGGCTGTGTGCGCGCAGCTCCCGTCTCGGAGACGGATCAGATGGTGCCGGGAAGGATCTGGGGGCTGCAGTGACAAGTGCTGAGCCTGTCCTGAGCACACAGAGCTTCCTGGGACCTCTTGTTTGCACCCAGGGAAAGCTTCCCGTGGGGCAGAGCTGGCACGATGCAGAGGCAGAGCTGCTGCTCCGCCGGCGGCCCTGGCACCGGCGCTGCCAAGGCACCTGTGGGAAAGCTGCCCTGCCGTGCTGGCTCGTGTACCTGGAGCCAAGGCACACACCTTCCCAGGCTCCCAGCATCTGCTGCTGCCCCACCGGGCTCTGGCCGGCACTGCCAGGCTCAGCTCCGTGCAGTGCATCCCAAAGCAATGGAGAATTCCAGCCAGGCCTGGCTCTGCCTGACCCTCTTGGCTTTGCTCCGCAGGGGTGAGAATGGACCCGGAGGATTCATCGTCCTGAAGTGTCCCAGCAATGCCAAGGTCTGCACCTTCATCTGGATTCTCAACACGGATCTGAAGGTAAAGGCAGTTCTGGGTGAGGCAGCTGTGTCCTGTCCCCAGCACAGCTCTGCCCTGGGCTCCAAGGCCCTGCTCTGGGGTCCCAGCAGCCATGGAAGCTGTCCCTTAGCAAGCACTGCCCTGAAGGGACTCAGGTTTGGCAGGTGGGGGTTAAACTACCCAGAAATTCCCCTGATTTCCCGGTGGCAGTGGCAGTTTGGGAAGCTCTTCCTGACTTAAGATCTCACTTAAGGGTTTCACCTCTGTGCAGGACTGGGGGAGAGGAGTTTTTTATCCTCCTTGATGCCCGAAACCAGTCGGGCATGGGAAGTGTTGTGCCTGGGAGCACTCCAAAGGATCAATTCCCTGCTCCCGACCCCCCTGGCACAACCACAATGTCCTGGCGTGGCATAATGATATTTTGTATTCCCTATCATTTGTATACTTGATATTATACTCTTGTATACTCTAATCCAAGACACACAGCCACCCCATATCCACCTCTGGGGGAGCGAGCTGACCCAGCTGCAGAGCTATTTGTGGAGCTGCGTGTCCTTGTCCGTGTCCCGGACAAAAGCAGGGCCCGGGATGGGGCGGATGCGGGAGCGGGAGCGGAGTTGGCCCCGTTCCTTCCTCCGCGGAAGGTTGACGTGGTAACGGCGCTGCCGCAGCAGCACAAAGGCTCCATTCATCCCTCGGCTGTGCTGCAGCGCTGCGGCCCCCTCCCCTCTCCTCCCTTCCCCTCCCACGGCCCCCTCCCCCAGAGCCCAGCGGCTCCTGCCTGTCTTGCCAAACGCTTCGGGAAAGGTTTGGGAAGCGCCGCGAGCGGGACGGAGCGGAGCGTGCCCTGCCCGGGATGTGTTTTCCTTCTGGCATCGGTCACGGGCAGCTTTGGGGGGTGCCAAACCCCCCATGGTGGGGCTGGGAAAGAAAAGAGGTTCCTTGTGCTTCCCGGGCCAGCGCCGCCTCCGCCGTGGAAGGAATGCCGAGCTATTAATAACCCCCAACTGCTCCCAGCGCCTTCCCGAGGGGCTCTGCCAGTGCCCAGACCCCTCGGCAGCTCCTCGCTCTTTTCTTCGGCCCTGGGCGAGTATTTATAGCCCATGGCTCATCCCTTGCTGCTCCTGGGGGAGGGAGGATTCCGCACGTGTGCGTGTTTTGGTCCGGAGCTCCTGTCGGGAAGCGCTGAAATGGCCCCTGGAGCAGCGGCCTGGCGCTTTTCCTGGAGAGAAAAACCCCTCCAGGGAAAAATCTGTGCTGGACCACCCCAGCCCCAGGGGAGGGGAGTGTATTCTACCTGCCTGATCCCCCCGGGACACCTGGCCAGTCATCCCTCGGTGCCCCTGGAGCAGGTCCCAGCCCTCCTCAGCTCCCTGCCCCCCCCAAAAAAGGGTTATTATTTTTTCATGGATCTCCCACCGCGGAGCCGAGGCCGAGGCGGTGGGGGGTGAGTCGTGCAGGGCTTTTTTAGAGAAATCCAACCACGTTGCAGTTCCTCCCCCGGATCGAAGCTCCCTGAGAGCCGCAGCTCCGCACAGCGGTGCTCCTGCGAGCCTGGATCCCTGTGGGGTGGGACATGATGGGATGGGGGCAGACCCCAGCCCCAAACCTCATCCATGGCTTCTGGAACCGACTGGGATGGGATGGGATGGGATGGGATGGGATGGGATGGGATGGGATGGGATGGGATGGGATGGGATGGGATGGGATGGGATGGGATGGGATGGGATGGGATGGGATGGGATGGGATGGCACAGGGGGCAGCCCCCAGCCCCAGTCCTCACTCATGGCCCCATGTCCCTGTCCCTGGATCCCCCTGGGGTGGGATGGGGGCAGCCCCCAACCCCAAATCCTCACTCCTCTCCCTGGAACCCACCAGGATGGAATGAGGGACAAGCCCCCAGCCTCAACCTTTGCTCGTGGCTCTGTATCCTTGGAACAGCAGGGAGTGGGATGGGGGCAGCCCCCAGCTCCAGCTCCTCCCTCACGGCCCCGTGTCCCTGTCCTGTGTCCCCAGGGTCGCCTGCCCCGGTACCTGATCCACCAGAGCCTGGCCGCCACCATGTTCGAGTTCGCCTTCCACCTGCGGCAGCGCGTGGCCGAGCTCTGCTCCAAGCCCTGAGGACATTCCACTGCTCTGCGGAGAGGGGGGGACAGGACCCTGCACCCCCCCAGGGAGGGGTCCCCCCGCTGCCAGCCCTGGGCTGAGGCTGGGGGGCTCAGCCCCTCCTCCCATGACGGTCGCCCCGACTGGGGGCCCTGGACCCACCGACTGTTCCGTGCCAAACCCCTGCCCTGCCCTCCCCGGGGGCTGGGCCGGTGCCCCCTCCCCACACACGGGCTGGGGGCTCAGCTGGGACCCCCAGCTTGCTGTCCCTGCGCCCCAATTCCGTGAGGAGCAGGGGACAGAGGTGGCGGCCACGTCGGGATGAGGACTCAGCCCCATGCCACGCTCCGGGTGAAGGCACAATTTCTGCCCCCCACCCCCACCGTGCCCCCCGGGGCTGTGCCCCCACCCCGGGGACAGCGCTGGGGACCCCCAAACCTCCCCTTGGCGCTGGCTGAGCCCCCCCTTCCCAAACCTGCAGCTCCCGGCGGAGCCAGCGCGGGATTTGCCTTAAGCAGAGACTTTGATCCTTTTTGGGGGTGCGGGGGGGGCTGGGGGTGGGGGCTGCGGGGGCGACTGCGGTTTCTCTACCTGTGAGCGCCGTGTGCTGCTCTAAAAACAGCAGCAGCAGCAGCAGCAGCAGCAGCGCGGGGCCGCCCGCACGCGGGGGCTGCGCTGCGGGAGGGGGGCACCCGGAGCCCCCCCGGGCTCTCTGCACCCCCCAGGCCTGGGGGTCTGCCCCCCCCTCCCCCCAATCTGTGGGGGCTGAATTAAAGCCTTGCACTGTTTGCAGCTCCGTGTTCCCCGCGTGTCCTCTGTCACCCAGGGACTGGGAGGGGTGCGGCAGATGTGGGGCTGGGGTCACCCTGAAGCCCCCCAGTGCCAAAGGGTGAGGTCTCCAGGCTCCTTTGGCTGCTGGCTGTGGGTGTCACTGTCTGTGGGTGTCACTGGCCGTGGGTGTCACTGGCCATGGGTGTCACTGACCGTTGGTGTCACTGTCTGTGGGTGTCACTGACCGTTGGTGTCACTGACCGTTGGTGTCACTGGCCGTTGGTGTCACTGTCTGTGGGTGTCGCTGACCGTTGGTGTCACTGACCGTTGGTGTCACTGGCTGTGGGTGTCACTGGCCGTTGGTGTCACTGACCGTGGGTGTCACTGTCTGTGGGTGTCACTGACCGTTGGTGTCACTGGCCGTGGGTGTCACTGGCCGTGGGTGTCACTGACTGTTGGTGTCACTGTCTGTGGGTATCACTGTCTGTGGGTGTCACTGGCCGTGGGTGTCACTGACCGTTGGTGTCACTGACCGTTGGTGTCACTGGCCGTGGGTGTCGCTGACCGTGGGTGTCACTGGCCGTGGGTGTCACTGACCGTTGGTGTCACTGGCCGTGGGTGTCACTGTCCCCCACCCTGCAGTGGCACTGGCAGTTCCATGGACCTGGAGCATTCCAGTGTGCCCCAGTGCCCCCCAGTGCCTCCCAGCCTTGGGTTCACACCTGGGGTGGGACCCCCATGGCTGGGGACAGCTGGGGGGGCTGGAGCCCCCACGTCCTCTCTGTCCCCAGCCACATCCACGTGAGCCCTCACCTGACTGTCAGCCCTACAACCATCCCATTTTGGGGGTCCCGACAGCCCCAAACCCCCATCCTGTTTGAGGGGACACACTGGGAGGGACCCCAGTGTCCCTGTGAGGTCAGCGGTGTGGCCGCTGGCGGTGGCACTGAAGTGGCCCAGCGCTGGCACGTGGCACCCCAGCGCTGCGGGGGGGGACAGGGAAAGGCCAAACGTGCCCTGGGCTGGAGCCGGGGGGGTCCTGCGGGTGCCCTCACGTTGCTGGCAGGGCCTGCCCCGCATCCCCATGGCTGGAAGGGGGGGACACACCCCCCGGCTGTGTCCGAGGCTGTGTCCGGACACCCCCCACACGTGTCCGAGGTGCCACCCCCCGCTCCCCCCCTTGGCAGCGCCCGGTGCCAGCGGCGCGTCCCAAAATAGCCCCAGCGGGGCCATAAAAGCGGGGCGGGCGCGGGGGGGGGTGAAAGCGGCACCATGGTGGGCACTGAAGTTATGGGGGGCTCCAGGGGGCTGCTCTCGGCCCGCCTGGGCTGCCGTGTCCAGGAGGAGGACGTGGGGCGGAGGGAGACCTTCAGCGCAGAGTGGTTGGACCTGGAGCTCAGGTCCCGGCCCGAGGACGGGTGAGGGGCACGGCCGGAGGGGTGCCGGGGGTCCCCGGGGTGCGGGGGACACGGGGGACAGGGGGTGCTGGAGGATTGGGGGGCTTTTTGTGGGGGATTGGTGTTGTGGGGTGTCCAAGGGTTCCGAAATGTGGAGTGTCCATGGGGTTTTGGGGGGCTCCAAGGGTTCCGAAATGTGGGGTTTCCATAGGGTTGTGGGGGACTCCAAGCATCTCAAATTATGGGGTTTCCATGGGATTTTGGGGGGCTCCGAGGGTCTCAAATGCGGGGTTTCCATGGGGTTTTGGGGTGGCTCCAAGTGTTCCAAAATTGGGGTTTCTGTGAGGTTTTGAGGCTGTAGGAGACTCCAAGGGTGCCCGAAGGGGTTTTGGGCATCTCCAAGGGTCCCAAACTTGGATCTTCCCGTGGGGTCTTGGGGTTGCGAGGGGGCTCCAAGTGTCTCAAATTATGGGGTCTTGAGGTTTTGGGGGCTCCTGGGGTCCTTGTGGGGTCATGGAAGCTCCAGGAAGGTTGGGGGGGGGGGCATTGGGAATGTCTCGGGGAGGAATGGGGGTGAAATGGGGCGTTTTGTGGGGCTGGGGGAGGCCGGGGTTCCACGCGGGGCCAGGAGGGTGTGGGTATCCGTGGGATGGTTTGGAACATGGGGTTCGTCAGGGACATGGGGGCATTCCGTGGTATAGGGTGGGGCAAGGGGGTCTGCAGGAGTTCCCAGGGCTGGGATGGGACATGGGGGTCTCCAGGGCTCCCAGCGGGGTGGGGTGACCCCAAAAGGTGCCGCTCGCACCCCACGAGCTCCCCGCGCGCAGGTGGTGCCGGCGGGAGGTGGACACGCAGCGCCGGGAGACGCTGGAGCAGCGCGGGGCCGTGCGGGTGCTGGAGCAGCGCTCGCCCTGGGGGCTGCTGCGGGTGGGGGTCCTGGGGCAGCCCCTGGCCCAGCACCTCCTGCCCTACGCCCGCACCCTCCCCGTGCCCCTCTTCGCCCCCCCAGACCTCCGCGGCGCCAAGGGCGGCATCCCCCGCACCCTGTCCCGCTCCCTCTCCCACGAGGCCCAGCGGGGCTGAGCGTGGCAGAGGGGCCGGGAGGGGTCGGGGGGGGGGCAGAAGGGTGATGTTGGGGGGCTGGGGGGACCCGCACGCCCGGGTCTGCTCAGCCGCCCCGAAGAGGCAGCGCGGGAAGGCGGGGGCAGGTGGGGGTGGGCTCCAGTTCGCCTGGGACCCCACCCCGCTGCGGGCGAAGTGGAGGCCGGTGGGGATGAGGACCCCGCGGGTCGGGGGGCTCCCACCCTTCGGGGGGCTCCCGGCAGCTCCGGCGTGACTCAGTTTCCCTGGCGAAAAGAAGGGAATGTGAGGATGAGGAGCGCTGAAGCCCACCCGGGGCCGAAGGGGGCCCCGGGGGGGCTGCGGGGGGGTGGGGGGCTGCGGTGGGGTTCTTTGTACGGCAATAAAACGCCCAGCTTGGCACGGCAGCATCTTTTTCGGGGGGGTACAAGGGTGGGGGGCAGGATTTAGGGGGGAGGGACCGTTCTGTGGGATGAGGCACGGGGGGAAACTGAGGCACGGCAGCTGGAGGGACCCCGGTGTCTCATGGGGCTGGGGGAATTTGGGAGGGGGGGGACCTTGTGCTTATATAACTCCCCCCGCATCGCCCACCCGCTGCCAGGATCCGCGGTGCCCAGATTAGCTGTTCCCACTCCGGATCCTGCTGTCCCTGGGCCCCCGCCAGGCCCTGTCCCCTCCCTGTGCCCGGCCCGGCCCCATCCCGGTCCTTCCTCCCTGGAGCCACCTGTCCCTCCACCTTCACCTCCTGCAGCTCCAGCACACGCAGGATTTGGGGTCTTTCAAACCCCCAGCCCCATAAGTGGGTCCCACCCTGCTCCTTATCCTGGGGTGCTGGGAGCACTGGGAGCACTGGGAGCACTGGGAGCACTGGGAGCTGGCAGAGATGGCCCCAGCTCCTGCCAGGGCTGGGCTGAGGTCCAGCACGCTCAGCTCAGTGGTGATGGAGAGCTCAGCTGGGCCCCATCCCAATTCTTATCCCCAATTCCTATCCCCATCCCCATCCCTTCCTATCCCCATTCCAAATCCCACTTCATTCCAATGCCTTTCCATCCCCATCCCAATCCCAGCCCTCACCCTATTCTAATCCCTTCCCATTCTCATCCCCATCCCATTCCACCCCAATCCCTCCCTATTTCCATCCCCATCCCATTCCAACTCTTTCCCACCCCATCCCACACCATTCCTGTCCCTTCCCATCCCCATCCCATTTTCACCCCCATCCCAATCCCTCTCCATCCCCATCCCATCCCCATCTTTTCCCACCCCATCCCACACCATTCCTGTCCCTTCCCATCCCATCTTCGTTCCCATCCCAATCCCTCTCCATCCCCATCCCATGGGATGCTCATGAGCAGCCGCAGCACTGAGGCAGCACAGAAGGGTCACAGCCACATCTCGGGGTGAGGGGGACGACATCCCCCAGACACGGGGACAGGATTCCTGGATGGCCACAGCTCGGGAAGGGCCGCGGAGCCGTTATCAGCTCCGGGATGGATCCGGCCGCGGCCCCGGGGCGCTGGCGCTAACCGGGTTAGGCGGCACGGATGATGGATGGAGGGATGCGGGGTGGATGGATGGGGCCGGCGCGGCTCCCCGCGGCCCCCCCGGGCCGGGCAGCGATAAAAGGCGGCGGCGGGGCCCGAGCCGCAGCCCCTCGCCATGAGCAGCCCGGCCGCGCTCCGCGAGGGCTACGAGCGCTTCGACCCCCGCGCGTACCTGCGCAACAACTACCTCCCGCCCCGCGCCGACTTCTCCTCCGAGGAGTTCGTGGTGCCCTGGAAGCTGCGATGCCTGGCCGAGACCTTCGCCAGTGGTGAGGGGAGGGTGGCGGGGAGCCCCCAAGCCTCGCAGCGGGCTGGGGAAACTGAGGCACGGAGCACCCGCGGCACCCGGGGGCAGCTCCCTTCACTCTCCCGGGTTTTCTCGGTCCTCCGGATCGGTGTGGGACCATCCCCCCCATATGTCCTATCCCCCTCCCAGGTGAGATCCGGGGGCGGACGTTGATCGATGTGGGCTCGGGCCCCACCATCTACCAACTGCTGAGCGCCTGCGACCACTTCGAGGAGATCGTGGCCACCGATTACCTGGCGGTGAACCGGGAGGAGCTGGGCCGGTGGGCACGGGGCGAGCCCGGAGCCTTCGACTGGAGCCCCTTCATCCAGCACGTCTGCAAGATCGAGGGGCGCGGGTAGGGGGGCGCGGGGGGCATGAGGGGAGCGCGGGTGGATGCGGGGGGACCCCAGAAGGAGGGCGGTGCTGGGGTGGTCCAGGCAGGATTGTGTCCCCAAGTCGCACGGGATCACAGCCCCACATCCCTGCAGGCATTGGGGTTGTCCCTGTGGGATTCTGTCCCCAAAATCCATGGGATCACAGCCCGGCAGACGCTGGGATGGTCCCTGTAGAGTCATGGCCCCAAATCTCACGGGATCACAGCCCATGTCCCTGCAGGTGCTGGGGTGATCCCTGCAGGGTCCCAGCCTCACATGTCCATGGAATGCTGTCTCTGTATCCCCGTGGGTGAAGGGTTGATCCCCGCAGGAGCCTGTCCCCATGTCCTTGTGGGTGCCCAGCTGATCCTGTTCCCATCTCCCAGGAGCTCTTGGATCAATCCCTCCTGAATCCCATCTCCACATCCCTGCAGCTGCTGGGTTGATCCCCAGGGGATCTTGTCCCTTTGTCCCGCTTGGTGTTGAGTTGGCCCTGGTGGGATCCTGTTCCCGGGTCCCCGTAGGTTCTGGAACAGGATTCTGGATCCCACCCCACAACCCTGGAGGGTCCTGCCCCATATCCCTGTGTGTGTTCCCACCCCCACACCCCTGTGTGTCCCAGGGCAATCCCCACCCAATCCCCACTTCCCTGCACAATCCCAGCCCCGCATCCCTGCACGATTCCATCCTCACCTCCCTCTGTGTGTGCTGGGTTGATCCCATCCCCACATCCCTGTGTGTCCCAGGGCAATCCCCACCCAATCCCCACTTCCCTGCACAATCCCAGCCCCGCATCCCTGCACGATTCCATCCTCACCTCCCTCTGTGTGTGCTGGGTTGATCCCATCCCCACATGTCTCCATGGGCTGGGTTCTTCCCATCCCCACATCCCATCCATGAGCTGGATTGATCGTGTTCCCACATCCCTGTGTGTGCTGGATTGATCCCAACCCCACATCCTTGTGTGTCCCAGGGCAATCCCCATTCAATCCCCACTTCCCTGCACAATCCCAGCCCCGCATCCCTGCACGATTCCATCCTCACCTCCCTCTGTGTGTGCTGGGTTGATCCCATCCCCACATGTCTCCATGGGCTGGGTTCTTCCCATCCCCACATCCCAGCCGTGAGCTGGATTGATCGTTTTCCCCACATCCCTGTGTGTGCTGGATTCATCCCATCCCTACATCCTTCTGGGTGCCGGGTTGATCCCATTCTCACATCCCTGCCTGTGCTGGATTCATCCCGTCCAAAATCCTTATGTGTGCTACATTGATCCTATCCATCATCCCTACAGATGCCGGATCCATCCCATTCCCACATCCCTATGGATGCTGGATTGATCCCATCCCCACATCCCTATGGGTGCCGGATCCATGCCATTCCCACCTCCCTGTGTGTGCTGGACCGATCCCATCCCTACATCCCTCTGGGTGCTGGGTTGGTCCCATTCTCACATCCCTGTTTGTGCTGGGTTCATCCCATCCCCACATCCTTATGTGAGCTGGGTTCATCCCGTCCAATGTCCCTGCAGATGCCATATCCATCCCATTCCCACATCCCTATGGATGCTGGATTGATCCCATCCCCACATCCCTATGGATGCTGGATTGATCCCATCCCCACATCCCTGCAGATGTCGGATCCATCCCATCCCTACATCCCTGCGGATACCAAATCGATCCCATCCCCACATCCCTACAGATGCCCCATCGATCCCATCCCCACATCCCTACAGATGCCCCATTGATCCCATCCCCACATCCCTACAGATGCCGGATCCATCCCATCCCCACATCCCTATAGAAGCCAGATCCATCCCATCCCCACATCCCTGTGTGTGCTGGGTTGATCCCATCCCCCCATCCCTGCGGATGCCCCATCAATCCCATTCCCACGTCCCTGCAGACACCGGATCCATCCCATCCCCACATCCCTGCGGATGCCGGATCCATCCCATCCCCGCATCCCTATAGAAGCCAGATCCATCCCATCCCCACATCCCTGCGGATCCCGGATCCATCCCATCCCCACATCCCTATGGATGCCGGATCCATCCCATCCCCACATCCCTATAGAAGCCAGATCCATCCCATCCCCACATCCCCCCGGGCCCCATCCCACTGCCCACCTCCCCTTTCCCCCACCCCTCAGGGAGCCGTGGCAGGACAAGGAGCGGCGGCTCCGCGAGCGTCTCCGGCGGATCCTGCCCATCGACGTGCACCGCCCGGAGCCCCTGGGGGCCCCGCTGCACCCCCCGGCCGACGCTCTGCTCTCCGCCTTCTGCCTGGAGGCCGTGAGCCCCGACCGCGCCGCCTTCGTGCGGGCGCTGGCCCACGTGGGCAACCTGCTGCGCCCCGGTGGCCACGCACTGCTGCTGGGGGCCCTGGGCGAGTCCTTCTACCTGGCGGGCCCCGCTCGCCTGCCCGTGGTGCCGCTGGAGGAGTCGGACGTGCGGGAGGCGCTGGCGGCCGCCGGCTTCGCGCTGCGGGAGCTGCGGAGCTATGTGATGCCCCCCGCGCTCCGCACCGGCGTGGACGATGTGGACGGCGTGTTCTTCGCCCACGCGCAGAAGCCGCTGGAAGCCTGAGGGCAATCCCCGGGAAATGCCAGCCCGGTAGCCCGAAGGGTGGGGGGGGGGTGGGCTGCAAGCACCCCCGAATCGCTGTGTGATCGTGGGGACAGTGACAATAAAGGCTGAGGTTGTGGCAGAGGATGGATGTGGTGAAGGGTGTGGGGAGGGGGGAAGTGGGGAGGGGGCGCATGGAGATCTGGGGAGGGGGGTCAGGGACCCTTAGGTGCACCCCTGACTCCCTGGGTGGTTGTGGGGATGGTGACAATAAAGGCTGAGGTTGTGGCAGAGGATGGAGGTGGTGAAGGGTGTGGGGAGGGGGCGCATGGGTATCTGGGGGGGGGCGGTCAGGGACCCCTGGGTGCACCCCTGACTTGCTGTGCGATCGTGGGGACAGTGACAATAAAGGCTGAGGCTGTGGCAGAGGATGGAGGTCGTGGAGGGGGGAGGGGGGAAGTGGGGAGGGGGTGCATGGAGATCTGGGGAGGGGGGGTCAGGGACCCCTGGGTGCACCCCTGACTCCCTGGCTGGTTGTGGGGATGGTGACAATAAAGGCTGAGGCTGTGACAGACGATGGATGTGGTGAAGGGTGTGGGGACAGGGGAAGTGGGGAGGGGGCGCATGGAGATCGGGGGGGGGGTGGTCAGGGACCCCTAGGTGCACCCCTGACTCCCTGGGTGGTTGTGGGGATGGTGACAATAAAGGCTGAGGTTGTGGCAGAGAATGGAGGTGAAGGGGGGGGAGGGGGCGCATGGAGATCTGGGGAGGGGGGTCAGTGACCCCTGGATGGTGGAGAAATGGGCTGAGAGCATGGGGGTGGCAAATGGGGTGCAGGGCAGGGTGAGGATGGGATGGGTGGGTGGGAGATGGAAGGTACAGGGCACAAATGGGGGGGCAGAGGGCAAGAACAGAGTGGGAAAGGACAGGGCAGGTGTGGGGTGAGTGGGGGGTGCAAGGTGGGGGGATATGGGGTACACTGAGGGGGTTTGGGGCACACGCAGGGAATTTTGGGGTACACAGGGTGGGACACAGGGTGAAAATGGTGGGAAATGGGGCACAGGGTGGGTATGGGGTGAGTGGGGGCTCAGGATGGGGGGGATATGGGGTACACTGGGGCACACAGTGGGGGGCACAGGGTGGGAAATGGGGTGGATGGTGGGCAGGGGGTGCACTGTGGGGTAATGGGGTACAGTGTGGGGGGAAAGAAGAGATGGGGGCTGGGTATGGCGGGGGGGACACAGGGAGGGGACACAGGAGGCGACAAGAACGCAGCATGGCACAGATTGAATTCAGCTTTATTCACATCCCACAGCACACCCAGGGAGAGGGAATGGGGGGGCACAGCCCCTCTGGGCCGGGAGGGGGCACACCCCCAGCCCCAAGGCACCCACACATGACACCTCCCACCCCTGCCAGAGCCACCCAGCAGGGCCCCCCATGCACACAGACCCCCCCAGTCACCCACGTGTCCCCCACACCGTGAGCCCCAGCAGCCACGGTCACCTCGGGGGGGTCCCCAGCGCAGCACGGGGAGGGTTTTGGGGGGGCTCAGCTGCCCTTAACCCCTCTGTGCCCAGCAGTGGGGTGTTCCCACCACCCCAGGGAGATGGGGGGCACGGGGCTGGGGGATTTGGGGACAAAAACAAACCTCAGAAGGCAACCGGGGGGGGCAGGAGGCCGTGGCCAGGGGGTCCGGGGGGTCACTTGGCACAGGGCAGGGCAGGGCCCCAGGGGGGCACGAGGGGCTTCGCTCCCCCCCTGGCAGCTCTAGTCCACTTTGAAGAGGTCGGAGTTGGCCTTCAGGAGGTAGAGGCTGTCGTCCATCAGGAAACTGGGGGGACAATGGGGGGCTGAGCGGGAGGCTGGGGAAGGGGGGCATTGGGGGAGCCCTGAGCCCAACACAGAGCACAGCAACCCCAGGGCTCGTGGGGAGCAGCAGAGGGGTCCCTCCTGCACCTACCCCAGGCAAGAAGGGGGCCCCCAGCACCCTGATTTAAAAAGGGGGCTCTGAGCAAAAGAGGGACCACAAACATCCCATGGGAAACCCACGGGCTGCCCTGAGCACCCCAAATTTCACCAGGGGGCCACCCAGCAAGACAGGGGCAAGAGAGGGGCACCCAGCACCCCAAGTGGGATCCTCAGCACCTCAATTTCAAGGGTGGGACTCCCACAGAAGACAGAGGGGGCCCTGAGCACCCCAGTTTCAAGAGCAGGGTACTCCACACCCTCTGAGCAAGAATGGGGTCCCCAGCACCTCAATTTTGAGCGTGAGACTCCCAGAACCCCATGGAAAACAGAGGGGAACCCTGAGCACCCCAATTTAATCAGGGGATATCCCACACCCTCTGAGCAAGAACAGGGTCCCCAGCACCTCAATTCCAAGGGTGAGACTTCCAGCACCCCATGGATCAAAGGGGACCCTGAGCACCCCAATTTCAAGAGGGGCTCCCAGCACCCTATTGGGGTCCCCAGTACCTCAGTTTCAATACCAGGAAAAACTGAGGGGGCCCCAAGCACCCCAATTTCAAGAGGGGCTCCCAGCACCCTATCAGGGTCCCCAGCACCCCAGTTTCAATGCTGGGACTCCCAGAACCCCACGGAAAACTGAGGGGACCCCAAGCACCCCAATTTCAAGAGGGGTCCCCCAGCACCTCAGCAGAGTCCCCAACACCCCATTCCCCTCCTAGCACCCCCAAGCCACAGCAGAGCCCCCCCAAACCCTGGGGGGAAGCGCTGCACCCCCGAGCCCCCGCAGGGAACACGGGGAGCCCCTCACCCCTATTTTAATCGGGTAGGGGTCCCTGGGGAGGGTCACCGACCTGTAGAAGAGCACGTTGAGGGGGATGGTCCCGATGTGCCAGAGCGCGTGGGCGTCCAGCACCCAGAGCAGGGGCGGGAAGTCGAGGAGCTCGAGCAGCGCCAGCGCCTGGAGCAGCAGCACCGCGGCCGCGCATTTCCACACGTGCGGGAGGCGCCGGCCCTGCCGCAGGCACCACCGCAGCCACCACGCCACCGTCAGCATTCCTGGGAAAACGGCACGGGGGGGGCAAGGAAAGCCTGTCAGAGTTCCTGGGAAAACTGGGGGTTTGGGGACGGAGGCTGCCCAAAGCCTGTCAGGGTTCATGGGAAAATTGGGGGATCGGGGAGTGCCCAAACCCGGTCAGCATTCCTGGGAAAACTGGGGAATTGGGGACTGGGGGGTGCCCAAAGCCTGTCAGAGTTTCTGGGAAAATTGAGGGATTGGGGACGGAGGGTGTCCAAACCCTGCCAGCATTCCTGGGAAAATTGGAGGATTGGGGATGGAGGGGTGCCCAAACACTGCCAGGGCTCATGGGAAAATTGGGGGATCGGGGAGTGCCCAAAGCCTGTCAGCGCTCCTGGGAAAATTGGGGTATTGGGGACAGGGGGGTACCCACAGCCTGTCAGGGTTCATGGGAACACTGGGGGATTGGGGATGGGGGGTGCCCAAACCCTGTCAATGCTCCTGGGGAAATTGGGGGATCGGGGATGGGGGGTGCCCAAACCCTGTCAGCATTCCTGGGAAAATTGGGGTAGCGGGGACGGGGGGGGTGCCCAAAGCCTGTCAGCGTTCCTGGGAAAATTGGGGGATGGGGGACAGAAGGGTGCCCAAAGCTTGTCAGGGGTCATCAGAAAATTGGGGGACCGGGGATGTGGGGGTGCCCAAACATGGTCAGTGTTCCTGGGAAAACTGGGGAGTGCCCAAGCCCTCTCAGCACTCCTGGGAAAACTGGGGGATCGGGGATGGGGGGGGGTGCCCAAACCCTGTCAGCACTCCTGGGAAAACAGCACGGGGGGGCAGGCAAAGCCTGCCAGAGTTCCTGGGAAAATTGGGGGATCAAGGACGGGGGGGTGTCCAAAGCCTGTCAGGGTTCATGGGAAAATTGGGGGATCAGGGAGTGCCCAAACCCGGTCAGCGCTCCTGGGAAAACTGGGGAATTGGGGACAGGGGGGTGCCCAAAGCCTGTCAGAGTTTCTGGGAAAATTGAGGGATTGGGGACGGAGGGTGTCCAAACCCTGCCAGCATTTCTGGGAAAATTGGAGGATTGGGGATGGAGGGGTGCCCAAACACTGCCAGGGCTCATGGGAAAATTGGGGATCGGGGAGTGCCCAAAGCCTGTCAGCGCTCCTGGGAAAATTGGGGTATTGGGGACAGGGGGGTGCACACAGCCTGTCAGGGTTCATGGGAACACTGGGGGATTGGGGATGGGGGGGTGCCCAAACCCTGTCAATGCTCCTGGGGAAACTGGGGGATCGGGGATGGGGAGGTGCCCAAACCCTGTCAGCATTCCTGGGAAAATTGGGGTATCGGGGACGGGGGGGGTGCCCAAAGCCTGTCAGCGTTCCTGGGAAAATTGGGGGATGGGGGATGGAAGGGTGCCCAAAGCTTGTCAGGGGTCATCAGAAAATTGGGGGACCGGGGATGTGGGGGTGCCCAAACACGGTCAGTGTTCCTGGGAAAACTGGGGAGTGCCCAAGCCCTGTCAGCACTCCTGGGAAAACTGGGGGATCGGGGATGGGGGGGGGTGCCCAAACCCTGTCAGCATTCCTGGGAAAACAGCACGGGGGGGCAGGCAAAGCCTGCCAGAGTTCCTGGGAAAATTGGGGGATCAAGGACGGGGGGGTGTCCAAAGCCTGTCAGGGTTCATGGGAAAATTGGGGGATCAGGGAGTGCCCAAACCCGGTCAGCGCTCCTGGGAAAACTGGGGAATTGGGGACAGGGGGGTGCCCAAAGCCTGTCAGAGTTTCTGGGAAAATTGAGGGATTGGGGACGGAGGGTGTCCAAACCCTGCCAGCATTTCTGGGAAAATTGGAGGATTGGGGATGGAGGGGTGCCCAAACACTGCCAGGGCTCATGGGAAAATTGGGGATCGGGGAGTGCCCAAAGCCTGTCAGCGCTCCTGGGAAAATTGGGGTATTGGGGACAGGGGGGTGCACACAGCCTGTCAGGGTTCATGGGAACACTGGGGGATTGGGGATGGGGGGGTGCCCAAACCCTGTCAATGCTCCTGGGGAAACTGGGGGATCGGGGATGGGGAGGTGCCCAAACCCTGTCAGCATTCCTGGGAAAATTGGGGTATCGGGGACGGGGGGGGTGCCCAAAGCCTGTCAGCGTTCCTGGGAAAATTGGGGGATGGGGGATGGAAGGGTGCCCAAAGCTTGTCAGGGGTCATCAGAAAATTGGGGGACCGGGGATGTGGGGGTGCCCAAACACGGTCAGTGTTCCTGGGAAAACTGGGGAGTGCCCAAGCCCTGTCAGCACTCCTGGGAAAACTGGGGGATCGGGGATGGGGGGGGGTGCCCAAACCCTGTCAGCATTCCTGGGAAAACAGCACGGGGGGGCAGGCAAAGCCTGTCAGAGTTCCTGGGAAAATTGGGGGATCGAGGACGGGGGGGTGTCCAAAGCCTGTCAGGGTTCATGGGAAAATTGGGGGATCAGGGAGTGCCCAAACCCGGTCAGCGCTCCTGGGAAAACTGGGGAATTGGGGACAGGGGGGTGCACACAGCCTGTCAGGGTTCATGGGAAAATTGGGGGACTGGGGATGGGGGGGGGGCCCAAAGCCTGTCAGAGTTGCTGGGAAAACTGGGGGATCAGGGAATGGGGGGGATGTCCAAAGCCTGTCAGCGTTCCTAGGAAAATTGGGGGATTGGGGATGGGGGGGTGCCCAAACCCTGTCAGGGCTCATGGGAAAATTGGGGGATCAGGGACAGGGGAGTGCTGACCCCCAGGCAGCAATCCTGGGAGAGTGGGGGGCTCAGGGACAAGGGAGCACAGCGATGAGGGGCAGCCACTCCCTCAGTCAGCATTCCTGGGAAAATGGGGCTCAGGGACAGAGGACACCCAGCCCCCCCAGTCAGCATCTCTGGGAGAACGTGGGGTTCAGAGAAGGGAGATACCCAAACCCCTGGTCAGCATTCCTGGGAAAACAGGTTTGAGAGATGGGGAGGGCACCAACTGACCCCTACCACAGCCCCAGTACAGCCCAGTGGCTCCCAGTTCAGCCCAGCACTCCCCAGCCTGGCTGCAGCTGGCCCCAGCAGCTCCCAGTCCATCCCAGTGTCTCCCAGTCGCTCCCAGCTCACCAGCAGCGGCGTTGGCCACCAGGTTGTAGCCGTAGTCAAAGCGCACGAGGCTCAGGTAGGAGATGTGGCCGGCGAGGAAGAGCAGGAGGAAGGCCCTGAAGATGCTGATTAAGGCCGGGCGCTGCAGCCCCAGCGTCCTGCGGAGAAAGGGGATAGCCAGTGTCCTCCCAGTATGGCCCAGTGTCCTCCCAGTACGGCCCAGTGTCCTCCCAGTACGGCCCAGTGTCCTCCCAGTACGGCCCAGGGTCCTCCCAGTATGACCAAGTGTCCTCCCTGTATGACCAAGGGTCCTCCCAGTATGACCAAGGGTCCTCCCCGTATGACCAAGGGTCCTCCCAGTATGGCCCAGAGTCCTCCCAGTGTGGTCCAGTGATGCCCAACAGAGGTCAGCACCTCCCTCAGCAAAGTCCAGCAACCTCCAGTACAGCCCAGTGGTCCCCAACATGGCCCAGTGTCACCAGTATAGCCTGAGTGACCCCTCATAGAGCCTCAGCACAGCCCAGTGGCTCCCAGAAGAGAACCAGCATGGCCCAGTGGCTGCCAGCGTAGAAGTGACAAGGTCCAGTGACCCCTCCCAGCATCACCCAGTGCCTCCCAACACAGCCCTGCACTCCCCAGTCTATCTGTAGCTGGTCCCAGTGCTTTCTAGTCTGGTCCCAGTGCTCCCCAGTATGGCCCCAGTGTCTCCCAGTATGCCCCCAGTGTCTCCCAGTACGGCCCCAGTGCCCCCAGTCCAGCCCCGGCGCTCACCTGACACAGCACAGGTACACAGAGTGCAGGACGACGGCCGAAGCACAGAAATAATCCAGTTTCTGTGGGATTTGGGATGGCTGAGCTGTGCTGGCAGCATGGGAAGTGGGGGGGGTCTGGCACCCCCCAAGTGGGGCTGGAACAGGACCCCTGGGGGCTTGGGGACACTCCGGGGGTGCCACTCCCTCACCTCCGTCAGCGCCGTGTCCCTTGTGTGGAAAACGGTGGACCAGAACCAGGCGTTTAAGGAGACCTGGGAAAGGGGGAAATTTGGTATTTGGGTTGGTGGGGTGGTGAGGAGCCCCCCTGGGTCAGGCCCCACCCCTCCCCCATTCGGAATGGGATGGATGGGGAGGGGGAGCAGCTGGAGCTGGGTGGGATCAGGGGGTTAAGGGAAAGATCTGGGGGAGAAGAGGGGGGAAAGGGAATGAGAGTGGGGGGGATGGGGAGGGGAAAGGGAGGGGAATGTGGGGGGAAAAGGGAGGGGGATGGAGGGGAAAGAGAAGGGAAATGTGGGGGGAAAAGGGAAGGGGAATGGAAAAAAAGGGGAAACGGAAAAGAAAGGGGAAGGGAAAAGAAAGGGGAAGGGAAAAGGGAAACGGAAAAGAAAGGCGAAACGGAAAAGAAAGGGGAAAGGGAAGGGAAAGAGAAGGGAAATGTGGGGGGAAAAGGGAAGGGGAATGCAGGGAGAAGGAAAAGAAAGGGGAAGGGAAAAGGGAAACGGAAGAGAAAGGGGAAAGGGAAAAGAAGGGGGAAACGGAAAAGAAAAGGGAAGGGAAAAGAAGGGGGAAAGGGAAGAAGGGGAAAAGGGAGAAAGGCAGGGAAAGCAGAGGGAAAAGAAGTGAAAGGAGAGGGAAAGGAGGGCAAAAGGCAGGCAGGGCTCACCCAGGCGAAGGCGACGCAGGTGGGGTAGGTGGGGGCGGCGGGGGGCACGGCCGCTCGGTAGCGCAGCAGCATCACCAGGCTGGCCAGGCCGTTGAGGAAGGAGGCGAAGGCGGAGGCCGGCTCCTGGAAAAACAGGAACCGGGAGAAGGGCCACTGGGAGGGGACAGGGCAGTCAGCGGGCTCGGGGGGACCCTGACCCCCCCAGGACCCCCGCTCACCTTTCCGTGGAACTGGGGCACGCGGTGGCCGCCCTGCTGGTACAGCCGCACCGTCAGCCACATGCACTCGTACTTGCACTCATCCCGGCACGTCCAGCCTGCGGGACACACCAGTGCCTCCCAGTATGCACCAGTGGGTGACGGGAGTGCCAGGGCCCAGCTCGGGGAAGGGGGAGTGAGTGGGGTTCACCCCCTGGCACCAGGGACACCCCCACACCTCACTGGGAGGACACTCAGCCGTCCTCATGGTAACCAGCAGCACAGCCCAGTAGCTCCCAGTACGGCCCAGTGTCCCCCCAGATAGTTCAGTGATGCCCAAAGTGGCACAGCACCTCCCCCAGTATGGCTCAGTGACCTCCCAGTATGGCCCAGTGACGCCACTGCAGGGTCCAGCACCTCCCAGTATGGACCAAGAATAGCCCAGCAGCCACCAGCATGACCCAGTGACGACCAGTATAGCCCAAGCGACCCTTAACGCATCCCCAGCATGGCCCAGTAGCCACCAGTACAGAACCAGCACAGCCCAGTGACCCCCAGTATAGAAGCAGCATGATCCAGTGACCCCCCCAGCATAACTCTGGACTTCCCAGTCCACCCCAGTACGGCCCAAGAGCCTCATGACAGCCCAGGGCTCCCCAGTCCCCCCCAGTTCAGCCCCAGTGCCTCCCAGTGCCTCCCAGTGCCCCCCGCCCGTCCCGCCGGCAGGGGCGTGGCTTAGCAGAGGGCGTGGCCACATAAAGGGCGTGGTCACCCCAGAGGGGGCGTGGTCTCGGTGTCCGCCAGCCAATGGGCGAGGGGGGCGGTACCTGTCAGGCCCATGTAAAGAGGTTGCCGGGCACGGAAGTGCCGCAGCGCAGCCCCCGAGCAGTTCTGCCGCTCGCAGCGGCTCAGGCACTCCCGGTACAGCGGTTCCCGGTCCCCCTGCGAGCCCCGGGCCGGGTCCGGCGCCGCCGCCGCCATGAGAAGCAGCAGCAGCAGCGCGGCCCGCGCCGCCATCGCCGCCCGGCCCGGCCGCTTCCGGCCCGCCCCGGAGATGGGGGCGGCGCGGGGCACTGTGGGATATACCGCCCCCGCCAGCCGCGGGGGGCGATGGGATACAGTCCCCCCGAACGGGAGGATCATGGGATATATCCCCCCACATGAGCTCCGCAGAGGCTCATGGGATATATCTCCCCATGCTCTCCGCAGAGGCTCATGGGATATATTCCCCTCGGTTACGCGCTGCAGAGGCTCATGGGATATATCCCCCCATGGGGCCCGGCAGGCTGCGGGGATCCCCCGGTGTCCTGCGGGGGTCCCCCGGTGTCCTGAGGGGATCCCCCGGTGTCCTGAGGGGCTCGGGGCCGGTTCAGTGCCCGGGGGCAGTGCGAGCCTGAGGTTCGTCCCACTTCTGAAGCACTGAGTGGTTCCGGCCATGCGGGACCCCGACAGCGGCCGTGGGATGAGGTCCCCGTGGCGGCCTGGCCTGAGGTGACAGTGATAAGCAGCGTCCCGATTCCTGCCCCCGTGGTAGGTGGGACCGAAACACCGAGAGCCCTCCTCTCTGGGGGCTCCCCCCTCGTGGCAGCCTCGGTGGCACATGTGGAAGCACGGGCTAGGGTGACCCAAGAGTACATGAGGGACAGAACCTGTCCTGTGCGGGGGTCAGGTCCTGGTCCCCATCCCAGCTGCCATGCCTGGCTTTACCCGGCTGGAGGGATCGGATGAAATCCCCACGTGTGGGAGTCCCCATGTCCGGAGGACCCCATGTCCCAATTCCCTCTGTGCGTCCAGAGCAGCAGGTGACAGTGGAACAGGTGGGGGACAGGTGCCAGCTCTGGGTCACCTCATCGGGGACCCATTAGATCCTGCTGGACTGTCTGTCACCCAGGACTGTCCCCAAACCCCTGCACCATTCCTGGGTGCCAGGTCTGTCCCCCCACCCTAGACCTATGAGTGGCATTACTGTCCCCACGCCCCCACATGGGTAACAGTCACAGCCCCAGTGGGGCAGGTGAGGGGACAGGGATGGAGGGCGTGACCTCCCCCCCCAATCCAAGAGACCCCCGGGATGGCAGCAGAACAGGGACAGGGGAGCTCCGGGGCTGGGGAGTCCTTGGTGCTCCCCAAGGAATGGGAACGGGGGACCCCGGGATGGGAAGCCCCCGGTCCGCGGTGCTGTGGAGGGATGGGTTGGAGGGGAAGGGGGGGTCCGGGATGGGGGTCCTGGTGCTCCGGCGGATGGAAAAGGTGGGTCCAGGGCGAGGGGTCCCCGGTGCTCCCAGGGGATGGAAAATGGGATCGAAGCCAGGGGGTCCCCAGTGCTCTCGGGGACTGGACGAGGGGGCCTGGTGCGGGGGGTACCCCCTGGTCCGGGGATGGGAAGGGGGATCGGGGGGTCCCCGGTGCTCCCGGGGGTTGGACGGCGGTGATTCCCGCTGCTACGGAGGACGGGAAAAGGGACGGGGGAGTCCGGGGCGGGAGGTGTCCGGTGCTCTCGGAGGGATGGACGCGGGGGAATCCGGAGCGGGGGGTCCCCGGTGCTCCGTGAGGACGGACGGGGAGAGGGGTGGGCGTCCTGGTCCGGGCCGGCGGGAGCGCGCGGGGGCGGCGGGAGCGCGCGGCGCGCCCTCGCCCGGGGCCGGGACCGGGATCGGGATCGCGAGGCGGAGCCCGGGAGCGGCGGGAGGCGGCGGCTCCGGCTCCGCAAACTTTCCCGGAGCGGCGGCGGGGCCATGGGCCGCGGCCCGCGCTGAGCACCATGTTCGCGGCCGGGGGCTGCCTCGGCGCCGGGCTGCTGCTGCTGGCCGCCCTCTGCACCCCCGCCGCTGCTGAAGGTGGGTCCCGCCGGGGGGCTCCGGGGGGCTCCGGGGACACCGGGAATCGGGGGGACGCCGGGCCGCGGGAGCGTCCCCCGCGCCGCGACTTCGTGCAAAGTTTTGCACGGGACCGACCGGGACCGGGGGGGGAGAAGCGAGAGGGGGAACCGAGAAAGGGAGGGGGGGACACGGGGGCGTGACCGAGAGGGCACCGGGGGAGATATCGGGGGTGGGACCGAGGGGGTACCGTGGGGGGAACAGAGGGGGCGCCAAGTTGGGGACGAGGGGGCACCGGAGGTGGGAGCGGGACAGCACTGGGTGTGGGTCGCGGGGGCACCGGGCCGCGGCGTTCGGTGTGCCCCGGGTCTGCTTGGTTGGAAGTGACGGGACGGCCTCCCCTGGCCCTTCCCCAGTCCCCCCGGTGCCCCCTTGGTACCCCCGGTTCTCCCCACCGCGGGCAGCGCGACCCCGGTGTCCCCCGCCGTGACTGCCCGCCAGGACTGGGGGCCGAACTGGTCTGTACTGGGAGGCGCTGGGGCCGAGGGGGAGGCCCTGCACGCTGCGCCCCGGTCCCCCCAGAACGGGATGACCCCCGGTGCCACTGTCCCGGGAGGAATTTAGGGGCCCCGGTGCAGCCCGGAGCGGAGACCCCCCGCTGCAGCCGGTCCCAGGGCTCCGGTACCGCCGGGAGAAGCGGGGACGGGGGGACCCTAGCTTGTGGGGGGTCCCTTCCCGGGGGTACCGGGGAGCTTCGGGGCGCGGGGCAGGCGCGGTGCCCCACGGAGCGGCTGGGTGGGTGGGTGGGTGCGTCCCCGTCGCTCCCATCCACATTCTCGACGTGCCGCACCCAGCCCAGCCCCGGGGGGAGCGGGGAGCCCGGCCCGACAGCCCCCGGGCCTCGGCCGGGCACCGCGACGGCGCTGGCGGGAATGGGGCCAGCAGGGGATGGGGCTGGTGGCCCCAAAGTGGGCACGAGCAGCCCCAAAAGTTGCACCCCGCTGCCTCCCTGTTGGGGGGCAGCTCCAGCACCGCGGGTTTGGAAAGTGAATACACCGTGGGACTGAGCCGGTGTGGGGTGGTGGGACAGGGACGTGAGGACACAGTGGGTGGCCTCCGCTCCTGGCACCCCGCGGCTCACTCTGCTTGGAGGGTCTGTGCAGGGGGATCTCCTGGTTAGGGACACCCCGGTGTCCCCCATCCCTGGAGCTGGATTCGTGTCCAGCAGCCCCGGCCCAGGGCAGCCCCACGGGCACGTGGCTGATGGGCTTTGCTGGACACCCGAGGTGTGCCATGGTGGCACTGCCTGCTGGAGCGAGCCAGGCAGGATGGATCACCCACTGCCCCTTCCCGGTGCCCAGCCAGGGGCCTGGGGGAGCAGGCAGTGCCAAATCCCAGGGCACAGAGCCAGGATCCCACCAGGATCCGTCCCTGCTGCTCTCTTGTCCCACCTGCCCTTTGCCCCCGGGAAACCACAGCACCCTGTGCCTGTGCCACAGCAGGTGTGGGCACAGACCTTGAGCTTTGCCCCCCAGCACAACGGCACGTTCACTCCCGGGGTCCCCTCTGCCGCTCAGGCGGTGGGGTGGGAGAGAGCCGCACCCCAAATTCGGGGGGCTTCCTCCTTCCTGGCCGTGTTTTCCCGGCTCAGAGGCCTCGGCGCAGGCGGGGGAGGCGGGTGCCAGCCCGGGTCCCTGGACACGCCAGCAGCTGCCCAGCACCGGGGGCTGTCACTCAGCCGCGGAGCAGCCGGGGACCTGCACACTGACCCCCCTGTGCCCCCTGCCCCGTGCCGGGCTGGCAGCGGCTCCGGGCCGGTGGCTCTGTGGTGGCGGCAGGGTCAGCGCGGGGATCAGTGTGGAGCGGGGCTGGGGTCTGGCGGGGGGGCTCTCCCCGCCGAGGTGTTGGGGCGCCGGGGGCCGCGGGCGCGCCGGGGCTGGGCCGTGCCCGCCAGCCCTGCGTCACCGCTGCTCCCCAAACATGCCCGACCTGAAAAGGCGGTTCCAGCCGGGAGCGGGCGGCCGGGGCCCCGTGCCACCCGCGCCCGTGACTCACCCGCCCGGGGCCTGGCACCCAGCGCGGGCTCCCGCGCCCCCCACCCCGCCTGGGTGCCCCGGGGATGCTCGCCCTGCCAGCAGCCCCCCAACAATGGGGCCGGCCGGGCCCGCAGCCGTCGGCGCTCAACAATCGGGTCTTGTCTCGGCGCGGCCGCCCCGGCGGCGTGGGCAGCGCATTCCTGCCCGCGGCCCCCGCTCCGGCCCCGCGGCTCTGGGGGTCCCAACCCAGCCCCCGGCAGTCCCCGGCGCCCACCGCGGGCACGGGGCGACACCGGTCCCCGATGTCCCTCGAGCGGGGCCCGGGGCCAGAGCGGGAGCAGCTCTGCCGCGTGCCGGGGTGGGAGCCGGGGGAGCCACGATGCAGGAAACCCATCGGAAGCTGTTGGGAGCAGCCCCGGAGATAAAGGGCGGCCGCCGGCTCCGCGGCGTTTCCTGCGGGGGCCGGAGCTCGGTGTCCCGCGGGGGAGAGGAGGGGTCGTGGACCCGCTGAGCCCTCGCTGTCCCCACAGTCTGCACCGGCACCGACATGAAGCTGCTGCGTCCCTCCAGCCCCGAGAGCCACTACGAGACCCTGCGGCACCTCTACCAGGGCTGCCAGGTGGTCCAGGGCAACCTGGAGCTCACCTACCTGCCCGCCGGCGCCGACACCTCCTTCCTCAAGGTGCGCAGCGGGAAAACGCCCCGAGGGGGGGAAGGACCGGGGTCCGGCCAGCCCCTCACCCGTGTCCCCAAATCGCAGGACATCAAGGAGGTGCAGGGCTACGTGCTGATCGCGGAGAACCAAGTGAGCGGGCTGGAGCTGCAGAGCCTGCGCATCATCCGCGGCACGCAGCTCTTCCAGGACCGCTACGCCCTGGCCGTGGTGGGCAACGGCGGCCCCGCGGGGGCTCCGGGACTGCGCCAGCTCGGCATGAGGAACCTCACAGGTGGGGAGCCCCCTCGGCTGGGACAGGCTCGGGGTGCTCGGGGATGTGGGTCGGTGCTCCTGCAGTTGGGAGCTGCCGGCTCCAGGCTGGGGTGGGTGGTCCTATGGGATGGCAGGTCCCTGCCGAGGTCTGGAAGTCCCCATGGGGTGCCAGGTCCCCGTCCAGGTCTGGGTGTCCCCATGGTGTGTCCCCACCCAGGTCTGGGTGTCCCCATGGTGGGTCTCCACCGAGGTCTGGATGTCCCCATGGTGTGTCCCCACCCAGGTCTGGGTGTCCCCATGGTGTGTCCCCACCCAGGTCTGGGTGTCCCCATGGTGGGTTCTCACCCAGGTCTGGGTGTCCCCATGGTGTGTCCCCACCCAGGTCTGGGTGTCCCCATGGTGGGTCCCCACCCAGGTCTGGGTGTCCCCATGGTGTGTCCCCACCCAGGTCTGGGTGTCCCCATGGTGGGTTCTCACCCAGGTCTGGGTGTCCCCACCCACGACTTGGTGCTCCCATGGAGTGGCAGGTCCCCACCAAGGACTGGGACTCCCCACAGGGCTGCAGGACCCCCCTGTCCCCACGCTGACCCCCCACCTGTCCCCCCACAGAGATCCTGAAGGGAGGGGTGCGCATCGAGAGGAACCCCGAGCTGTGCTTCCAGGAGACAATCCTCTGGAGCGACATCCTCCACCGGCACAACGAGTTCCGTGGCGAGATCCAGGTGGAGACCGCCCGCACCCGCAGCTGTGAGTGCCCCATGGGGGGGTTGTGGTACCAGGGAGGGCTCTGGGGGTTTCCAGCCCCCCCGACACCCCCGGCTCATGCTTTCCCCTGGGCAGGTCCTGACTGCCGGGCGCTCTGTGCTGAGGGGCACTGCTGGGGCGAGGGGAAAGAGGACTGCCAGACACGTGAGTGTGGGGCCCACAGAGGCTCTGGCCCTCTCAGGGACCCCCAAAGCCCCTGGGAACCCCTTTTCTTCCCTCTGTATGTCCCTGCTCCACTGATCCCCACTTGGCACCCAAATCTCTGTCCCAGAGACTTCCTGGACCTTCCCCTTGCACTCCCAAATTCCTGTCCCACTGAGCCCTACTTGTCACCTAAGTCCTGTCCCCAGAGACCCTCTGAACCTTCTGTTTGTCCCCCCAAACCCCTGCCCCCTAGACCCTAAAATCCCTGCCCTGGAAGCCTCGTTTTACACCCCCACATCCCTGTTCTGCTGACCTTCAGTTGGCACTTAAATCCTCACCCCAGAGACCCCCTGGACCTTCTGCTTGCACCCCCAAATCCCTGTCCCATTGACCCCCATTTGCCACCTAAATCTTGCCCCCAGAACCACCCTGACCTTCTGTTTAGTCCCCAAATCCCTGTTCCACTGTCCTAAATCTCATCCCCAGAACCACCCTGACCTTCTCTTCAGCCCCCAAATCCCTGTTCCACTGAGCCCTGCATGGCACCCAAATCCTGACCCCAGAGATCCCCTAAAATCTCTGCTCTGGGAGCCTCCACTTACACCCCAAATTCCTGCCCTGAGGACCTCTGCTTACACCCCAAATGCCTGCCCTGGGAACTCCCACTTGTCCCCCTGAGAATCCTGCCCCACTGCTCCCAAACGAATCCCCACCACCCAGGGGAGCCCACCCACCCTCCAGCCCCTCACCCCATTGCCTGGAGGGGGGATCCGTGGGGTTCCCTCTCTCCAGCGTGTCCCTCTGTGTCCCCGCAGTGACCAACAGCATCTGCCACGGCTGCCCACGCTGCAAGGGCACGAAGCCCACGGACTGCTGCCACGAGCAATGCGCCGCCGGCTGCACCGGCCCCAAGCACTCCGACTGCCTGGTGAGCACGGGATGGGGGCACCGGGGGTTCTGGGGGTGGGCAGGGGTCTCACGCTGTCTGTGTCCCCCCCCAGGCGTGCCTGAACTTCAACCGGAGTGGGATCTGCGAGCTGCACTGCCCTCCCCTCGTGGTCTACAACTCGGACACCTTCGAGTCGATGCCCAACCCCGACGGGCGCTACACCTTCGGTGCCAGCTGTGTCAGCCAGTGTCCCTGTGAGTGACACCCTGGGGGGGGCTGGGGGCAGCCAGCGTGGCTCTGACCCCCCTCCTGCCCCCCCCCCAGACAACTACCTTGCCACCGAGGTGGGCTCCTGCACCCTCGTGTGCCCCCAGAACAGCCAGGAGGTCACGGTCAACAATGTCCAGAAGTGTGAGAAGTGCAGCAAACCCTGCCCGGAGGGTGAGCAATCTCCTCACCGAGGTCTGGGGGGGCTCTGGGGACCCCAGGGATGTGGGTGAACAGCCCCCAGCACATTTCTGGGGACCCCGAGGCTGTGTGGGGTGCTGCTATGTGCTATGGGGGTGTTTCTGTGGCTGGTGGGGCAGTATTTTGGGGGGTCGGGGGTCCCAGCAGAGCACCCCAGCCCTGCCGTGCCCCCTCAGTGTGCTACGGGCTGGGAGTGGATTTCCTGAAGGGCGTCCGTGCCGTGAACGCCTCCAACATCCAGCACTTCTCCGGCTGCACCAAGATTTTTGGGAGCTTGGCCTTCCTGCCTGAGACCTTTGCTGGGTGAGTGCCTCAGCCCCACCCTTGAGCCCACCGGGACCCCCAGCGGGACCCCCAGCAGGACCCCCCCAACCTCCCTCCTGTCCCTGCAGGGACCCCAGCACCAACACCCCACCCCTGGACCCCAAACTGCTGCGCATCTTCGAGAGCCTGGAGGAGCTGACAGGTGAGAGCTGGGGGGCACTGGGGGGGTCTGGGGGCTCCAGGTTTGAGGGGGACATGGGGTGGTGACACTCAGCTCCCCCCAGGCTTCCTCTACATCGCGGCCTGGCCACCTGACATGAAGGACCTGGGAGTTTTCCAAAACCTGCGCGTGATCCGGGGCCGGGTGCTGCACAAGTGAGCTGGGCTGGGGACAGGGGGGGACATGTGGGGACACAGGGGGCTGCAGGGGGACATGGGGGGGCACAGGGGGACACAAGGGGATGCAGAGGGACATGGGGGCATGCAGGGGGACATGGGGATGTGTGGAGGGACTCAGGGAGTCATGGAGGGGACACAGGAACACAGAGGGATGCAGACGGGACATGGGGAGATGCCAGGGCACAGGGGGACACAGGGGGACATGGGGAGGTGGGGGGACACTGCAGGACATGGGGGGACATGGGGGATGATAGGAGGGGATATGGGTGGGGGATACAGGGGTTGCAGGGGAGACGTGGGTGGGACACGGGGGATGCAGGGGTGACACAGGGGGACATGGGGAGGACATGGGGGGATGCAGGGGTGACACAGGGACACGAGAGGGCACACAGGGGGATGCAGGGGTGACGCAGGGGGACATGGATGGGACACGGGGGGAGGACATGGAGGATGCAGGGGGACATGGGTGGGACATGGCGGGATGCAGGGGTGACATGGGGACACGAGGGGGCACACAGGGGGGTGCAGGGGTGACACAGAGGGACATGGGGAGGACACAGAGGATGCAGGGGGACACAGGGAGGACACAGAGAGGGCACGGGGAGGACACGGAGGATGCACGGGGACACGGGGAGGACACGGAGGATCCAGGAGGACACAGGGAGGACACGGGGAGGACACGGGGACACGCGTGTCTCACCCGTGGCTGTCTCGGCAGCGGTGCCTACTCGCTGACACTGCGGGATCTGGCGGTGCAGGCGCTGGGGCTGCGCGCCCTGCGGGAGATCAGCAGTGGCATGGTGCTCGTCCACCACAACCCCCAGCTCTGCTTCCTCCAGAAGGTGCCCTGGGACAGCATCTTCCGCAACCCCCGCCAGCGCCTCTTCCAGACCCACAACAAACCCCCCGAGCAGTGCGGTAAGAGGGGCGCTGGGGGCGGGGGGAGCCTGTGGACCTCTCCCCTATTTCTGTCCAACCACCAGTGCTGACGGTGCCCCCCCTGCAGAGAGCGAGGGGCTGGTGTGCTTCCACCTCTGCGCCCAGGGGCACTGCTGGGGCCCCGGCCCGACCCAGTGCGTGGCCTGCGAGCGGTTCCTGCGCGGCCAGGAGTGCGTGGCCTCCTGCAACCTGCTGGATGGGTGAGTGGAGACCCCCAGGAACGGCAAACAAAGCCCCCCACACACTGCAGGGAGGGGCTGGGACCCCATCCCTGCCTGTTCTCCCCGCAGAGCTGTCCGGGAACATGCCAACGGGACGCGGTGCCTGCCGTGCCACCCTGAGTGCCAGCCCCAGAACGGCACCGAGACCTGCTTCGGATCGGTGAGGAGGGGGGCACACACCGGGTGGGCTGGGAGTGCCCCCGGACACCTGGGTCCCTCAACTCCTCCCCGATTCCCGCAGGATCCAGACCAGTGCGTGGCCTGCGCGCACTACAAGGACGCCCAGCAGTGCGTGCGGCGCTGCCCCAGCGGCGTCAAGGCCGACGCCTCCTTCGTGCCCGTCTGGAAATACCCGGACGAGTTCGGCGTGTGCCAGCTCTGCCCCACCAACTGCACCCACTCGTGAGTCAGGGGTCCCTGGATGAGAAGGGGGTGGCCAGGGGGTGCTGGCAGCTGCAGGGGGGTGCTGACAGCGGGGGGCCACACCCTATGTCCCCAGGTGCACGATCCGGGATGAGGACGGATGTCCTATCGACCAGAAGCCAAGGTAGGAGCGTGGCTGTGGTGCGACCCCTGCTCTGGGAGCTGGGGGTCCTCCATTGCCATGTCCCCCACACCGATGGCCTCCTGCCCGCAGCCAGGTGACGTCCATCATCGCCGGCGTGGTGGGGGCTCTGCTGGTCATCGTCCTGCTCCTCATCACCGTCATCTGCGTCAAGCGCCGGCGGCAGCAGGAGCGCAAGCACACCATGCGGCGGCTGCTGCAGGAGACCGAGGTGGGCATCTCCCGGGGGGCAGGGATGGACCCTCGGCGCCTGGGGGGGATCAGGAGCCTAGCCCCCCTCACCCCTCCATCCCCTACAGCTGGTGGAGCCACTGACGCCCAGCGGGGCCCTCCCCAACCAAGCCCAGATGAGGATCCTCAAGGAGACGGAGCTCAAGAAAGTGAAAGTTTTGGGTTCTGGTGCTTTCGGCACCGTCTACAAGGTGAGGTGGGGGCCTCGTGGTGGGACGGGACCCTCCCTGATCCACACCCCCTCACCTGCCCGTGTCCCCCTCAGGGTATCTGGATCCCTGATGGGGAGAGCGTGAAGATCCCCGTGGCCATCAAGGTCTTGCGGGAGAACACGTCACCCAAAGCCAACAAGGAGATCCTGGATGTGAGTGTGGCCATGGCACTGGGGGAGAGCAGGGCCGGCAGTGGTCCCTGCCCACCCTGAGCCCCGCCCTGACCCCCACCCTGACCCCTCCTGCCCACAGGAGGCCTATGTGATGGCGGGGGTGGGCAGCCCCTACGTGTCCCGGCTGCTGGGCATCTGCCTGACCTCCACGGTGCAGCTGGTGACGCAGCTGATGCCCTACGGCTGCCTCCTGGACTACGTGCGGGAGAACAAGGACCACATCGGCTCCCAGGATCTGCTCAACTGGTGTGTGCAGATCGCCAAGGTAGGACAGCAGGCCTGGGGGGCTCTGGGGGTCCTGGGGGAGGCCAGGGACAGATGGACATGTGCCACCCCCAGGGGATGAATTACCTGGAGGAGGTGAGGCTGGTGCACCGGGACTTGGCCGCTCGCAATGTTCTTGTCAAGAGCCCCAACCATGTCAAGATCACCGACTTTGGGCTGGCCAGGCTGCTGGACATCGACGAGACCGAGTACCACGCTGATGGTGGCAAGGTGGGGCTTGGGGACTTGGGGACAGCGGTGCTCCCCCTGGTGACAGCCACCCCCCAGTCCTGCTCACCTCTCCACCTGCCCTGTCCCAGGTCCCCATCAAGTGGATGGCGCTGGAGTCCATCCTCCGCCGGCGCTTCACACACCAGAGCGATGTCTGGAGCTACGGTGCGTCACGGTGTCCCCAGCCCGGGGAACTCGGGGGTCCCAGTGCACTGCTCACCCCCACACCTGTCCCTTCCAGGTGTCACCGTGTGGGAGCTGATGACGTTTGGGGCAAAGCCGTACGACGGGATCCCTGCCCGGGAGATCCCAGACCTGCTGGAGAAGGGCGAGCGGCTGCCGCAGCCGCCCATCTGCACCATCGACGTCTACATGATCATGGTGAAATGTACGGGGAGGGGACACGGGGACGGGGAGGGGACAGGGCGTGGTGTCACCCCACTCTGGGCCCTGACAGCACCCGGCTCTGCTCCAGGCTGGATGATCGACTCCGAGTGCCGGCCCAAGTTCCGCGAGCTGGTCGCCGAGTTCTCCCGCATGGCCCGCGACCCCCAGCGCTTCGTGGTCATCCAGGTACGTGGGCCCCTGGGGGTCCTGTCCCCTTGCTGGCACCCTGGGGCAGGCACTGACTGGCGTGACCCCCCCCAGAACGACCTGGTGGGGCTGCCCGGCTCCATGGACAGCACCTTCTACCGAGCGCTGCTGGACGAGGAGGACATGGATGACCTGGTGGATGCCGAGGAGTACCTGGTGCCTCACCACGGCTTCTTCAGCACCGACACCTCCACCACCTACCGCAGCCGCATCTCCTCCATGCGGGTACGTGGGGAGGGCTGGCAGGGAGCCCCCGCTCCTGGCACAGGTGTGGGGGTGACCCCCTGCCATGTCTGTGGGGCAAAGGGCTGGGATGGTCCTCAGGGTGAGCTCGAGTGCCTGACTGTGTCTCTCCCACACCCAGAGCACGGCAGAGTCTCCGGCCAAGGTGGAGGAGGGCGAGGGCTTGGGCCCCTTCCCCTTCCCCGCCCAGGGCCTGGCGGAAGGGCCGGAGGGCCCTGTTCCGGAGGCACCAGAGGGGGACAAGGTAGCCCTGCAGAGCCCCCCAGGGCGGGAGCCTGGGACCCTGCCCCGGTACAGCGAGGATCCCACCGGGCTGGCGGCCGAGAATGGAGAGGATCCCGAGGGCTTCGCTGTCCCGGCCCCCCACAGCACCATGCCAGGTAGGGAGGGCACGGCTGGACCCCTGGGGAGGTAGTGGGGTCATGGTGCCTGCCCCATGACCCCTGGGGGTCCCTAATTTGTCACTCACCCTGCAGAGTACGTGAACCAAGCCGGGGAGCGTCCCCCCCGCACGCCCCCATCCCCGCTGGACAAGCCCAAGGGCCACCAGGGCAAGAATGGACTCATCAAGGACCCCAAGAACTCCTTCCCAGCGCCCTTTGGCCACGCCGTGGAGAACCCCGAGTACCTGGCACCCCCCGGCCCCCCTGCCCCCTTCAGCCAGGCCTTCGACAACCCCTACTACTGGAACCAGGACCCCCCCAAGGGCGGGGGCCCCGAGGGCGGCCCTGGCACGACGCCCACGGCTGAGAACCCCGAGTACCTCGGCCTGGCCGGCCCCGACACCGCAGCCGTGTAGGAGAGACCCCCCAACTTCACCGAGGCAGCTCAGGGAGGGATGAGCCACAGCCGTGGGGCTGGTGGCTGTCCCCTCTGCCCGGGTTGGCACCGGCCACGGAGGGCTGGGAGAGCCCAGGACGCTGTGGGATGGCGCAGCAGCAAAGAGTGGGGACAGAGGGGTCACCCTTGGTGGCACTGGCAGGGGTGGCCCCAAGCCGTGTGGTGCCCGGAGCAGCCCGGGGAGCTCAGACCCAGCACAGCCTGGAGAAGGACAGACCCTCTGCCATCCCCCCCATTCCAGGGCTGTCCCAGTGCCTGGGACACATGGACTTGCACTGAGAGCAGCTGGACTGAGAGCAGTCCCGGCTCCCCCGGGATTCTTTGGAAGCACCGGGATGTATATTTGATAATTGTACATTGGTTGTTTTTTTCTACTCTCGTGGTCTGTTTGGTTCCCCTTCTCCATCGAATCAAGTTCCATCTCCTAAGGACAGGCACAACCCTTCCCCTTCCCTCTACTTCCCATGTCTGTGTGATTCCCCCTTTTCTGATGGATCCAGCTCCATCTCCAAAGACCAGCATGTCATCTCCCTTCCCTTCTCTCTTCCTTCTTCCCTTTTTTCCCCCCTTTTCCCTTCCTTCTTCCCTTTGTTTTCCCCTTTTCCCTTCCCTTTATCCCTTTTTTCCCTTTTCCCCTCTTTTCCCTTCCCTTTCCCCTTTTTTCCTCTTTTCCTTCTTTTCCCTTTGCCCCCTTTCCCTTCTTTTTTCCCCTTTTCCCTTCTTTTTTCCTCTTTTCCTTTCCCATTTCCCCTTTTTTCTTTCCCATTTTCCTTTCCTTTTCCCTCCTTTTTTCCCCTTTTTCTTTTCCCTTTTTCTTTCCCGTTTTCCTCTCCCTCTTCCCCTACTCTCTTTTCTTTCCCCTTCCCCCTTCCCTCTCCCCCTCTCTTTCCCCCACTCCTCCCTCTCTCCCCTTCCCTCTGTCACCTGAAGGATAAAACTCCTGACCGCAGGCAGGATCCAGGACCACGTCCCACCCCCCATTCCCGAGGGACAGCAGAGGATTCACATTCTCCATCCTTTATTCCGCCCAGGCCGTTGGGTTTATACACAGTATAGAATAAATAGGGGGGGCCCCCCGCCCCGAGGCCAAGGGCAGGGACATTCCAGGCAGGAAGCAGAGGCCAGGAGCCTGGGAATGGGGAGGGGGACATGAACACACCTGTGGCTGTGGGGCCGGGCCGGGGTTCCCATGGCCACCCCCTGCTCCGGATTAAACAGTGACAGAGGGACTTTAATCATTAACAAACCCCGGGAGAGTCACAGCCACTGCGTTCCCCTCGGAATTCACCTGCTGGGAGCTGCTCCAGCACCAGGCCTGGCTCCCCCGTTCGTGGGAGACCCCCAGATGCCCAGGGGTTGAGGGAGGGGAGAGGCCAGCGCAGAGAAATTGGGGTGCCACGGGGACCCCCCTGTTTGGGGACCCCCTGTGCCCCCCAGGGAGGTGCAGCTGATGAGGGGGAAAGGCAAAGGCAGGCGGGGAGACCCCCCAGGCCATGGCTACACCCCGCAGCAGGTCAGGCAGGGGACAGAACGGCCACCCAGTGGCACCAGTGCCACAGCTCTGCCCTTCCCAGTGCCACAGTGGGGGTCCCCAGGAGGCTCCTGAACTCCCCCGATGTCCCTGGTCACCCCCAGAGCCCCCCGGGCGTGCAGGGATTTAAGGAAGGCAGCGATGGGCAGCGCGGGGGGGCCCCGCTGTCCCCAGGGGGCTACAGGATGACACAGGGGGGGCGGCTGTTGGTGATTTTCTCCAGGGGTTCCCCATTCCGGGCTCTGCGGATGGCCTCGATCAGCTGGGGAGACACGGCAGGGGAGGTGTCACGGGCAGGGCACACAGAGGTCACAGGGACAAATCCTGGCCACGGCCACCAGGAACTGCCCCTGTCCCTTCCCACTATATCCCAGCAGGAGCTGGAGTGGGTCCTGGCAGATGGCAGGAAGGGGAACAGCTCCAAAAGGTGACAAATCAGCAACCACCCCGTCACAGGGGGGCTCACTGCAAACCAAATGCCCCCAGCCCAGCCTGGCAGACCCCGGGACCCCCGGGTGGGTACTCACGTCCTTCTCATAGGGAAAGCCCCCGTTCTCCAGCTTGGAGAAGACGAGCTGCCCGTTGATCTCGATCTCAAAGGCACCTGAGGGCACACACAAGGCCCAGCCCTGAGCTGTGCCCCCCCCGACCCCTGGTGACACTCCCAGCCCGTGCTCCCCATAGCTGGGCACAGAGGATACCCCCAGAGGCTCCTGCAGACCCCCAGCTCTGCCCCCAAAATGAGCCTGCTGAGGGGCAGCAACCAGGGCATGACCCCCCCAGATTTCCTGTGAGGTTTAACCCACCCCAGACCCCCCCAAAACCCCAGCACGGTGATGGGAGCAGCCTGGGGTGTCCCCCCCAAGCCCGGGGATGCTGTGGGCTCTCACCAGTGCCCCCCAGCCTGGACTCGATCTCGATGTCAGGGTACTCCTCCCGCACGGCGCTCGCCAGCTCCTGGTACGTGGCCTCGAAGCCGCAGGGCTCGCTGGGGAGGGGAGACAGGCTGAGCGGGGACCCCACAAATCCTCCCTGAACTAAGGAGCCCCCCCAGCCTGCACCCTCACAACAGCTCTGCTGCCTCCTGCACCCCCAATTCTCAAGCCCCCCCCAGGTGCGCTCCCCAAAACCCCTGAACACCCTTCCCCCCCCAGACCCCCGCACCCCATAGTCCCATGGCTCCTCATTACCTCCTCAGCCCTCACTCCCTCCTCCTGCAGAGCCCCCCAAATCCTCCATAACCCCTCCCTCAGCCCCTCAATTCCCCTGTAACCGGTTCCCTCAGTCCCCCAACCCTGCAGAGCCCCCCAAATCCTCCATAACCCCTCCCTCAGCCCCTCAATTCCCCTGGAATCAAGTCCTTCAGTCCCCCAACTCCCCAACCCTACAGAGACCCTCAACCTCCCCGCAGCCCCTCCTCAGCCCCACAACCCCCCTATACCCTCCTCCTCAGCCCTCACTCCCCCCATCCTGCAGAGCCCCCAAATCCTCTCTAACCGCTCCCTCAGCCCCTCAATTCCCCTGTACCCAATTCCCTCAGTCCCCCAACCCAGCAGAGACCCTCAACCTCCCCACAGCCCCCTCCTCAGCCCCGCAGCCCCCCTGTATCCTCCTCCTCAGCCCCCCATTCCCCCCTCCTGCAGAGCCCCCCAAATCCTCTCTAACCCCTCCCTCAGCCCCTCAATTCCCCTATACCCTCCTCCTCAGCCCTCACTCCCCTCCTCCTGCAGAGCCCCCAAATCCTCCATAGCCCCTCCTCAGCCCTACAACGCCCCTATACCCTCCTCCTCAGTCCCCCACTCCCCCCATCCTGCAGAGCCCCCCAAATCCTCTATCACCCCTCCCTCAGCCCCTCAATTCCTCTGTAACCGAGTCCCTCAGTCCCCCAAGCCTGCAGAGACCCCCAACCTCCCCGCAGCCCCTCCTCAGCCCCGCAACCCCCCATACCCTCCTCCTCAGCCCTCCCTTTCTCCCCGGAGTCCCCTCCGTGCCCGAACCCCCCGCACGCCTCACGCCAGTCCCCCCGCTTTCCCGGCGCCCCAATATCGCTGTGCACCGCCCGCCCCACCCCGGCTCGCTCCCGCCCCTGAAGGCCCCGGGGTCCCCTCGGTTCATCCGCCCCCGGGACCCCCCGCGGCCGCGGCGCTCACCAGTACTCCACCACGATGCGGACCCGCCGCTCGGCCCCGCTCTCGGCGCCGTTCCCGTCCCCAGCCCCGTCCCCGGCCCCGCCGCTCATGGCCCCCGGTCCCGCCGCACCGCCGCTTCCGGGTACGGTCACGTGACGCTGCACTTCCGGCCGCTCTGCGCCGCCGCGTCGCTCGTCTTGTCTGCTCCGAGACCTCCGGGAAAGCCGCTGTGACCCCGGTGACCCCCGGGGGACCAAAAATGACCCTCAGTGACCCCCGCGGGACACCCAGTGCCTCAAAGTGACCCCCAGAGCACCCCTAATGACCCAAAGTGACCCCCAGGGGACTCAAACTGACCAGTGTGTCACCTGCAATGACCCCTGAGACCCCCAGGGGACACACAACCACCCACGTGGGACCCACAGTGACCTCAGCGACCCCCATGTCACCCGCATCCCCCACTGTGGGACCCAAGGTGACCTCCGGGGGATCCACACGGAGCCTGTGGGACCTGAAATGACCTCCACAGGAGCTCTCTAGTCCCATGGGAATCTCCATTGCTCCATGGACCCCCCACCTCATGCCCCTGTGGGGTTCTGTAGGGCCGTGTAGCCCCTCCACAGACCCCTAGGACCCCCATGGAGCCCTAAACATCCCCCACAGGGACCCTCAAACCCCTCCATGGGGCCACCTCTGCAGACTCTGTGGCCCCATGGACCCCCAAGCCCCCTGGGGACTCCCAGGCCCCTCATGGGGACACCCACAAGGGACCCCATGGGACCCACACAGAGCCCCTAAGGGACCCCACGTCCCACAGGGTTCCCATATCCCAAATATCCTCCACATCCTTCCTGCCAGGGCCCCTGACCTGCCTGAGACCCCCACGACCCCCCCCACACCCCACCGTGGGGTGCTGACCCAATGGGGACATGCCCCCCCACTCACGGAACCCTTCCAGCCCCAAACATTGGGGGTCCCGGGGAGCCCCGACCCAACCCCACACCCACGGGGTGGGAGGGAGGTGGGCTGGGGGTCTCTGAGACCTGCACCCCCAGGACATCCCGGGGGGAACCGAGGCCCTGTGTCCCCACACAGCCCGGCTGCTCCAGGGGTCACCCCAGTGCATTGTGGGAAACTCCCCATCACCACCTCAGGGGGGTCGTGGGAGGTGGGTTTGGGGGGTCCAGCCCTCCCAGGCTGGGCCGGGCCCAGGCCGGACACCCCACCCCGGGGCCGGGGGGGCTGGGAGACCCCCCTGGGTGTGGTGGGGGGCCGGTGCCGGGCAGCAGGCCCGGGGCGTCGTGATGTCAGGCGGGGGCGGGAGCTGGCGCAGGTAGATAAAGCCGGGGAGAACAGGAATCCCCGGTCCGGCGGGAGGCTGCCGGGACGCGGCGGGCGCTGCAGGTAGGAGCGGGGCCGGGCCGGGGGCTCCTGGGGCCGGGGGGGCAGCTGCTCATCCCGGAGTGCTGGCCCATCCCGCCGGGAACGACCCCCAAGCTCTCGCTGCGCCCGCGCCCCTTCCCTCCCTCCCGCCTTCCTCCCGGCTCTTCCTCCTCCTCTGCCATCCCGCTGTGCCTTCCCCGCTGCCTCTGCGCTCCTGCGGAGCCCTGTCCCCCCCCCTCGGCACCCGCCGGGACCCCCACCCACAGCTGGGGTGCTGCTCCTCAATCCTGGTGGTCCTGGAGCCCTGACCCTTGTCCTGGCGACCCCTGTGACTCCGTTCCCTAACCCTGGTGGCCCAGGGGTCCCATCCCCTAGTCCTGGTGGCTCTGAGCTCCTGTCCCTCAGCCCTGTTGCCCTGGGACCCCTTCCCCTCAATCTGGTGGTCCTGCAGCCCCTGCTCCACAGCCCTGGGGTCCATCCTGGTGGTCCTGACCCCCTCCAGTCCCCCACCCCATAACTCTGATGGCCCCTATCTCTTTGCCCAAAGCCCTGTGTCCCCTTGCTTGTCCCGAGCCCCAGGGCCACCCTGCATGTCCCCACCCTGCTGGAGCCCTGCCATGGCCACCAGGACAGGGCTGACACCGGGGTGACCTGAGGCCACGGGGCTGGGCTGGCGGGGTGGTGGCAGGGCAGCGCCCCGGTCCCAGGGCCCTGTCTGTCACATCTCCCCACGTCCCCTGCCATGTCCCACCCCACCTGACCCCAACTGTCCCTGTGTCCCCAGGTCACCCCGGGGTCTGGCCAGGCAGGGGGACCCAGCCTGGCCGAGCCAGAGCAGGGATGGAGCAGAGGGTGCTGGTGGGATGCTGGGATGGGGACAGGGACACGGCAGGGACAGGGATGGGATGAGGATGGCATCAGTCCTGCCCAGCCATGGACTTGGACCCCGAGAGGTGGCAGGAGGTGGGGACAGGGACGGGCAGCGGGCGAATGATTAACGTTGCTCTACACAATCTCCTGGCACCGCTGGGTCCAGTGCCCGCGGCCACCGAGTGCCACCGTGGGTGCCACGTGTGTGTTACCTGTGCCACGTGCTGGCGGGGCCGTGGCACATCCCCCGGTCCTGCCGCGGTCACTTCAGAGCCACAGCCGGGGCACGGCAGTGCCCGAGCACGGCAGTGTCTGAGCACCGCGGCACCGCGTGGGCATTGCCACTGGGCGTGGGTGGGGACCCGGGGGGGCTGTGCCAGTGGGGGGGCTGGCGGCGGTTCCCACGGCGGCTCCCTCGCCCCCGGCTCCCGGCGTGGCCGCCCGGGCCCGGATGCCAGGGCGGTGAGGTGGAGCTGGGAGCGGCCGCCAGAACTGGTTTGGCCGGACCCGAGGAGGTGTTTGGGCTGAGCTGCTGCCGCCATGCTTGGCTTCCTGCTCCCCATGACACCGGCACAGCTTGGCCTGGCATGGCTCGGTCTGGCATGGCTTGGTCTGGCATGGCTCGGTCTGGCATGGCTCAGCCTGGCATGGCTCAGCCTGGCACGGCTCAGCCTGGCACGGCTCAGCCCGGCACAGCGCAGCCCAACATGGCTCGGCCTGGCAAATTTTGGCCTGGCATGGCTCAGCCTGGCACAGCTCGGCCTAGCATGGCTCAGCCTGGCACAGCTCAGCCTGGCATGGCTTGGCCTGGCACAGCTCAGCCCAACATGGCTCAGCCTGGCACGGCTCGGCCTGGCATGGCTCGGCCTGGCATGGCTCAGCCTGGCCCAGCTCAGCCCAACATGGTTCAGCCTGGCAAAGTTTGGCCTGGCAAAGATTGGCCTGTCATGGCTTGGCGTGGCACAGCTCAGCCCAGCACAGCTTGGCCTGGCAAAGCTCAGCCTGGCATAGCTCAGTCAGCATGGCTCAGCCCAACACGGCTCAGCCTGGCAAAGCTTGGCCTGGCACAGCTCAGCCCAACACGGCTCAGCCAGGCAAAGCTCAGCCTGGCAAAGCTCAGTCAGCATCTCCCAGTGCCCCCAGGCCCTCAGCGCTGATGTGGGGCCACTGCTGAGGGTCCCACATGGGACGTGGGCAGTTCTCGGGGGTCTCACCATGGGCTGTGCTCACCATCAGGGTTACACTCCTGCCCCCAGCACCCAGACAGAATTGGGGGAACTGCCACACCCCAAGGCTTGGCAGCCACCTGGGGCTCAGCTGGACCCCCAGGGTTGGGGTCCTGATGTTTGGGCACCAGGACAACACCCCGGGGTGGGTGCCAGGGGTGGGACCCCCCGGCAGTGCCGCGTGTGGCCCACGTGGTGTCCCATGGGGGTGACCCACTCCTGGCCATGGACCCCAAATGTGGCCACAGATCCCCAAATGTGGCCATGGACCCCAAATGTGGCCATAGACCCCAAATGTGGCCATAGATCCCCAAATGTGGCCATGGACCCCAAATGTGAACATAGGTCCCCAAATGTGGCCATGGACCCCAAATGTGGCCATAGATCCCCAAATGTGGCCATGGACCCCAAATGTGGCCATGGATCCCAAATGTGGCCATGGACCCCAAATGTGGCCATAGGTCCCCAAATGTGGCCATGGACCCCAAATGTGGCCATGGATCCCCAAATGTGGCCATGGACCCCAAATGTGGCCATAGATCCCCAAATGTGGCCATAGATCCCCAAATGTGGCCATAGATCCCCAAATGTGGCCATAGGTCCCCAAATGTGGCCATGGACCCCAAATGTGGCCATGGACCCCAAATGTGGCCATGGACCCCAAATGTGGCCATAGATCCCCAAATGTGGCCATGGACCCCAAATGTGGCCATGGACCCCAAATGTGGCCATAGGTCCCCAAATGTGGCCATGGACCCCAAATGTGGCCATGGACCCCAAATGTGGCCATGGATCCCCAAATGTAGCCATGGACGCCAAATGTGGCCATGGCCCCCTGGGAACAAGGACTCACACTCACTCTCTCCCCACAGATAATGCCATGGAGGGGGGGGCTCAGCAGAGCAGCCTCTGGGAGCCCCCCGAGCAGGATGGGGGTCCCGGCGAGCAGGATGGGGGCGAGGGACCGCCCGAGATCAAGCGCTCCCAGCCGCTCTTCATCCACGGCAGCAGGTGGGTGTGGGTCCAGGGGGTGTTTGGGGGTCACGGGGGGCACAGAGCTCACGTCCCTGTGCCCGCAGCCGGCAGCCGCCGCAGGAGGAGCCACGAGCGTCGTCGCTGCCCAGCATCCCCAACCCCTTCCCCGAGCTCTGCAGCCCCTCCAACTCACCCATCCTGAGCAGCCCGGCCCTGGGACAGGGACCCCCCCGCGAGGGCACCTCCCACGTGAGTCAGGGGCGGGGGGCTGGGGAGGGGGGCTCGGGTCTGGGACAGGGACACTCTGCAAAGGCACAGGGCTGGGAAGGGGGGCTCAGGTCTGGGACAGGGACGCCCTGCAAGGGCAGGGGTCTGGGATGGGGGGCTTGGGTCTGGGTCAGGGACACCCTGCAAAGACAGGGGGCTGAGACAGGGGGCTCGGGTCTGGGACAGGGACACCCTGCACAGACAGGGGCTGGGAAGGGGGGCTCAGGTCTGGGACAGGGACACCCTGCAAAGGCACCTTCCACTCGTCAGGGGGCTGGGGAGGGGATTTTTGGCCTTGGGGCAGGGACCCCCCCAGTGAGGACGCTGGAGTCAGGGGGATGGGGAGAGGGGGAGTGCTCAGCGCTGGGGCAGGAATCTCCTCCCGTGTGAGTTGAGGGGGTGGGAAGAAGGTCTCAGCCTTTGGACAGTGACCTCTCTACAAAGGTTCCACCCTCCTGAGTCCGGGGGCCAAGGGGCTGGGGAGAGGGACAGGGACCACCTCCCACGGGAGCCGAGGGGCTGGCAAGGGGGGGGTCCCATCCCTGGCACAGAGACCACATCCCCCGTGAGTTGGGGAGCAGGAGGTGAGGAGGGGGTGTCACCAGTGGTTCTGCGGGGTCCCCCCGTGACGGGGGGGCCCTGACACCCCCATCCCCTCCCACCCAGGTGGTGAAGGTGTTCGGCGAGGATGGCGCGTGCCGCTCTCTGGAGGTGTCGGCAGGGACCACGGCGCGGCAGCTCTGCGAGACCCTGGTGCGCAGGACGCGGGCGCTGCACGACCACAGCTGGGCCCTGGTGGAGCTGCACCAGCACCTGGCCCTGGGTGAGCAGCCGTGGGGGGCACGGTGGGGCACGGCCCGTGGCCCTCCCGATCCCCCTGACCCCCTGTCCCCCCAGAGCGCTGCCTGGAGGACCACGAGTCGGTGGTGGAGGTGCAGAGCTCGTGGGCCCCCGGCGCCGACAGCCGCTTCGTCTTCCGCAAGAACTTCGCCAAGTACGAGCTCTTCAAGAGCAACGCGGTAGGTGGGCACCCCTGTGACCCCCGTGGCCTCTCTGTGGGGAGCCTGAGCGCCCCAAGGGTCTCTGCTGACCCCCTGTCCCCCAGCAGTCGCTGTTCCCCGAGGTGATGGTGTCCAGCTGCCTGGAGGCCAACAAGAGCATGGCACACTCTGAGCTCATCCAGGTATGGGGCACCGTGCCCAGCTGTGCCCTGGGGACCCTGCCGTGCCCTGGGGACCCTGCCGGGCTCTGGGGACCCTGCTGTGCCACTCAGCCCTCGTGTCTCCTCCAGAATTTCCTCAACTCTGGGAGCTGCCCCGAGGTGCAGGGCTTCCTGCAGCTGCGGGAGGCCGGGCGCAAGGTCTGGAAGCGTTTCCACTTCTCCCTGCGCCGCTCGGGGCTCTACTACTCCACCAAGGGCACCTCCAAGGTGAGGGCTGGGGGTCCTGGGGGGAAGGGGCACGGCCAGGGGGTGCAACAGAGCCAGCCCTGACACCTCTCACCTCCCCAGGACCCCCGGCACCTCCAGTACTTCGCTGACCTCACCGAGTCCAACATCTACTACGTGACTCAGGGCAAGAAGCTCTACGGGACCCCCACCGAGTTCGGCTTCTGCATCAAGGTGGGGATGTCCCTGCCTGTGGCAAGGTCATTCCCTGTGCCTCCCCCTGCCAAGGGCTCTCTGTCCCCTCAGAGCCACCCGGGGCTGCCCCGTGACGGCTCCGGCCTCTCCCGCAGCCCCACAAGGTGCGGAGCGGCGTGAAGGGCCTGAAGCTGCTCTGCAGCGAGGACGAGCAGAGCCGCAGCTGCTGGATGGCCGCGTTCCGGCTCTTCAAGGTGAGCCCCGGGTGATACCGGCCCCGTGCTGGGGGGCACTGGGATGATGGCAGAGGAATACCGGGGTGATGCTGGAGGGATTCTGGAGGGATACTGGAGTGATGCTGGGGGGATTCTGGAGGGATACCGGAGTGATGCTGGGGGGATTCTGGAGGGATACCGGAGTGATGCTGGGGGGATTCTGGAGGAATATCGGGGTGATGCTGGGGGGATTCTGGAGGGATGCTGGGGTGATGCTGGGGGGATTCTGGAGGAATATTGGGGTGATGCTGGGGGGATTCTGGAGGAACACTGGAGTGGTGCTGGGGCGATTCTGGAGGAATACCGGGGTGATGCTGAGGGGATTCTGGAGGAATATTGGGGTGATGCTGGGGGGATTCTGGAGGAACACTGGAGTGGTGCTGGGGCAATTCTGGAGGAATACCGGGGTGATGCTGAGGGGATTCTGGAGGGATACTGGAGTGATGCTGGGGGGATCCTGGAGGGATACTGGAGTGATGCTGGAGGAATACCACAGCGATGCTGGGGAGATTCTGGAGGAATATGGGGGTGATGCTGGGGGGATTCTGGAGGAATATTGGGGTGATGCTGGTGGGTAGCTGGAGGGATGATGGAGTGATACTGGAGGGATGCTGGGAAGATCCTGGAAAGATGCAAGGCAGGGAATGTGGAGGGGTTCTAGAGGGATGCTGGAGGGATGACCCTGTCCCAGTCAGGGTGGGTGTCCCTGTGCCCATGGGGAGTGGATGCAGAGGTGTCCATCCCCTCACTGGGTGGCTGTGGAGGTCCCTGGGTGTCCCTGGGTGTTCCCCCACCCTGCAGCAGGACCCCCCAGCTGACAGGGCTGTTCCCCCAGTATGGGATGCAGCTCTACCGCAACTACCAGCAAGCGCAGGCACGGCTGAGCCAACCCGCCTGGATCGGCCCCACGCCCCTGGTGAGTGTCCCCTGCCGAGTGTCCCCTGCCCCCTGCAGCCCCTGGCCCATGGGGACCCCCCGGTGACCCCCTGTCCCCCACAGCGAAGTGTCTCAGACAACGCACTGGTGGCCATGGACTTCTCGGGGTGCACAGGCCGGGTGATCGAGAACCCCAACGAGGTGCTGACCGCAGCCCTGGAGGAGGCGCAGGCCTGGAGGGTGAGTTGGGGTGCTGAGGAGTGAGTGGGGGTCCCCCTGAGCCCACCCTAACGCCCCCTCCTTGCTTCGTGTGCCCAGAAGAAGACGACACACCGGTACAGCCTGCCCGCAGCCTGCCACAGCTCCCCGCTCAGCGCCGGTGAGATCGGGGGGTCTGTGCCAAATGGGGGGTCCGTGCCCTGGGCAGGGTGTCCCCCCGAGCCTGACGCCCCTCTCCCCACAGCCATCCACCGCACCCAGCCCTGGTTCCACGGGCGCATCTCCCGCGAGGACACCCAGCAGCTCATTGGCCGCCAGGGCTTGGTGGACGGGTATGGGACCCTGGGGTGGGGGTGTCGGGGTTCCTGGGGCTCCTGGGGGGACACAGAACTCCAGGGAGGTACAGGAGCCCAGGGGTTATGGGGTCTTGCAGCTCATGGGGGATGCAGGACATGTGTGGGGCGGAGGGTGTGTGATCCAAAGGGTTTGGATTTTGCAGCCCCCTTGGGTTTGGGAGCCTGGGGTTTGGGGGACACAGAGGCTCCCAGGGATCCCAGAGGGTATCAGACCCCCAGAGCTTTGTGGGGGGTTTGTGGGACCCCACGGGTGACACTGGGGGGGCAGAGGGGGCCCAGGGCCAGCGCTGACACCCCTGGTGCTCACAGTGTCTTCCTGGTGCGGGAGAGCCAGCGGAACCCCAAGGGCTTCGTGCTGTCCCTGTGCCACCTGCAGCGCATCAAACACTACCTCATCCTGCCGGTGAGTGCCAGGGGGGCTGGGGGGCCGGGGAGGGCCGGGGGGGTGCGGGGAGAGGTGTCCTGACCTGCAGCCCCCGGCAGAGCGAGGAGGAGGGTCGGCTCTACTTCACCATGGACGACGGGCAGACGCGCTTCGCCGACCTCATCCAGCTCGTGGAGTTCCACCAGATCAACCGCGGCATCCTGCCCTGCAAGCTGCGGCACTACTGCACCTGCGTGGCCCTCTGAGCCACGGCACGGCACCACTGCGAGGGTTTGGCACAGCCTGGCACCACCGGCGTGGCAGGGTTTGGCTCGGTCTGGCACTGCCAGCACGGCTTGGCACGGTCTGGCACTGCTGGCATGCTTTGGCTCAGTCTCACTGCCGACATGGCACGGATACAGCCCGGCATCACCAGCATGGAATGTCTTGGCACAGCCTGGCACCACTGGGATGGTGTGGCACAGCCTGGCCCTGCTGATATGGCACTGTTTGGCACAGCTGGGCACCACCAATGTGGCACAGCTCAGCACAGCCTGGCACTGCTGGCATGGTTTGGCACAGCCTAGCACCAGTGGGATGGTTTGGCACAGCCCAGCACCGCTGGCATGGCACAGCTCGGCACAGCCTGGCACAGTTGGGTGGTTTGGCACAGCCTGGCACTGCCAGGACCCCCACACTCAAGCACTTTCTCCCCTCCACCCTGCAGCACCAGCCCCGAGCGTCCCCGAGTGTCCCTGTGGGGGCCTGGCTCTCCTTGCCCCAACACCAGGAGGGCTTTGGGGTCCCCAGGAGCGGGGTCTCGGGGTGTGGGGGTGAGGGGGGCACCCATCACCGTGTCCCCCATGTCCCCATGAGGCCAGTTGAACTGGGACGTGTTTTATACCAGTGGCAATAAAGGTTATTTTTGCAGAGCTCCTGCCTTGTTCTCTCCCATCCCCAGAGCCCCCCGCTGTCGGTGGCACACGGCTGACACTGTCCCCATCTCCCACAGTGTCCCCATGTTTGGCAGTGTCCCCATGTCCCGCTGTGTCCCCGCAATGCCCCAGGTCCCACACAAAGGCTCCTCTGTGCTCCCCGGGCACCACGTGCGGCTCAGCCACGCGGCCGCCGCAAATCCCCGGGAGGGGAGATTATCCAGGGGGGATTAAGGGCCCGGATTTGGGGGGGCTGGGGCCGGGGCAGCTGCTATAAAGGCGGGGGGCTGGGGCGCGGCGGGGAGGCCGTGCCATGGCTCCCAAGACGGTGCTGATCACCGGCTGCTCCTCCGGCATCGGGCTGGCGCTGGCCGTGCGCCTGGCGCGGGACAAGCAGCGCCGCTTCCGAGGTGAGCGGGGTGGAGGGACCCCCCGGCCCCCGGGGAGAGCCCGCGGGGGCTGAGCCGCCTGTGCCCCCAGTCATCGCCACCATGAGGAACGTGGGCAGGAGCGGGGCGCTGGCGGCGGCGGCGGGGCCGGCGCTGGGCCGGACGCTGGAGATCAAACAGCTGGACGTGTGTGACGAGGGCTCCATCCGCGCCTGCCTCGACAGCATCCCCGGGCGCCACGTCGACATCCTGGGTGAGCCCCGGGATCCCCCTCCCGCCGTGACCGGAGGGTGCCCTGCGCTGGGACCCTTCATGATGGGGACACCCCTTGCTCTGGGGACTGTCCAGCCGACATTGTCCCGTGCTGGGGACCCTTTGTACACCCAGCGCTGGCACTCTCTGTGCCAGGGACACCTCATGCCCTTGACCCCGTGCACCAGGGAGTGTTCATGCCAGGGACCCCCTGCACCCGGGACACTCTGTACTGGGACACTGCCTGTGCCAGGGACCCTCCAAACTCAGGACATCCTGTCCCGGGGACCCTCTGTGCCAGGTGCCCTCATGCACAAGAGACCCCCTGACCCCACTCACCAGTGACCCTCTATGCCAGGGACACCCTGTACCAGGAACCCTGCACACCCAGGACACCTCATGCTGGGGACCCTCCATGCCCAGGCTGTGGGATCCCCTTGGCCGGGGGATGCCCCACTGATGCCCCGTGCCCACAGTCAGCAATGCCGGGGTGGGCATGGCGGGACCCCTGGAGTGCCAGAGCCTGGCGGCCATGCAGAGCCTCATGGACACCAACTTCTTCGGCCTCGTCCGCCTGGTCAAGGAGGTGCTGCCCGACATGAAGCGGCGCCGTGGGGGCCACATCGTCGTCATCAGCAGCATCATGGGCCTGCAGGGTAGGGGTCACGGGGTTCCCTGGGGGAACCAGGCCCTGCTCAACCTTGATTGGGGCTTCCTAACTATCCAGGCATCGTCTTCAATGACATCTACTCGGCCTCCAAGTTCGCGGTGGAGGGTTTCTGCGAGAGCCTTGTGGTGCAGGCACTGCGCTTCAATGTGGCGTGAGTGCAGGGGAGGGTGGCCCTGCAGCCCCGGGGCCAGGGGTCTGGGGGTGCTCAGTGCCCAACACCCCATCCCCGGGCAGGATCAGCCTGGTGGAGCCGGGGCCGGTGATGACTGAATTCGAGACAAAGTTGTACGAGGAAGCCGAACGCGCCGACTACTCACGGACCGACCCCGAGACAGCCGAAATCTTCACCAAACTCTACCTGAGGAACTCCAGGGATGTGTTCACCAGCCTGGGCCAGACCCCCGAGGACATTGCAGAGGTGAGGGGAGGGCAGGAGTGGGCTGGGCTGGGCAGAGAAGTGTTAATTAGTCCTAATGAGGAGCAACAGTGCCCAGCCAGCAGTGGGGCAGCTCAAACCCAGACAGCTCCGTCCTGATGGGGCTGAGCTTGGCTGGGAATGGGAATAGGAATGGTGATGGGATGGGAATGTGGATGGGATGGGAATAGGATGGGAAGGAACTGAGGATGGAGATGGGATGGAAATGGAATGGGAATAGGAAGGGATGGAGATAGGGGTAGGATGGGATGGGGATGGGGTGGGGTAGGATAAAGATAGGGATAGAATGGGAAGGAGGTGGGGATGGGATAGGAATGGGGATGGGGTGAGGTGAGATGGATTAGAGATAGGAATAGAATGGGAAGAGCATGGGGATGGGGGTAGGAAGTGAGTGAAGAGTTGGGATGGGAATGGGGACAGGAGGGGAATGGGAAGGAGATGGGATGGGACTGTGAACGAGGATGGAGGTGCAGATGGGGATGGGATGCAGACAGGGTTGAAGGGGGTGTGCTGGGGTGGGAATGGTCACAGGCTGGGACTGGGGCGGGGCTGTGGGGACAGGAAGGGGACAGTCCCATGTCCACGTGCAGCACACACTGCGGGTGATCGAGGCGGCACGGCCACCATTCCGGCACCAGACCAACGTGGCATACACGCCGATGGCCGCGCTCAAACACGCCGACCCCAGCGGCGCCCTCATCACCGACGCCTTCTACAAGCTGGTGTTCAAGTACGACGCGGTGCTGCGCTTCGGCCTCCGCGCCATCCGCCTGCTCCGCTGGAAGGCACAGAAGGTCAAGGCGGGCGCACGGCTCCTGGGCTTCAAATAAGGCCTTGTGGCCCCTGGGCACTGCCCAGCCCACCTCGGGGGCGGGGGCGAGGGGCCGGGACCCGTGCAGGGTTTCGCTTCCCGTTCCCGGCCCGAAATAGCTCCCACCGCTGCCGCATTAAAATGGGGAGGATATTTATAACCAGCACTGGGTGAGCAACGCAGAGCGGCTTCCTCCCGGAGTGCAGGGGCCGTGACGGGGCTGGGAGGGGCTGGCAGCTGCCCCCTGCCTGCCTCCTGCTCCCCAGGGGCACCTGTACCCCCGACCTGTGGGCATGTGACACTCAGGGGACCTCACCCTGTCACCCCTTGGTGCTGCATCCTCCTTTGTCCAGGCACTGCTGTGAGGTTGGGAACGTCCCATGGTGGGGGGTCCTATGTCACCCCACTTGTCACCGAGCCCTGGGGCACTGGGGTAGCACAGGGGGTGCAGGAGGTGTTGGGAGCGGGGAGAGCAGTGTGAGGGGTGTGTGGTGTGTTCAGAGGGGCACAGGGGGATGTGGGGGTTGCAAATGGGGTGCAGGGACTGGTGCAGAGTGGGGGTGGGATGCATGGCAAAGGCTGGGTGCAGGGTGGGTGCAGGGGAACCCAGCAGCCCACGCTGCCCCGGGGCTCCCCTCCAGCTCCGGGGGGTGCATGATGGCAGGATGGGTGCACCCTGGGCTCTGCCATGTGGGCCCTTGGTGTGACAGCACCGGGAGGTGAGCACAGGGGGAAACCACAGGAGGCCCGGCATGAATCAACCTCGCTGCTCAGAAACCTTCCTGGCTCCCCCCGCGCTCCCCGGTGCAGCCCCCGGAGCCCTGCCGGGACCCCCGGCCCCACGTGCGAGGGCTGGATGGCGGCTGCAGCTCCGTGTGCCTCGCACGTGGCCTCTCCAAGCCCCGTTGGCTCCAGGGACCGTGGGGACAGGATGGAGGTGGGGAAGGAAATATTTTTGCATTATCCCCCCTTCTCGCACGAGTTAATGGCAAAGCGGCGGTGGGACCGCGGCCCCGGCGCGATGGCAACACCTGTGGGACGTGCAGGGGTGACATCAAAGCGGTGACAGTGTTGCTGCCTCCCCCCGCTGTGGTTTCTGCAGATTTGACTAACTTTCTCCGCTTGGGGGGCAGGATGGGGGGGGGAGGTGACTCTGCCCAGCTCTGAGGAGCAGCAAGGGGAGGGCCCCCAGCACAAAGCCACAGCTGTGGGAAATGGGCCTGAGGGAGGACAGGACCCCTCTCATACATCCCCAGCCCCACGGTGTTCTCCAGTGCCCGGGGGAACAGCAATGGGGCTGATACTGGGGGAACTGGGGGGAGCAGGGTGAGCCCCATTGCTCACTGCGAGTGGGGGGCAGTGGGGTCTGGGGGCAGCAATTACACCCCCAGCCCTGCTTGCAGGAGTCCCAAGGGTGGACCGAGGGGGGAACAGGGAGCTGCTGTGGTTGAGGGGATCCCAAATCGGTGGGGGACACCTGGGTCATGTGTGAGGATGAGGAGCATCACCTCGCACCTGGAGCATCCTCCGTGGCCATGGAGCACCACTCGAGCCCAGGACTATCACCCCGCGGGGTGGAGGCGCGGGGCTGGAGCCGTGCAGGTTGGAAGTAAATTCTTCTAAAAGCATTCATCTGTTGGGACTTTCCTGTCGCCGGCGTGTGACAATTGCCAGCCGCTCTCCGTGTCCTCGATCCCCCGAGGATTTCTCTGCCAGGTGCCGACTCGCTGCCATGCAAATGTGGCGCCAGATATAACCCGGCTGGAGGGGCTGGAGGGGCTGGAGGGGCAGGTTCGGCGGCTCCCCGGGGGCTTCACTTCCCTCCCGGCGCAGCGAGGGGGGCACCGGGCGTGACACAAACCTGCTGCCCCCGTCGTGGCGCCCGGTGACAGTCACGGCTTGTGCTGCGCCCGCGTGTCCCGGTGGGAGCCCCGGGGCCGCAGAGCTCCCCCAGGACGGTGCCAGAGCTGGGGACACTTCCAATGCCCCTTCCCGCTGTCGCTCAGCACAGAGGTGGCTCTGCTCACCCCCTGTCCCCCGGATTTGGGAAGCTGACCCACGCGGAGGGTGGGAAAACGCCGCCGGGTCCCCGCCGGGCCGGCGCGGGGAGCGTGACTCAGTGCACGGCTGGGGAATTGGGACACGGAGGAGGTGGTGGCAGTGACTCAGTCGCCCCTGTCCCCTCCCGGCACCGCCGGGTTTTGGGTGCTGGACCGCTCCCCGCGGGAGCAGGAGCCGGCCGGGATGCTCCAAGGATGCAGCGCAGCACCCGGAAGAGTTTTATGGGATTTTTTGTGCGTTAGGAAGCGTGTTTCAACACGACGACAGGAGAAACGGGTTCCTCTGTGCTCTATCACGATTACAGCTATCAGCAGATAAGAATCTCTCTGTCACAACACCAACTGAAGGTTTCTGCAAGCCTTTAGAGGGGTTTGGCTCCAGGCAGGAGAGGGCTGAGGGGTTTTGGATCAAACCAACTCTTTTTAAGGGGAAAACCAGGATGGGAAGACGCCGTGGGACTCGCTGTCCCCAGCCTCGAGCCCCTCTGGCTCACCCAGCCCTCGGAGTCACCCGGCAGCAGCAGGGGAAAAGACCTCTCGGTGCTTGTGTTGCACCAGGGCTGGGAAGGAAGTGAAGGGAAAAGAAAAAAAAAAAGGATCCTCTGACTTTCTTCTGGGTTTTTTTTTTTCTCGTTTCTGTTTCTCAAGCGTGTCCAGCTCTTGCGGCAGAAGGTGTCGGGGGGGAATGAAACAAGCGCGAACAACGTCAGCCTGGTAAAGCAGGTGCGAAAAGGGCCGGGGGGGTTGGTGTGAGCCTCCACCCTCCGCCGCCGGGATGTTTCCATCTGGCTGACGCGCTCCGGCACCCCCCGGGAACCACGAGCCCACCCCACAGCCCAGGCGTGGGGCTGAGCTGCCTCCACCCCACAGCTCTCGGATTAAATCGTTCCTCTATTAACCAAAACTCCGTCCAACACCGTTTTCCAGCTGCCAGAGGAGCAAGCGATGTTATTTTACACCTCTGACTATCAGTTACTCCAGTGAGTAAGTGGTTCTGCTGAGCACAGCCCCCACCATGGCTCGGCACCCTACGGGGACACACCATGGCCATGTGCTGCTCTCAGGTTCCATCACACCTGGGCAATGTCCAGGTCCCAGAGGTGACAGGCATTGGCAGCTCCATCCCCAGGCTCATTCCCACTCCTCAGCCAGCTCTGCTGGTTATTTCCCAGCTCTGTTTTCATGGCTGACAGAGTGGACATGAGTTTATTGACATTTTTTAGACTTCAATAAACCTTTAAGCACCTGAGGTTCATTTCATGGTGCCAAAAGCTCCTTCCTTCCCTGAGCCTCCCCTGCCTATGCTTGGGGTGTAATTCATCAGTAAATGAAGAATCAAGTGGGACTGACACACCAAGGCACTGGAGAAGGCTCCAAACCTGTTCCAGACCAAAATAACCAAGCCAGGAGCAGAATAAATCAGCCTTACGACCAGTACCAGTGGTTTTCCCCTCTGCTTTCCCAGACCAGGTGGTTTCCAAAGCTCCTCCAAGCTCAGAGACCTGCCCTGGACCAACACAGCCCCTCAACATCCAGACATGGCCCAGTGGGAGTCCCACCTCCCAAGCCAACAGCTCCAGGGCAGCACTGTGGCACAGGGGTGAGTGATGGGGTGTGAAGGGACAATTCAAGTGTATTCTTAAATTAATCCATTACCCAATCCACTTACGGAAAATAAGATTTTTGGATGGCTCCAGGTGGCATCTCTCTGCAGATTCCTTTAAGAGCCTGCTTTTGTCTGCCCTCAAGTCAGCACATCATCATTATTTAAATATTTTATTCATTTATTGACAATTCTTTGGTGTTGAAAACTAAGCCATTGAAAAGCAAGCTTGTCACAAAATTAGAAATTGATAAAGACAACCACAATGTCCTAAAAATGTCGGACTTAGAAATGTCAGGGCAGCAGTGGAACCTCCTCTTTGTTCTCTGGGAATTCTCTCCCTCCCTTTTCCTCTGTTTTCCGGACCCAGAAGCTTAACCCTTGGGGCTGATCCCTGGTGGAAGTGCAGCTTCCCTCCCAGGAGGAGCACTGGTCACACTGTCACACAGGTGATCACTGGGGGAGAACCAACATGTACCTTTCTCATGATGGGGCACTGGGAAACATCCTAAACCTGCTTTATAGCTCCACACTTGAGAGAAAAAGAGTTCTCCTCAACCCCAGGGGTAGCAGGATCCTGGATTAGCACTTCCACAACACTTTGGATACTCAAACACACTGCAGGTTGATTTATCCCTCTCCAGACCTACCCTTAGCAGGAAAAATGAATATAAATTTCTTATTTTGTACTTAAAATTCAGAGAGGAAATAATTGAGCCAAAAGAACTCAGAGGGAGGGATGAAATTCAGGACTTCTTGACCCTCAGCTCTCCAGCCTTCCCTCAGGGAAGTGATAGGATCACCAGGGATAACACAAAAGCAACACAGCTCTCAAACCACACAATGATGCAGAAAGTCCATCAGAACACTCCTAACTATGGGATACAAAAATACTTTGCAAAGACTAAACCCTCACTCAGCAAAGCCGTTACCAAACCTCAGTCCAGCACAGGGACACCGACACAGCTGCGGGGCCATGGGGAGATTCAAAGAAGTGTTGTAAAAACCAAAAACCAGCTTCAAAGGGACGGCACCTGCTCGGGGTGTGGAGCAGCATCTCCCTGGGGCTGTCCCAGTGGGGGTGTGGCTCTCACACACCTGCCTGGGGTCTCACCTGGCCACAGCTGGGCAGGGCCACCCCATGGGGACATGGGTGGCATGGCTAAATGTCCTGCTGTAGGAGCAGAGAAGGAGCAAGGAAGAGGCACAACACACAGCACAGCTTCATCCTTGTTCTCGGCACTCATCAGAAAGAAGGAGTTTCCAGCAATGAAAATTGGGATTTCCCCCAGCCCACATGGATGAGCCAACCAGTGACCTCACTGGGTATCCCAAAAGTATGTGTTGTTAAAAAATCCCAACCCCAAGTAGGTCTCATTTCTTATTTTTCTCTTACTGAGTAACTTGAAAGAAAGTCAGTCGGGTGGGGTAAGAAAAATGAAATTATAGTGGGGCCACACACTCATTAGGGCTCAGGGGAAAAGTTTGAAGGATTAATTAATAATCCCTCCCTTTTCCTGCCCTCGTTTTCCTTGTTTTGGTGATGAGCCATTGGGAGAATATTGGGATTATAACTAGGAAAACCTCCTCCAACACACCTCTGACTGTACACCTGAATAAGCAGGGAATTGGCATAAAAACCTTCTGTGCTGACTTAAAGCAAACTCTATAAAAACAAACACAAGTTAAAAATTGAAAACATCGTAAATGGCTCTGAAGTCTCACAAAAATAAAGTTCATATCAAAACCAGTCTCTGTTCCTGGTGTTTCCCACAGTCCCACTCACCACAGCAGCCAGGCAGAGATGCTACAGAACACTGAATTATTGGCAAAGACGAATTTAAAAAGGTGTCACCTCCTCATGACACACTTAAAACTGGCCTAGAAAAATACTCAAGAAATTTCATTATACTAATTAAAAACCCAACCAACCAAGCCTCCCCTCCGATGGAAAACACAGCCTTTGACCTTGGAGAACCGGTCCTTTCACTTGAGCACGACTCTGTGCTCTCCCCGAGCTATGTGTGAAGAAAACTCATACCGGTCGTGGCTGCGGTAGCCGCAGACGTTGCACTCGAAGGGATCGCGGAAGCCGTGGCAGCCCATGTGGATGGTGAACATCACATAATCCAGGAAGAGCACGCGGCAGTGGTCGCAGCGGTACACCCCGATGGCCTCCCCTTCCTTGTTGATGACCTTGAAGGCGTCGCGTGGGCATATGGCGGGCGGCTTGATGATGTCGTACGGCCTCGGGAAATCCTTCAGGGCCTGGAGGCCGTTGCGGGTCGGAGCCGGGATCACCTGGCTCTGGTGGAAGGTGGGATTGGGCCGCTCCTCATGGTTGCTGTCAGTGTCTGTGGAGTCGTGGCCGCTGTTGTTAGGGGAAAGGCCCCTGTCAGATGACAAGCTCTTGTCCCTGAGGTGGCCGTGGCTCTTCTCGGCCTCTGGCGCGGTGCCGTTGGGGACATCGGGGCGGGGCAGCGGCAGTGGGTACAGGCTGCTGATGACCGGCACCATCTCGGCCGTGGGCGCCGGGGGGGTCTGCACGAGCGGGCGCAGGGCCTCGGCCCCGAGGTAGGTGATGGCGTTGTTGATGGCCTGGTCCATCATGCGCCCGTGCATCAGCTCGCTCTCCTTCTCGTACAGGAAACTGGAGTTATAATTGATGTCGAAGTTGGGTCGTTTCTCACCTGTAAGAGACAAAAGGTGATAATTCCCTGGTGGGGTAAAGAACTATTTAAACCCTGTGATGACTTTGCTAAAGGGCAGAAGTCTGTGAGAGGTGAAAGGGCATGAAATGTTCTCTGCTGAAAGAGGCTGTTCTTAGACACAAGTGGATTTTGGTTGGGGTTTTTGGTTTTTTATATTTTTTTCAACCTCAAGCTTAGAAACAAAAATAGAGGAGGTGGTGAGGGTACTTTCTGAGAGACTCCTCTTTGACAAGTCCTTGGACACTGAAGTCAATGTTCCCCACTGTCCTCTGACAACTACAGCTTCCTCTGCACCACACGTGGCTTCTTGGACCTCTGCATAAGTGTTCAGGTAATCTAACACTGACAGATATAGAGATATAAAAACCCCACATTTAGGGTCACTTGATACAGGGTTAGTGAAAGAGAAATGTTTTCCTCTGGGTGTGCTGGGGCTTGGAAAGCTCTGGACAGGACAGAAGTGGAGGAAAGTGCACCTGAAATCCTGCTCGCACCTCTTAGGGCAGCGCAGTGCAACTCCTGTTCTCTGTGGCAGCTGCAAAGAGGAAATAAACTGCACCCCAAAAGCACTAAAAACATTTTGGGGGTGAATATCTAGAAATAAGTAACTGAATTTTGTGGTTGCTTAAACCATAAAATTGTTCATAGCTTAAAAAAAATACACAAAAAAGGACCAGATGAAAGGTTTCATGTGCAAGTGACTCGCAAACATCGGATCCACGAATCTTTTAGTTACGGTAACTCGACTGGTGCAGATGTTTATCAGTCACCTGTCAACACCGTGACTCAATGTGTATGAAACTCGTGGGGTTTCACTGCAGAGGCAGAAAACCAGGAGCTCACGTTTCTCTTATAAAACACTCCAAAAGGTTAGTGAACCACAAGAGTGTAACTGCTTCCAGCCCTCAGCACCACTCGCAATCCAGCTTCACATGGAAGGAAAAAAAAATGCTGCAGCGCTTTTGGGTGACTCATAAAACCAGCTCCAGGCAAGTGAAAGATGTGAATAAATTCGAAATTTTAAAAAAAGGCAACAAAAGCGAAAATAGACAGGACTCCCTAAAAAATTTTGGTGTTAGGATTCACTGCTATAAAGTAAGATACAAAAAACATGATGGATGATCCCAGGATCGTGGAATATCCTGAGCTGGAAGGGACACACCAGGACCATCAAGCCAACTCCTGAATGATCACTGAGGGTCTTGCAGGGTGATTCTGCTGTCCTGGTGGATTTTAAGATCCCCCCAAGGAAAAGGCTCTGAAGAGGGGCCTGGTGCAGAGGTGAAGAGTCAAGTGCAGGGTCTGGTGGTCGCTGCCCTTCTGTGGGACTTGTGCTGGTGCAGCTACTGGGGATGGAAATGTGAAAAATAAAGTGGGTGAGACTCCTGGTGCTTGTCTGAATCTCTGCAGAGCCCTCCAATTATAATGGGGTTTTTCTTCTGATCAATAGACTTCATTCAGAGAAACGAGCCAAACAAAGATGCCTTGTTAGTGTATTTCCCCGTCCCTGCTTCCTGACTAAATGAGACAGCAGCACTCATTCCCAGATTTCCCAAGGAATCCCCACACTGGCCTGGGCAGATTTGAGCTCTGACAAGGACAGGTCAGAAAGGCACAGGAGTCAGAGCAAGGTCGGACAGCTTGCTCCTGAAAACATCCTTCCCAGGGATACAAGAGACCAAGGGGGGAATATTTTCATGTTATGTAACAAGAACAATCACAGAAGTCCTACAAAACAGCAAGTTTCAGAAATTGGTTATTTTGTGCCTTTAGGTGAACTGTGAGGGGTTCTCCAGCTTCCCCACATTATCACCTGTGTGTGCAGTGCCAGTTCACACCATCCAGCACCAGCACAAATCCCAAAGGATCCAGGCCACACAGGAACTCATTGGCTGCCAAAGGAAACTCCAAACCCAGCAGCTCTTCATGTTAGGCCTATGCTGAGGGGGTGCATCCTGCTGCAGGTGTGTTTAATAAAATACATAAAGACCAAACTGATGGTGATTACACAATGAGAGAGCTGAAAAAATGCTAAAATAGAGGAAGCTAAAGAATTACAAAAAGCAATACTCAATGCAATTTCATTGACATTAGTATTGCTTTTTGAATCACAGCACAATGTGTAAGGGCTGAGCCCTGCAGGCCCAGTTTCAGTCCTGAACACCAGAGGCACTCAGGTGGAGTGTGCTGATGTGGCTGTGCAACAAGATGACCTTTAGAAAGACACACAAAGGTTAAATGAATAAATAAATTAAATAGACCAGCCTTCATAGATGAAAGCCCAGTGCTACCCACCAAACCCACTAAGAGCTCCATTACCTTCAAAAACTGAGTTGGTTTCTTGTGGGGATGGATCCAGCTGCACAGCTTTACCTGGATGGATCCAGCTGCACACCTTTATCTGGATGGATCCAGCTGCACAGCTTTATCTGGGCTGGATCCAGCTGCACACCTTTATCTGGGCTGGATCCAGCTGTACAGCTTTACCTGGATGGATCCAGCTGCACAGCTTTACCTGGATGGATCCAGCTGCACACCTTTATCTGGGCTGGATCCAGCTGCACAGCTTTATCTGGGCTGGATCCAGCTGCACACCTTTACCTGACTCTGGACCTGGGGCACCCCGTGCTGGAGTTTTGGCTGCAGCAGCTGTGGGAGCCCTGCCTGCTCCCCAGCCCACATCTCTCCCTCCCTACATGGGCCCCACTCAGAAGGTGAACTTTATATTAAGCCAAAAAAAAAGGTCTAGTTACCTTACATAACCCTACAACAGCAAACCCTACAAATAAGGCTTCACCAGCACCAATATTATATAACTGCTGACTAAGGGTTTTCCTTAGGACACAGGGTTGCATTTTATTTTCTTTAAAGGCAGGTTGATGAAATAAGACTGGCCAAGAGGGTCAGGTGTGCGCTGAAACCCAGAACCTGCCCAACTAGTATTTAAGATCTCCAACATGCAAAACCCTGATTATGTACAATTAAATGCAAAGAAAATGCTATGGAAACATCTGCTTGCTTAAATTACCACAAGAAAGGATTTGATATTTTTTAATCATAGACAAATTTAGGAGGATGACTAAGAGAAATCCAATACTCTTCTGTCTTTAGGCCTTATTCCACACATGAATCCTGCAGGAATCTTCAGCTCCTGCTGAGAAAACATTAACCCTCCTGTCCTTTGCTTGCTCTAGATCTTAGCAAAGAACGTTTCAAATACACAGGTACAGAAATGGCATGTGGAAACTCATAAAATCTACAAATCACCTCCATAAAGACACAAAGCACAACAGTAGCTTCCACCCAGTTTAAGGAGCCAACAGAATAAATTCATTTTAATCAACCCCCTACAACAAATCACTAAAACCTCATCAGAAAAATCAGTGTTACTTTATTCTTTTGTATTAGATGCTAAGCTTGAGCAGGATATTTAAAAGAAGCAGAGGCATTGTACTGTTTGTTACCGACCCACACGTATTTAACTGTTGCAGATGAAAAGGGTTTTTGTTCTTACCAATAAATTTCTGAGGCATTGAGCTTTTTCTCTTTGCCACGTTGCTCGCTAGCCTGTCCAGCACAAGGGCTCTTTCAGTCCCCATCTCTGCCTTGATGTGCCTTGCCTCCACGCTGGCTAGGTTGGAAAATGTGAAAAGGAAGGAAAAAAGAGAAAAAAAAAAAACAAAAAACAACACGTAGGTGAAAAGGGGAAAAAAAAGATTAAAAAAAAAAAGGAAGAGCTGACTGGTTTAATCTCCGATTGGCCACGTAACTGGAGGAAACAGTTTGGAGATCTAATGCAAAGCTGGTTTTGCTTTTTCTGTCCTTCCTGCTCTCCGGGCACAAGTTGTGGTCAGTGGCAGCGCAGCCCTGAGCTCACTCGGGGGGAGCACAAACCAGCACTGTCGCCAGCAAGAGGAAGTAAATGAACTGGCTGGAAGATTGGTTAAAGTGCAGATGGAGAGAGAAGCTCTGCTGGCCTTTCTTTTTTATTCTGAGTAAGGCTGGGACACCTGCATGTTCACACAGTGCTTCGAGCTGCAGGAGGAGACACTCTTGCTGCACTTTTCAGATATCAGTCATAGACATCTTAGTGAATCACTAAGAAACTTGTATGAAATATATCAGTGTTCCAGTAAAATAAAAGCAATAAAGCCTTTCAAAATTCAAAATTTCTAACTACTTTTTTCCCCAGGTGTTACTGTCATTTAATATTATTTCCTAAATGCTAGCTAAAACCAACTATAATGTTTTCCTGTGTTTTAAAGCTCTTTATAACCTCCCAAATTTCTAATTTTTGGGAATGTACCTGTGCCCGGTGATCACTCCCTTGGGATTGGGCCACTTAAGGCTGTGCCCATTTTCCAGAGCTCTCTTCAGCTGTGCTAAGCTGTGCCCAGCACTGCACAGGAGCTGTGCTTGCTCTCAGCTCCTGGAGGCTGCAGAGGCCTTGAGCTGGAGAGCTGCCACCTCATATCGCTACTACCACACTAATAGTGATCGTAACTGCTGTGGCTTCCCCCCAAACCCTGCTCGCAGCTCAACAACAGGAGTCTGGGGTGGTACTTTTATATTAAAATATAATAAAGAGTAAACTCCTTGCTAAGAGTATCAGTGTCAGGGATCACTGTGCTGACAACTGGACAAGTCTGAATTGACTGCCTGAGTCTGTAGGAGTTGGGAGCTGCAAGCTGAGGACAAAGAAGGGTGATTTGCTTTCCCAAGGTAATACAAAACGTTGGATATCAGAGTGAAAAAGTCCTGATTGCTATGTTACTAAACATACATCAACATACCCAAATACAGATGCATGGAAACATGGAATGATTTGAGTTGGAAGGGGCCTTGAGGATAATCCATTCCCACCTCCTGCCATGGGACACCTCCCACTCTCCCAGGTTGCTCCAGGTCCCATCCAACCTGGCCTTGGGCACTTCCAGAGATGGAGCAGCCACAGCTGCTCTGGACAACTTGTGCCAGGGCCTCACCTCCCTCACAGTGATAATTTCTTTCTAAGATCCCATCCAGCCCTGCCCTCTGGCAGTCTAAAACCATCGTCCCTTGTCCTGTCACTCTCTGCCTATATAAAAAGTCCTTCTGCCTCCTTTTTATAAACCCCTTAAGGCGCTGGAAAGCCACAATGAGGTCTCCCTGAATATGTGAAGCATAACCTAAGTAAGAGAAAAGCAGTACCAGAGGAAAGCGACAGGAACAATTTGGTATCACTTCAGTCCTGCTAAACACAGATTTATTGAGTATCAGACTTAAATTTCTGTTTGACCAGCAGAGCAAGTGCTGAAAGTGCAGCTTCATCCTTCCCAGCTCTGTGCAGCCTTCCCCTGAACATTTCAGTTTCAGTCCGTCCTCTGTACCTGTTTGTCAGTGCTGCTCCTGATAACACATGAGTTTCAGTCAGCACAAACCATGACTCACCAAACCTCAGCCAGAACTATTTGTTCGTGTTTGTTCAGCAGTTTGAAAATGTAAAGTGTTTCAGACTAACACTGGCTACGAATATGAGTCAGGAAGGACAGGATAACAGCCTGGCTGCACTCGGTCACAGTCCTGGAGCCCTGGGATGTACGTGACAGCCAGCCCTGTGCAGGGTGCCTTGAAGGTAATAACACACTGCTCTTCTAGTCTCAGTTTTATTCTAAATTACTCCAGTATGTTTGGAGGCTCCCACAAATGTATTCATCCCTGCTCCTGTGTGAAATACCCAGACACGATGTAAGAGCTGCACAAAGTGGGACCAGCGCCAGGTTAAGGTGACACTCTCAGGGGAAGGGAGGGAGGCAGAGTGTAATCACCTCCTTGGGCTTGGGCCAGAAGCTCTAGTTTGGTCTTGAAAATTATGGGGCTTTTAATTTCAGGACTTCTGTTTAATTCTTATGCTCCAAGTCTGGGATATACATCCTGAGCTCTTTATATTAACTTCAGATGACTGTAGTCCAAGGTTTGAACCACCCCCAACCCCAAAACCTCATAATCTTGACTGGATCATTGCACAAGTCATTAACAACAGTAATTTAAATTTTAACCCAAACAACTCTGAACAAAATATTATGAGCATTACTGCATAATCAAAAATGTACTTTTTTCTTTGTAAAGAAAAAAGAAATAAAACACAATTCACCCATGTCATATAAGCAGCTCCCTGGTCCCTTCCAGTTCTTTGTTTTTCTGATTTTGTTGTCCTAGTTTTCTCTTTTTCTCAGTCTTTACCTCCAGGAGTTGCACCCTGAGGACCCATGGGTTGCTCTAATAAAGCTTTAATTCCCCATTTTCTTCTTCCCTGTCCTGACAGGACTCAGCACAGAGCTGCTGTTGGCCCTCTCAGCCCCAGGAACGCACTGGAAGCTGCACGTATCAGGGATGACTTGTCTTGTCAACATTATTTACGTGCCACCAAGGGAACTTTAATTGTTAAATTAATGTCAGGAGGGCAGATGAGGGCTTCCTGCAGGGGTAACAGAGTCTTTCCCCAGAGGAGATCTGCAGAGACAGTAACTATTGACCTACATAACATGTTCTGGGTCTTCTGTGGAATCAATCTCTCAGCTTCATGGCTCTCTGCCCTTTTATTTTAATGCTGAGGGTCTCTGTTTTCACATTAAGGTTTTTGACTCCTTGCTACTGGCTATTTTTTCCTAAAGAAAAAATAATCTCTGTTTACGGGCCACAAAAGGTCTTTGATGACATTTTCACAAGCTGGCCTCAGGGAAACAGTGTCTGCTCCGAGTAAGATGAAGGTGGTTACACAGGTTTTCACCCACAGCACTGCTCTCTGTACCCAGAAACTAACTGAAAATTATCTCATCCACTTTTTTCTTCTGGATTACTTATTAAACAATCCAAGAATAATATTTAGCATTTAGGAAACAGTTTTTAAATCACTCCAAATTCTCTAAAGGCCCCTCAAACACAGAGAAGAAATCACACCCTGTGTCCCTCTTCAATTATCCTCCCTCTGGATGATTCCACTGCACATCGTGATTTAAAGAACTAATTATCTCACTATAACACATATCTAAAAATAAAATTCAGGCTGGACTAACAGAAATGGTCAAGTGCTTTGCTCAAAATTACACTGAGAAAAAACAAAACCAGAAAATGCAGACTTCCACAGCACAGCAACTACTGCAGCCTGGAATGTCAGGATGTCCTGCAAGCTCAGGGCTCTGATGCAGGGCAAGAAAGAAAAAAAACTCTGAGGATGCTGAAAGAAACTCTGCAGCCCAAATAAATCACCTTGTCCCTCTTGGTCAGATCTGATCAGTGACTCTGGAACTACATGGGAAGTTGAGCTCCTAAACATGGAATTTTATATGGTATAAAGATGGGGTTGATCTCACCACTTTCAAAGCTGGGTGCCCCTCTGCTCCTCTGCCAGCAGCAGGGCTGAGGATGGTCTTCCCAGACCCCCTGAGATGTCTCCGTGCTATTCCCAACACTGCTGCCTGTCCCAGTGGATATTTCAGGTGTGATCCTGTCTGTATAAAACACTTCCAGAGGACCATTTTCCTGCCAATGTGAATTACGCACTATGAAGGATTCTTATTTTGTCTTGTGAGTGCTGGGTGAGGAGCCACCTCTGCAAACAGTGCTGTCCCCTGGCCATCACGGGCTCACTGAGTGCCTTGGGTTGGAAAGGACCTGAAGGATCATCTCGCACTACCCCTCTGCCATGGGCAGGGACACTTTCCACTATCCCAGGTTGTTCCAAGCCCTATCCAACCTGGCTTTGCACACTTCCAGTGATGGGACATCCATCTCTGGGCCACTGTGTCACCCTGTAGCTGGAGAGAGAGCGGATGCTCTCCCAGCCCCAAGCACACACCAGCGCTCACCCTGCACTGAGCTGCTCCCATAGTGTGGTTTCTGCCACACCACCAATGTGAGTAGAATTTTTAGAACATGCAGATATCGTTAGCAAACCCCTCAAGTACAAAGCCGAGCTGAAATTAGAGGCATTGCTTCCTGTAGCATCTCTGTGTGGTCACTCAAGAAGGGAGAGTGGAACGGAGTTGGGTGATTGTGCAATGAGAACAATGTGAAAGAGATTGTTATCAGGGACAACGCTCCAACTATATTGTTACATAAAACTTCTCTTTTAGAAATATTTCCACATTTGGGACATGCAAGTCTGGCCTTGCACCGAAAAGCAACTAGAATGGTTACTACCATCGTGATGCTTTTAAATATTTTAATTACTTAGGGATGATGGCATGTAGAGCACATTTATGTCTAAAGATGGCTCCATGTGAGAATCATAGGATCACAGAATGGTTTGAGGTGGAAGGGACCTTAAAGGTCATCCAGTTCCACCTCCCGGCTAAGGACAGGGACACCTTCCACCAGACCAGGTTGAAAAGCTTGCGAGGAATTCAGAAAAACACCAAAATTCCCAGTGACACAGAGAAGCAGGGAAAGGGTCAATAATGGAAAGAGGATGTTTAATAAACACAAATGCGAAGTGTTACACTTAGGGAAAAAGATAAAGGGAATGTAGTAAACAACCTCCTGAGAGTCTTTCCAGCTTTCCCTCTCTGGTTCTGTCACCCAACATCCTGTTGATACCAGGGAATTGGATGGAAATGACCCAGGAATTCCCATTTTTCATAAAATTTCCTACTTCCCTAACAGCACTGCAATATTTGCAAGGGTGTGAAGGTCTCCAAGTCAGAGGGAGCAACCACCTCTTGGCACACTGGGAATTTGCATTCCCTGAGACCAGCTAAGGCTCCCTGCACTGCTGCAGCAAGGACTGCACTGCAGGCGCAGGATAAGGGATGCAATGTTGCCATTCTGAAATGCATCTAAACCATGAGGGTGATTTTGAAGCAGAAACCTGCATCAGGTCTCACGTTTTCCATTTTCACGGGTGGACATGTTGGCTGGTTGCCATCATGGGAGTGTGTACTGTAACACAAACCACAGTTTCAATGTGTAAGGGTTCTCATGAAACACAAGACTTGCTGATATGCTGATAACCACTTACTTTTACTAATACTCTAAGAAATGTGTCATTTTCTGACAGGAAGAGAGTCCCCCAAAACTAGAAAACAATTAAAAAACCCTATGAAGCTTTTTTAATCATTGTGCTTTGGAAGGTTTTCTGTGTGCCTGAAACACCAACCTGCTCACTCTGCACAGTGTAGGATTCCCATACCCACAGTTATCATCACACACCAGTGGCTCTTCACACTGATTTTCAGGCCTGGCTTGTGATGATTCCTGCAGAATCTTTTCCTCACCATTGTTGAGAGTTATTAGGAGGAAATTCCTCCCTGTGAAGGAGGTAAGGCCCTGGCACAGGGTGCCCGGAGAAGCTGTGGCTGCCCACAGATCCCTGGCAGTGCCCAAGGCCAGGGTGGATGGGGCTTGGAGCAACCTGGGATAAGGGGAGGTGTCCCTGCCCATGGCAGGGGGTGGCACTGGATGAACTTCAAGGTCCTTTCCCACCCAAACCCTCTGTGATTCCATGTTTCCATTATTTGGTGGCTTTTCAAGGCTGCATAGCAAAATGGGAACCTGAACTCTGAAATCGTAGCCTTAGCTCTGCTCAGATCAGTTGTAGAATTCTTTGGGAGGTCACAGCCTCTCCCTGGCTCTGAACAGGACAAGCAATTTCTCCCTGACTTACTGGTGTATTGTGAGACTCAAATCACACAGTTCATTTTAGGATTTGAACATTTCAGGTGAAGCAGGGACAAAGACTTTGGCAGTTACTTTTCACCGAAGTATTTTGGAACTGCAGCACTGAGACTGTAAAATGGAAAATAAGAATAAACCCATGTTTCAATGTATTTTCTTTTCCAAAGGCAGCTCTATACTCAAAGCTGTGCCTTACCTCTCACTCCCTTCCTAAGCTGATCTGTCAGTGATTTTTGGAATACCACTCCCTTTTCATGCCCTGGATCCAGGCGACTAAAATTGCTGCAAATTCTAACAGTTCTTATTCTAAAGAAAAGGAACCATCAAACACACCGAGACAGGAACAGTGGTTGTCAACAACTCATCCCATAAAATGAGCCATATAATAGCATTAATGTAGGAATAATTTAACTCACTGAGCATCACCTCCAGAAATGCTGGGTACAAGGTATTTTAGATGTTTTACACAAAGTAACTGTGAAAGAAAAAAGTGATTAAAATAAAAGCACTCCCTAACTATCTGCCTGAGGGCTGTATGAACCAGTCCCTTTATAAGGTTACAGCCCCTCAGGTTACTGCAAAGGAGTGTAGGAAAAGCTGTTCTCAGGCTGTGGGTTAACAGCTCACCAGATGCCCTTTTATAAGCCCTGTAATGTACCAAAACCCCAAAACCACGGCAATGTGATAAACTCACCAGCCTCGCACATGCCAGCGTTCTGGAGGTAAGTCCGGCACCGCTCCTTGTGCTCTTCTAACGAGCTCCTCTGCTTGTAGCTCCTTCCACAAAACTCACATTTGTACGGCTTCTCCACTAGAAAAAGAAACAATAAAATAATTAAAATAACCACAAGAGACCACTAAAACACTGTCTTTCTTGAAGCGTGATGGTTTTAGTATTGTGCTGGAGGGGGACAGCAGCACACTGCTGGTCTTGATTAAATCAGAATTTAATTTATCCATGGCAGATAAGCTCATTTTTGACTTTGATTCTTTGTGAGGCTGAACTTTTTTCTGTACAGTGCAGTGCAGAGATAACATCTTTCTGGGCCCATGTGGAACACAAAATACTGAGAAATTCAAGGGCAAGCACAACCTGGCTCCTGCAGAACTGGGGCAACTAAGATTGAATTATACCTGGCTTGTTATCCAAGTCACCTCAGCTCTGTGCCTCCATTTCCCCATCTGTAAAACAGACAGAACACCCTACCAGGCTTGAGAAGAAACATCTGTTGAGCATTTTAAGAGATTAAGATGAAAGGCACTACACCACAGTGAGGTGGCAATAGAATCATCTGCCTGGGATTATGCTCCTGGGGTTTTCCTCACAGCTCAGGGTGGGATGGGAGGAAGCCCCAGCAAAGCACAGCTCACACTCTCCTCAAGTTCAGAGCTTGCTGGCATAGCCAGCTCCACTCATCTGAAAACGAGCTGACAAGGTGGTGATGGGTCAAAGGTTGGACTGGATGATCTTGGAGGTCTTTTCCCACCAAAATGATTCTGTGATTCTGTGAAAATAGCATGGAGTTATTTGTGCAGGCAGGTTTGTGGGCTGTGACATGGATTCCCCTGGCCCCTCTCTCTGCACCAAGAACAAAGCCAGTCCTGAGCTGGTTCCAGGAGCACAGTGAGTGGTCACTGCTCTGTGTTGACCCTTTCACAGGCTGAGCAAACCTTGCTGACTGTCTTTTCCACACCGAGTGTCCCAGTGACACACATCCAAAACACATGGAGTGCCTGTGAAGTCACTTACCAGAATGTGTCCTTAAGTGACCCGTAAGCGCATCCCTCCTTTGGCAGGCATAACTGCACAGGTGACACTTAAAAGGTTTTTCCCCTGTGTGTAGTTTAATGTGGCGGAGGAGGTTTCCCTTCTGAGTAAAGGAAGCTCCGCACTGATTACACTGGAATGGCCGTTCACCTTAAAATGACATACAGAAAAGGATATTTAATGGTTACGTGGGTATCATGCTGTCCTCTGCCTTTTTGGAAGAGGAAAGAATGAGATATTGGATCGATTTCTTTCTATAGACACACACAGAGTGTGACTTCAGTGGGAGGGAGGTGCAGCTCTGGTGTCAGAGCTGCTTGTAGCATATGTGGGACTATGGAAAACACTGCACAGTTCTTCCATGGAAAGAAGCGCTCCGGAGGAGGCTGATTCCAACAAGCCAGCAATTTTTAGAAGAAAAAAAATGTCTTATCTTACTGCAGGCTGAAACATAAGATGCTCATTGGTTTGTTGCCAAAGTATAGCACAGAGAGGAATTTATACACAGACTGAAAATGGCAGCACGAAACCAAATTAACTTGTGCTTTGTGCCTGAAATACTGCAATTACATAGTGCCTTTCATCCAAAATTCTTAAAATGCCTCTCAGTCTCACTTTTAATTATGTTCAATCCCGATAAGAAGAAAGGTGGGTAAAGTGAGGCACAGAGCAGTGAGTAACTTGCTAGAGATCATATGTGGCATCAAGGACAGAACAAGGAAACCCTGATTTTGGTACCCTTTTTTAAAATAACTAGTCTAGATTAAAAATTATCATCCTTTCAGTACCCCAGCTCTTACAAGAACAACAGAGGGATATTTACCAGTGTGGCTACGCTTATGAACCATCAAGACATTGAGGCTAATGCAGGCTAATCCACAGATATCACAATTCATCTTTCCACTAGCTGGCCTGACGTTGTCATATGAACCCGAGTGTCTTTCCAGTTTAATGCTCTCATATTCGTTATATTCTCTGGGATATGTGTAAGGCAGTTCGGATTCTTCCAGGTTTTCCATAGGCTCGGAATTTAGAGCACTCTCTTCTCTTTCACTGTATTCACCTTTCACTTTAATCACATCATCTGCAGGTAAAACAAAGCACAGGAGTGAAAAAATGCTAATCTCACGCACGGTGAAGTATCTTAGGAAAAAACACACTAAAAATTCTATAAAATGACAGTATCGTATTCCTAAAAGTTCTACTGAAACACCAAAGATGAAGAAATGAAGTTGAGACATGAAACTTCAGTGGTCATGGACACTTAGTGACACTCACAGTGAGATAACCCTTAAAAACAATTAACCTGCTTGATAATTATCTTTGATGGAGAATTTCCTTCTACAGATTATGAAAGTATAAAACAGTACAAACTTCTCCTGAAATTACAAGCCAGGATTCAAAAGAAAACACTTATTCACACCACTCACAACTATTATTTCTATAGAAATCAGCATTTCAGGCTGCTCCGATGAATTGGAAATACAGAAAGGCACAAATTAAAAAGGGTAATTATATCTTATAACTTAGAAATTCTTTTGGTACTTCTGGTGCTTGGAACATGCTTAGGAAATATGTCTGATCAGTCTAAGGTTCCCAGTGTTCCCATGGGATAGATTCTCACTAGTTAAGCCTAATCAATAGTAGTAATTTTCACTTGCAAATCACAGTTTTAATCCATAGCTCTCAGACGTGTGAGGAGAAGTTGATAATCTTGATTTACTATGGGAGTAAAACTAGCAGAAGTGGGGCAAGTGTTCTCTGATAAATAAAGGTATCCCAGAAATGCCAAAAGATTTGTCTGAAGTCATTTTGTGAGGATGTGGCAAAGAACCAGACACCTCCTGAAGATCAGCATCCTTGGACTTCAAACAGGTTCCCAGCCCTGATTTGGGGAATCCAAAGGCATTGCCTAAATGAATGCAGCTCCATGACAAAGGCGGATGTAACAAGTAGCTAATGATTTACTAACTGTGTAAAAATACAAGCAAATTGGTCACACTGTATAAACAGCTGATGATTCCCAACTCAGGGTGCTGAATTTCCTTCCCATGATTAACTCCAACTCTACCAGCTCTTCCATTAAAATCCTTAATAATAGCCAGGACAGCTTTTTTCTACTTAAAGCTGGCTGAGAAAGTTGTGTGGAGACCTCACAGCACCTTCCAGTGACTGAAGGGGTCACAAGGGAGCCAGAGAAGGACAATTCACCAGAAGCTGGAGTGACAGGGCAAGAGGGAATAACTTTAAGATGAAAGAAGGGAAATTTAGGTTGAATATATGGAAGAAATTTCTCCCTGTGAAGGGAGTGGGGCCATGGCACAGTTTCCCAGAGAGGCTGTGGCTGCCCCTGCATTCCTGGAAGTGTCCAAGGCCAGGTTGGATGTGGCTTGGAGCACCCTGGGACAGTGGGAGGTGTCCCTGCCCAAGGCAAGGGTGGCACTGGGTGGGCTTTAATGTCCTTCCAACCCAAGCCATTCCATGGGTCTCTGACAAGAGATGGAGTATGGCTGAAACTGGAGCTGTGCCTCAAGCTACCGAGTGAAGAGGAGCAGCACGAGATGCACCACATGGCTTCCTGTTTGAAAGTCTTGTTCTCTGGCCACCTGCTCCTGCCTCCAGCCGAGGGTTAGACAGTTCAATCTGGCACTGAATCACTTGTCCTTTCTCCAAAGTACAGAACATGAACTGCTGAATATGTATTAGCTCTGGTTCTGAGTAATAAACCACATCAAATGCCGAGAACAAACAATGGGTGACAGCGAAAATGAGGTGGCAACATAAAAGCAACGTTGAAAAAGAAAGATCTGGCAACCTAAATTTTCATGAAATCAAAATTCTCAGCTACATTTTGGGGAGAAAATCATTCCTCTGTCCTAACTGATTGTATTAAGCTCTGCCAATCTGTCTGACTTTGGGCTGAGGTGGAGGGAACAGGTGGGTGATGATTTCTTTATCCTACACAAGATCCCACAGTAGTGTGGAAAACTCTGAGATCCCTCTCGTGCTCTCCTTGGATGGGATATTGATGGAGGGATGGAGTTTTCCTCCAGATTGTGTGTTTTTATCCCCCTACCCTGGACAACACTTAGATTTTGCTGTTGGGACTTGCTGTTCCAATCTCTGATGATCTCACGTGGGTTTGGCTGGCTGCTCAGAGGGTCACATGGAGCTCCAGATTCACCCAAAAATGGGCTGGTTTTCTTTGTGGATCCTTCAGTACCACCTCTGCTTCACATCCCACAGATTCCTGCTTCTACAGAAACAGGAGCTCCTCTGCAGGTGCTTTCTGCTGCCAACTTCATGTCCAAAGGTGTGAGGGTGATCCTGCTATCAAGACTCCTTCAAAATTAGTTTATACAACCATTTCCATCAGTCCAAGGAAGATTATTGCCAGCTGCTGAAAGCAGATTTCAACACCAATCCCACTTCCAGAAAAAAAAAAGAAAGCTTTTTTTGGTTGGTTGGTTGTTTTTTCCCTCTCAAAATGAGCCAGTTCCAAAATAATTTGCTACATCCTGCCCAGCACGGTAAAAGGAAGTACCCAGTGCAGCTGCACCTTGTTGGTGCTTTCAGAAACAATTTCAATTCCCACTTTCTACTTAACGTCTCACCTTTCGTCTGCATCACACGCAGTTGTTTAGCAGTGGAGGCCAAGCTGTGACCTCCAACGGAGGCTTCTGTGCCGTTTGTTGCTCTTTCTCACCTCAATTCTTGGCTCACAGCTCCAGAGCTGTGCCAGGGGCTGTGTGGCACAGTGTGGGCACTGATTTGTGCCCTCCATGGCTCATCCTTGGGGACTGGTGCAAACTGGGCAAACCATCCTACGGTTCCACCGTGGAAAATAATCACCTCTGCAGTTTCCACACTGCACATAAGGCTTGTGTTTCCTTGTAGTAAGAGAGGAGGATGCACCTGATTTTTGATGAAGGCTTTTCCATCACTGCCTCCACAAAAACATCACCATCACTCCAGCTGCCCATGACATCCGAAGTTCGAATGTTTTCCCGTAGATATTTGAAGGTACTCACAAAAAAATTCACCCTCTGATGACTGGGACCAGCAGAAGCCTTGAGGGAAGAGGCTTTTTAAACCCAAATATAAATTAGAAAGGTTGGGATTTTTCACCTGTTATGGTTTAGAGGCTGTTTCACCTCCCTGACAATCAGACAGGAGACAGCTTTGGTGCAAAGCAGTCTGAGGAAAAAATGGCTTGGTGCAGGTTGGACTAAAATTAACCAAGTGATTGCAGAGTCTGGAGCTACCAGATTCCTTTTTCAGCCCAGACTTTTCCCTGTACTGGCATGCACAGGGAATACCATGTGATCAGGAGATTGGCAGCTGTGTGGAAGGCTTCTATCTGTCACTTTAAAATCTTATCAACGTGTTTTATTAGATCAGGGAGTTTCCAGGCTGGTCCACCTTAATCAAGAGGAAGGAGGCTGTGACTTCATGTAGAAAAGGGAAATTTAACTGAGGAAAAACACAATTATCCCTAAAAACACTAACAAAATTCCCACTGTGGAGAAAAGAAGCACAATCATCTATTGTATTAGGAAAGTAAAGAGGTTGTAAGAGAAAAAAAAAACATTCATGGAGTCCAAGCCAGGGAACTATTTTTCTTGAGGCAGTTAATGGAGTTAATATACACTGAGAAAAAAAAAAGCTTCAGCTTTTACAGAACAAAGTACCGGTGTGATGCGTTAAGGCTGATGCACATGGTTTCATTTCCTGGGGAGATGATTACGAGATGAAAGACATACTCCAGAGTAATATTTTTGTTTCACCTGAAACACTGTAAAAACAATGGGTTCTGGAAAAAATCCAAAATAAAGCTGCGGTGGCAACTTCAGACTGAGTCACCACCCAAACAGTGCTTGTGTGTTCTCTATAAAATGATAGAATCACAAAGGGTTTGTATTGGAAGGACATTAAAGCTCATCCAGCCCCACCCCCTGCCCCGGGCAGGGACACCGTCCACTATCCGAGGCTGCTCCAAGCCCTGTCCAACCTGGCCTGGGACACTGCCAGGGATGGGGCAGCCACAGCTTCTCTGGGCAACCTGTGCCAGGGCCTCCCCACCCTCACAGGGAGGAATTTCTCCCATATATCCAGCATGAATTTCCCCTTTTTCAGCTTAAAGCCATTCCCCCTTGTCCTGTCACTCCTGTTCCTGAAGCAGAGCCCCTCTCTGCCTCCTTGTAGGTCCCTTCAGGTAATGGTTAGCTGCTCTGAGATCTCCACACAACCTTCTCTTCTCCTGGCTGAAAATGCAGAAATAAAAGAGGTCAAGAACACCAAATAACTAGGGCACGTTGGAGAGTTTCTGAATCTTAGCTGTTTTCTCTAGGAGGAAGTTTAGGAAGAAAAACGCCCCAAATTTTTCATTTAATCAGAGACTTTGGCATCAAATTCAGAGGAGAGAATGTAAGTTTTGTCCTGTTGTTAAGCAAAGTTTACCAGGAGCGACTGGAAAAGCACAAGGAATAAAACCCAGAAGCCATTAAAGACAACGGAAGGAAAGGGTGATGTAGCTCAAGTGTTTTACAAGGAGTGGGGTCATAATCGTGAAATCCTCAGCACATGCAAAAAGTCAACTGGGTAACAAAGAAACTTAATCATCTTAATGTGGCATTTTAATGATGCTGCTGATTTGCTGTGCCAATTCAGAGATAATGAGCCCCTAATGCTACAGATGTTCAGCCAGACTAAGGGGAAAAAAAAAAAAAAGGAAAAAGAAAAGCTTTTCTTGTATGCCATTTCCTAACTATCCAATTAAACAAATTGTGAAAGCATATAAATAGTTTACCAGGTTTTGACAGCTGTTAATGGGATTCAGATGCCAAGGAACAAGAAGGCAGTCGATACCGGGCATATTGGAGGGTTCTTGTGACTACCTGGGTTTGACAGGTATTAAGTGATGATTCATCACCGTTATCTCCACTAAACCCTACAGACACACGCCAGAGCTGCTCCCCTCCCAGCAGGAGATTCCTGTACCTAACACAGCCTGAGACAGAGAGTGGTGAGGCTGAAAAAGTCTGCAGAGTTTCCAGATTCAAGGCAGAATCCTGCATGTTTGTGAGAAACACCTCAGCGACGGAATCAACGCACTGGGGGCAAAGATAAGTCATGAATAAAAAATTTCCCTGTTCCTTAGTGAATAAAGAGAGTAGTACATCCCATAAAAATTCTAAACTGGGGGAAAATAATTAAAATAACCAAAGCTACGTCTAAGGTTTTTTCCTGAAACAACAAGGAGAAAACAATTACATGTATATATAGAAAATTTGGAGACTGTAACTAATGGGAAATTATAAAATGTAAAGTGGCACAATAACAACATGAGAATTTTTTTTTTAAATGAGGCAACACAATCAGAGTTTGTGATTGCGAAGTTGTTTGAAAAGACAACTTTTCTCCATGTTTTTCTTCCACCCCACTGCAGATATCCGTCTAAGGAAGAGAAAGGAGTTCAAACATTTTTGGCCCACCCTGGCTTTGTTTTCCCTCTGACTCCAGCCTGGGATCCCTTTTTCCCAGCAGCTTTTACGAGATCATTGTTTGCCAACAAAGGAAGAGCAATCACATCACAGCAGAATTAACTTCCAGCCAGACAGCAGAGGAACCACCCCAAGCAGGACAGGCAACAAGAAATGCCCTTGCAGGGTGCAGGCACTGGGCTTGTCCCATTCCTCAGGTCCCTTTTTGTGTCACTACTGGCCAAAGCAGAGACTTCTGCACTAAGAATCCCAAATATTGCATTTATTACTTAGACATATTTGCTTTGAGTTTGTTTTATCTTTGTACCGTTTAGTATTTTCTTAGTACCGTTGTTCAGTCATCATTTTTGTACAAAAAAAGCTAATACTTATTTTGTTTAGATACTTGTAAAACAGACATGAGTGGTAATTCCTAAATGACCCAGTGCAGAATGCACCTGGTGGAAATCTCACTTCTAAATATAGGAGAGAAACTTTCATCATTCCCCTTTGTGGAGTGCAGGCTCAATGGTAATGAGTCTCCTTGGTTTTATTGTGACTTGAAACAAAAATAGAAACAAATCAAGTTGAAATGTAGCACTGAGAATTGGAAAGAAAATAAAAAAAAAATCAGCCAGGCATCATTTTCCAAGTGCTCAGATGTGTATTTTCTACTTCATTAATACCAGTGCCTCTCTATCATTAGAGCATAGTATAATTTATCTAGTTGTACAATTAATTGCAAAATAACCCCAACCAAACAACATGCGTCGTTTTCAAGCTCATGAGTCAGGAAACTTGAATTATGTAAATGGTTCTTAAAGCATCTTACTTAAAACAATGATTTATCTTATAAAGATGAATATTCTTGTCTAAATCTATACTTTCACAGGCAGTATTTCCCCTCTTTTATAATCTTCTGCCTAATAGTACTTTTTCTGGATTTTCATTCAAAAGGTTTCCAAAATACGTTGAAGTTATACTAACAGAAATAGGGATGAAGGAGAAATGTTCCCCAAAACTGAGTGGTCCCAAAGTTGGAGTCAAACAGGACAAAGTGCACAGCAACACTGTGCAGTGCTGGGCCGTGGTTTAGAGAAGGAAATGGAATTTAACTTCATTTAACTGCATTTAAATGCTCTTAACTGAAACTACAAACAGAATAGGGAAGCAGAATGATATTCCTTGGGAGAAATCAGACTAGGGGCTGGAAAATTAAGGTTAGTGCATGCTGAAACTAATGTAGGACTTTATTTCGGTTATTTGATTTTAAAAAGTGGCAATACATTGCCATTTTCCTCAACTTTCTACACCCCCAGTGCTGGATGGGAGCACAGAGCGAATGCCATATCCCCAGACCTGCAGCGCCCAGATTTTTGAACACCTGTCCCAGATGAAAGATGTTTTAATTTTGACACCTGTTAATATTATCCTTTCAGATTTGAATATCTTTAAAGTCTCCCTCTTACAAAAAAAAACACAGAAAAAGATGAAACTGCACAAGCTCTTCCCTTCCGTTGCCTTTAAGATACCATCACCCAGAGAAAACATTTCTAAAATTACAATTCCTGAAGTCCAGCAAGGCAGATACAATCACAACCGTTAAATCAGACTTCAATGAGACAGTTAATCAGAGAACATCTGGACCCAACAGTCAGACTGAGAAAGGCCACATGTTAAATTCAGATAATCACTGGCATTACTTATATCAAGGGACCAATCACTAATGTGACCACTCAGGCACAGTCGACTCTGGTCAACTGTGCTTCAAATGAACTTCAAACCTGAGAAATTCAAAGTGTAGTTTCATTTTACCTTTTTAAATTCATCTCCCAAGAGCCTTCCTGACAATGCAATATATTCTTGTAAGAAAAATAAAGTAGAGAGAAAATAAGGTAAAATAACATGAAGAACAGGGAAATCTGTGATAAATACCCGAGAACTTTTAATGCATATAAAGGCAGGAGCTTGGTTCAGATCTTACTGAACACCTTGAACAGTGCATTGATTTGATTGAACTATAAAAAAATTCCACTAGTAAATGATCTTGACTTGAATTTTAAATTACAGCTGTGTTCTCTCCTATTCGAGGTTCTTGTAATTAAATATTTGTAGTTTGCTTTTAGCATATTCTTCCAGAGGAGCGTGTGCATCTGCTCTGTGTTCCCTTAGCAACACTGATCTCGCAGCCCTTCCCCAGCCTAAACGTGCCCAGGAGTCAGTGATTCAGACCTGTACAGCAAACCCAATCCTCCCTGAAGCCCAGGATTACCCAAAGCGCCCGTGCAGGAGCACCTGCAGCTCCCGGAGCCGCTCCTGGAGGTGGAGCTCCTGCACCAGGAGAGGCAGGAGCGGAGCGAGGCTGGCACGCACGGCAGGTGAGCGCAGCCACTCGCTGCTCCACGGGAATACAGCGAGTCGAGCTCCGAATTAACAAAGTTCCCAATGCTCCCGCAGAGCAGGAGAAGGAACTAAAGCCGGAACAAGAACTGGAGCAAATGCAGGGTGATGGGAGATGGAGCTGAGGACAGGGCAACGCCGGCCCGGGCAGCCCCAGGAGAAAGTCACCGAGCACACGCTGCAAACTGTGAATTCAGTTAAAAGTCAGTCATCAACAACACAAGAGCCATCAATTCCAGCGCTCAGGGTACTATTTGTGGCATTTTAGCAAAGTTTTGACTCTTGTGGATGTATTTCCCTTTTCCAATACTTTTCCAGTAACATAAGGTCCAGAGTGAACCTGCCCCTTCATTTTCTGCCAAATGAACAGCCTGGTTTGGGGGACAAAATGTGACTCATCCTCATTAACTGATTTCCTTTCCACTAATCTGTATTTCCAAAAATTGATTATTTCCTACAACAACATGTGATTTGAGTTCCCAGGACCGTTCTCTGCATCTTCACATATTTTCTGATGTGGGAGTGGGGAGGGATCACAACTCATCTGCTTTGAACCAGATTTAATTTCGATGCCAAATGAGTAAATATTTCTCTCACCTGTAATTTCAGGGAATTTTTTTGTATGGATCCAAGATACACATTGTAGAACAAGTGAAGAAAAATGGAGTTCTAAAAGTTACAGAATGAAGCCCACCATCTATTGGATAACTCTGTGTATCCATCCTCTTTTCAGCCCTTGTTCTCTCTGAGAGCTTCCACTGGGAGTCAGGATATCTCAAAAGTAAATTTTATTTTCTAATCATTGTAATGAGAAATAGCTGCACTTTCTGATTATCTCCGGGCAACCAAAGTATCCGAGTGTCTATGTCAGTGCTGAGTGCTCAGGATAGTCCAGCTGATGTCAATCATTGACAGGCTGGGTGACACCACCGCCCCGTTGATGTCACCGAACGTGCCTGGCAGCATTCCTGCCACTGACGGCACAGTCTGAAGAGCTCAAACAAAGTCAAGAGGATCGTTTGTTGATAAGGAAAACGCGGCTTTCAGTCCCTGTAGAGCCCCCAGAGAAGCCTGACCCGTTCAGCACAGACTCCCTGCCGGGTTTAACACTACAGAAATCCCCTTGCAGTGAACTTCTGCTGATGTTGTGAGATAACCCCGAGTCCCATGAGCGCCGGGGCTCGAGCTGGGCTTGGGAGATGTAATATTCTGATAAAAAACGGCACTTCCTTTCCAGGCAGATAAGTGCGTGTTCTTGCAGCACCGCTGGAACCTCTCTGCGCGCCCCAGCGAGGCTCTGTCACCTCTCCTGCCTCTCTCCAGCCTTTCAACCGCCCCCCTCACACACCTCACTGCAGCAGCAATTAACATCCATAAACCACAAATGTGGCTTTTATCTCTTTTTAGCTCACAACCATGAAAGCTCGCTGACATTCATAACACCCCAAAAGTTGTCTGCCTCAACAGCTGAGGGAATTAAGACATAATTAAACATTCGTGCTTGACTGCGACTCCCAGAGGAAAGAACGTGGGGTTTTTAATTTAATTTTTAAATTAAAGATGTGTCAACTTTGGCCACCAAAGGTAACAGTGTTGGGGGCACATAAAGAAACAGGGGAAATCAAGTGCTTCCCCCCCCTCTGTCTCACTGCTTGTCTCTTTTCAGACTAGACACAGGAAGCACCATGGGAACGGTGTATTTTTATGGTTGCAGGCGAGCGTACACCATGTGCACCACAGCGTGCAGCTTCCAGTCCCTTGAGGCAAGAAAAGGGGGTTTTGTTTCTTTTTTTTCCGTCTTCCCTATCAAGCTTTTAATTACCATTTTACTATAGCCTGCTGCCTAATTGTTTGTCCGATACTTAGTGATGATCATCCGGGAAGCCCTTTTAACAGGGGGGTGGAATAACACAAGTTGAGTTGTTTCCATGGAATGGCATCTCACCTGGGTCAGGACACACATAAAAAACACCATAAGCTGCTGTGTTTGCACAGGCTCAGAGAAACCCAGATCTGGAACTGTTTTCTGAAAAAGTGGATTTTTTTAGTTCCAAGTGAGCCCCAGTGATGGTGTTTCAGCCCTATACATTAATTTAGTGCTTTTATGAACTGTCTGTAAGCTCTTAAAAGGATCCCAGCAGCACTTTTAGCATAAAAGGCTCCACCAAACCAACTTAGACCACATCTAGACTTAAGCAGGCTCCAGCTTCTGCTCAAAACCTCAGAATAAATCCCCACAATATACTCACAGTGTCACCCATGAATAATGCAAGAGTCACAAAAACATGTAGTCCAAGAAACTGGGAGATTCCTACTCACTATGGATGGCTGACAAGACATGGAAAAAGCAGACATAATTGTGCTGGAGAAAAACATGTTACAGACATACTAAGGCAGTGGAAATCAGGTTATCGAAGGCTTGATCTCTCTCCATGAGTCAGTGGCCTCATGTTCCCATGATGGCCTTCAGCAGATGGAACAAACCCCGGGGGCACGGATCATGCGGGGGTTCAGGAGAGAGAAAGGAGAGGTTTCTGTGTCGCAGGCTGTCATCAGCGATGAATTGGGAAGGTGCTGGAGTGGAATCGCTCACTCACAAAAGTGATTAACATTTATGAGAATCACATAAACATTTTGCATTATTTCTCTTTAAATTTGATATAAAATGAAGGGATTGGTGATCATATCAATGTGCCAAATAGAGAAATTAAGCTTTTTTTTTTTTTTTTAAACCAGTAGGTTTTTCAGGTGTAGGCAGAGCATAATTCTTTTCCCAAAAGTCATCACCAGTACCAATGATATTTCTATTCTGTGATCCTGGAGAATATTATATATTCATTTTTACCAGGGTTAGTGATCCCCAAAAGATAATCCTCCCACCAGGACAGCACTGTCAGAATGTGATTTCATTTATAGAAGTCAGACAGTAGTTACTGACCCACAAGGACTGCTCAGGGACTAACAGAGTTGCTGTTATTTTATAGAGGGCATGACATGAAAGCTGAGATTATTTGTGAATTTCAGTCTCCAACAGCAACTGAACTGGTGGTGTTGGGAGGAAATTTAAGTGCACAAACTGATCATTGCACGGGCTGGAGTACTAGCACAGCATGCTTAAATATTTAAGATTTATTGTGCTTCCGGTATCAGAATGACTGTGGAGAACGGTGTGTCAAGCACGGAAGCAAACACAATGTATATTTTATTTTGTGCCATTTTACACTGAGATGCTGGAGGTACTCTTTTTTTGCATTTGAACCAGCTTTCTCCTTGCAATTGTGGCTTATTCCTACAGTGAGCAGCAAGGAATAGGGCACTGTGGTACTGAAGGTTCATACTCATTTTATAATGAATGAGCTCTAATGGTAAGGGAGGCTGCTGGAGGGGAATGATGTTTTATTGATATTTATAACATTGTCTTTGAGATGTAAATTTTCAGTGTTTGCATTCCAGAACAAATGGTAAAGACACTTTCAGAGATCAGCAGCAATATAAAAAATGAATGGTAAAAGCAGTACTGACACAAACAACCTCTCACGTGTCCAAGTTGTTCCTGACTTAAATGTATGGAAAAGAGGGTGAGAAATGGTACTGCAGGCACAGGGCAGCCAGAGAGCAGGAAAAGGCCTTGCTTCACCCCTGGGCACTGCAAACAAGTGGTGTGGACACGGCTCCTGGAATGGGAAGGTGGGAAGAAGCTACAGCAACACCTCTCAGATGGTCAGTACTGAAGGGTTTGGGAAAGAAACCCTGTCCTGGCTTCCTGCACCCACGGCTCAGTAAGCAGGAGGAGTGAAGGGCCAGGACACTGGGAAAGCACAGGGAGAAGTGAGATAGTGAGAGTGGAATTGGTGCAAGGGATGGACAAACAGCTGGAGCATGGCTGTGAATATTTTATGTGCTGTGGGATCTGAGAGATCAGCTGTCTCAGATGTAGAAAGGGCTCAAGTCTTCCATATTCTGTCTATTCTGTTAAACTTCTGTCTTTAGGGTAAGCAGAGCAGAACAGAACTCACCTGCCCAAGGCAGGCTCTACATTGCAGATGTTTCTACTGAGCTGCTCTCCTTTGACTACAGAGTCCTGCTAAGCAGCAGCTGCTCTGGGGACATGAGGCTTTTCATCCTAAGCCAGACACCCAAATTTGGTCAGAAACTGTGTGATGTCTCTCCATAAACTGTCCAGAAAGGCCAGACACCAGCATAGTTACAGATATTGGCGTTGTAGATCCTTGAGTGACATCCATCCCGCCACTCCCTTGAGTGTTTTATGCTGGTTTGCAATTTGTTAACCAATAAAAACATTTGGTCTTTAATAACGCAAAAGTAAAACCTCTGCGAAATAATCACATTAATGTTAGAGGGAAAAACGAAAGGTACTTGCACAGCCAAAACACATAATTCTTTAGTGATTTACTTGATTCATGTGATAGAAACTCTGCCTCAAACTCCTACCCAAAGCCACAGCCATAATTTCCCTTGGCACTGCTGTGCTGCCACGGAGCTGTGGCACAGAACAGCACTGTGAAACTGGTAACACCATGTGTGCTTTCCCCAGGACACGTGCCCCACTTCCTCCACCAGGCACACTCCTCTCTGGTTGTGGCTGAGGCCCCTGGCACGGATGAACACTCTCAGATCAGGGGCAGGAACTGTTGTTAATGCTGAGATTTCAGTTTAGGAGATTCTACAGCATGGAAGAAACTCAACATATATACACACAAAAAAACCCCTGAGCTCTGAGGGCTGTAAGATTGCCAAGTTCCAGGAGCTGCTGCTATCTTCTATCTATAAATGAAGAGGGTCTGCTGGTTTTTAAAGATAGCACATATTGGTTTACTATTTTAATTAATCTCTGTGTCTCCTCTCTGACCTGTAGGAAGGGTTTATTCTTCAAATTCAACAATAAACATGGAGAACTGACCAACCTCCTCTTCACCCCCAGTTTAAAGTACAGCACTGCTGCTACAGTTTTAAATTTTACAGGCCTGAGTGATCCTGTGAATTTGAGGTAACTTGCTCTTTTTTTCCAAAAACATTAATAAATCATCAAGTTATTTTTTAGGTATGAAAGTACTTAACAGCATTAATAAAAATTGCAGTCCTAACACAGGATTTGCCTATGCAAACTACTCTTAGGAATTTTTATGTTACCGCACACATTAAAGGCTCACCAGATGCACTTGCTCTTTTATCTTCCCATCCATATTTCATAGATCCTGTAAAACTGACCTTGGTAAAATGCACGTGAGGTTCCCTGATGGAAAAGAGTTGCTCCTCCTTAGAGCATGTTGAAATGCTCCAAAAGAATTGTATTGCTATTCCTTTTACAGGCATGCTCTCATAGAATAATCAGATGAATAAAAAGAAAAAATGTAACTATTATTTTTCAGAATTCCAACTCTACTTTACCTCCTGCTTCTTCATTAGACTGATTGTGCTCCTTCATATCTTCCACATTATCCATGCTTTCCATTTCCTGGGATTTGTTCAGATTACAGTCTGTCAAATCCTCTTGTTCTTCTGGGGAGGAAAAAAAAAAGGGCAAAAAATAATTAACTAGTTATTTTCCAAGAATATTTCCAGGTGATTCCCTCAAAGTTCCTGCACAGTCCCAGCACTGGTGACAGTGCCCATGATGTTATTTCTACGGATGCATTGGTTGCACTTTGGGGAATGATTTTACTTCCCAAAGTCCTGTACCAACACACACCTTGAACACATTTTCAGCTTTTGTTCAGATCTAAATATTCTGGAGGTGTTCTAAATGACAACAGGAATGAAATCCAGTTTATCTAACTCTATCATAGGTGCTCTGACAACTGCTGTGAGCAGGGATGGAGCTCCTTGGAGTAAGGCAAAGGCAGCTCCACTTCGTTCTTTTGGGCAAAATATTAATCATTCTGGCCCTAGGCCAGGAAACTGCTCAGGCACATGTAATCAAGGCCTCTTTGAACCTTCTTGCATTTCTCTGCTTATTCCACGTGTATTTTTAAATATCATCATTATCATGCAGATCAGCATCCCAGAGATCCCAGTCTCTCTCCTTGGAAATAAAGACATATTTTTTGGGTGAAGTGTTTCAAATAAAGCCTGTTTTGTTAACCCCACAATGCAAGCTAGTTCCATTTTATGTGTATTTCTGTAAATTTCAGATCAGTATTTCATTAAAAAGACAGTGTTTTCTTTCAGACATTCTGAGAAATTTTAAAATTTACAGTAATATTGTGAAATTGCTGGTAAATTCTTTAGCCTATTGACAGCTGGATGGTAACACCCCTGATCCTTCTCAAGCAAAATATTACACTGGAGCTGAAAAGAGGCTTGACTTCTTGATTAACAAGAAAGTGAAACACTTGTCAAACTCACTCAGGAGGTTTGTTTTCATATTTTCAGAAATGCAGTCAACCAAGAGAATTGCATTATTCTTGCTTCCCTAATCAAAACTTCCAGCTTTCTCCTGAAAACATTTCCTTTCCTTCTATACAATCTTCTTTCCCATTTTACTATCATTTTCCAATGTGATGTTGAACTTTCACAGTTTTATTTCAACACTAGAATTTACTTTTTTTGCCTTTAATGTCCCTCTTTGTACTTTTGACTCTGTTATGCAGTGTCCTGGGGCCCTAAACCAGCTGCAATTCATGTATTTTTCTCCATTTAAATGTAAAATTGTCAAGAGAGACTGGAAGAACATAACCAAACAGCACAGTACCTGCAGCTATGGGCTGTTCCTGAGGGTTACTGAGGTCCATCCCGGACTGTGAATCTGCAAGACAGAAAAGCAGCCTGAGGTGTATAGTATTCAGAACAGTTCACAACACAGTTGTTACCTTTTTACAAATTCCCATTTTCTTGCCTGAAAGTAAAATTGGAAAAGAAAACATTTCAAAGAAATGAAAACCAAATTAGTATTATGCTTCACTTCTTTATATCCTGAGTATGGGCCTGCACCCAGAAAAGGGATTAAGTATGATTTTCTAACTTCAAAAAGTTATAGAACAGAGTACCTTATGCTTTCGATTTACTCACTGTGTATCCTGTGAGCACAGTACAGCAGTAGTAACTCTGTAGGGAGTTAATTTCTCTAAAGCACAAAGGTATTTTTACATTCCTTTTCCAATACAAAGGGAAACCCCCATTATCTTCACAAGATTTACTTGGTTTTCATGGGAGTGTAAGTCTAATTCCCACTGAGAAATTCCAAAAGGGATCAAATGCTAGGAATTCCAAAAATTTTTCAGAGAACTACCCGTGCAGCCTGGTTTCCCAGCGTGCTGGGGGCTCAGCAGAGCTCTGAAGCTGACACAAGCTGCAGATATTCCCATCTCCCACTCCAGTGCCCAAATTTCAGCTGGTGAGTTGAACTGGAGGCACAGACCTGAGCTGTCCTGTTATGTCTTTACTAAAGGCCTCCCTGCCTAGAGACTTTTTTGATAGGAGGCTGAATTCTTAACACAGACACAGTTACCTGCTTCCTTCCTCTTTTCTTTCCTGTAGCTTTTTCCCCCTCTTTATTTTTTACGTGCCATAAAATCTTTTATCACCTTTGAACCTAAAAAATAATAGTTCCTGGACTGGGAAGATTCCTTCCTGGCAGTTACATAACAGAAACACCCAGGCAGCGGGCATGAGGTGTTAACCACTGGTGACATTTACCCCATAATTATCTGTCTTTACCTCCTCTGCATATGGAACATTTTTGTGGTCTCTGTAACGTTAAAATATAAAGCTCTGGTAACTCTTCAGCAAGGCAGACTGGTATCAGAAGAGGTGTTCCAAAAAAACTGCATGAATAGAGGGTGGGATGATGTGTGCAACAAAATAAAGGCCTTGCATCATAAAGATAGTCACAGAATTAAATGACAATAAGTTTAGACATTTACTGAACCTGTATTTTGAAATAAATGAAAAAGGTCAAGGAACTGTATAGTTATGGCCCTTGCTTTCTCATTTTCATTCTATTGTGCTGGGAAAATTGAGGTATGAAGTAGCAAATGGACCAATTTATACAGCAAATAATGATGAGGAAACATCAGGAAATTCTGGGTAAATAAACAAAAATTTCTCTAATATTGATTTTAACTTTAAACCACAATAATAGCCCAGAGAAACTGTGGCTGCTCCATCCCTAGAAGTGCTCAAGGCCAGGTTGGATGGGGCTTGGAGCAACCTGGTCAAGTGGAAGATGTCCCTGCCCATGGCAGACGGTGGAACTGGATGAATTCTAAGATCTGTTCCAACCCAAAACATGGATGTAATTCCATGAATACAGACACTTAAATTACACAAACCCTTGTAATTCAGCACATAATTAAGTGAAATCTCCTTTATTCTGCAACAATTGATTTTGGATTTAATAGCATTCAGAAAACCTGCACAGTTGCCCCATTTGGGTGATGGGGAGTCAAAGCCCAAGGCTGCAGCCCTAAGGTGCTGTTGAAGCCTCAGCAGCAATTCTGCCTCTCCCTGAGCTCCCAGGAGGTCATGGAAGAAAGAACTAGAACCCCTACATGCTTGCTTCAATTCCAATAATTCTGCATATATTCCTGGATAACTCAATATTTTTAGAAACCATTGGATTGCTCAGGTTTCCCTGGCAGCTTGCTAGAGGACAGCACTGCTCGAGCCCCGTGAGAGCCGAGCAGGACCTGCTCAGCCTCCTCAGACCCTCATCTCCTCCCTGCTGAGATGTTCTCTGTAAATTTATTCATATTTTGTTGAACGCAACAGGTTCATGCCCATGATGGCTGCTGGGCAGGACAACCCTTCAGAAGAGATAACACCACCACACCATAGAATATTTCTCTTCTTACTTGAGAAAGATCACAGGCTTTGCTTCACTTTCAAGCCCCCAACCTCCCCTGACCAGCACCTGGTTTCTTTATGGTATCAGTCTCCAGCCACTTCTTACAGCCTTAGTGGTCTCTTAGTATTTAACCTCAGGTCTCTCCCCTGAGTATCTCAAGCCAGATCCTTCACGGTGACAGGAAAACATGTAGAAAGATTCCATCCCTGATTCTGTACCAATAACTCCATTTTTCTACCAAATGTTCAAAAAAGCACAAGGCAGGAATTCACTTACAGAACACGTTTGTCTTCCCAAGCTTCAAAGAGCTCCACTGGCTGGGGTGCATGGGAAGAGGACACCCGTCTCTGTGAGCTGCAGCCGGGGCACGATGTGCATTTACAAAGCAGAAGTAAAATTCATGTGCTTTCGAAACCAATCCTTGGCCATCCTGTGTTCTACGCCAATGGGCAAAGGGAGCCCAAAATATTCAAATGGCTTGCTAAAAAGGTGCTGTGGTGTTTTAATATGCAACACTATTCATACTTTATCTTGGTATTTGACCAGAACAGTCAATCTGAAATTTAAGCCCCCTTAAATGGATATATTTCAAATCACTGATGACTCTAATATCTTTCTGTCCTTAATACAAAATGGGAGGTATATTTTGAATTATTATAATTTCACCTGTTTGTCCCCAAAGTGAAACCAGAATGCTGCCTTTTCCCTGCCAGCTGCGCTTTTCAACCCAGCAGCATGGGGAAGGGGACAACTTTTAAAATCCCAGCTGCTCTTAGTCCTTCCATCACAGCACATGGAGCAAACATGGGCATTTTCCTTCTCCAAGCCAGTGCCTTCACTATGTACAACACTCAAACCCTTGCACCCCAAGAAGTTTTTCACCTTCAACCCACATTGGACCATTAAGGAGACAAATTCTAGTGGATTTCCCCACTGAATATACTTCTCCAGCAACCACATGGCTTTCTGAAGAAGGCACCTGGGCCAAGTATGCTCTTTATGGGGTAGAATAGAATTTTTTTTCTGCTTTTAAGCACCATGCAGGGCGTGAAACAACGTGGTCATTTTAAGTATACATATTGTTTTGGGAAGAAATCCTGATTAGCAGTGTATAACTAAGGAGATTTTTCTCATACTGTTGCATACGGCCTTCTAAACCCAGCAGAATGATTCAGTGATTCAGTATAGGATGTCCTGAATCATAGAATGGCCTGAGCTGGAAGAGACCCATGAGGACCATCAAAGTCTAACTCCTGATCCAACCTGTTGATCCCAGCCTGGAGATCCCAGCCTGGAGCTGACAGCAGGGCAGTTATTTTGATAGTCACAAAACCAAAGCAGTCATGAAGAGACACAACCAAGTTAACAACAAATTTTGGCTCACACACCTATTCTTGCCAGGGCCTGTTTGCTGCTCTGTGGCCGTTCTGAGCCTCCTCACACTGAGCATGGCAAATCCAGGTCAGCTGTGTTACCCCTGTGCCCTCAGGGCACAGAGATTTTCCCAGGACTCACTGAAACACTCCAGAAAGTTACTGTATCCAGGGATAACACATTACAACACTATTGCACTAACTTCATCCCCAATGCAACAACCGCAGGTACATTAACAGAGCCTCATCGTCCTCAAGTACAGAACCAAAACCTGAAGGATTATTTCCATGTTCACTTTGAGTACACAAGAAATAAAACCCCCAGAAAAAGGACTTCTTAGATAACCTCAGTTGCAGGGAAACCTTGTTTCTTTCTAATCGCAGACTATTCCAGCACACCTCACGATCTTTCCTCTCCCAAAAAGACACTGACCCCAACTTGATCAAGAAAATGATGTTCCATTTTTAAGTGCCCAAGTGCCCTCAAACCCATTCGTTCAAATCATTAGTTGCATCTCTCACACAGCAACATTCTCGATCCAGTCAGATTCAATGAGTGATTATTTACATACAAACAGTTTAAAAGCCTTTAGCAAAGGAGGATGCATTTTTAAATAGGCATCTGCAGCTTGCATAAAATAACGAAGAGACTCAAGTCATTGAGACAGAGCAGAATCTAAACTGGAGCCCGTAAAACATTGAGTTGAAGTAAGAATCTCCACCTTTGAAATAAGAAACCAAGTGATGCTTTGCAAAGCTTCTTTGCCAGAATTGTTAAAAACAGCAGAAATGTTGCTTTTCTTCAACAGAGATTTATTCCACAGCCCAAGATTTATTCCCAGCTTGGTTTTTGACGGCTCTGAATATTATGGGCACGTTTTACAGGTGAAAAGAAAGAAGACAGCCTTGAATTCGTTAAACCCCAGAATACGAACAGCAGATAAAGCACGTTCTAAACCCCAGCTTTATCACGCGCTTTGTGATGCCTCTGAAATTAAACAGAGAGGGAGCAAAAAGCCCCGTTCGTTTCCCGTTTAATTGCTACACGCGATTCGATTTCTCCTCCAGAGCCTGCGATCTATTTGCAGCGAGCGCTGAAGAAGCGGCTGGAAGCCCCCGGGCGGTAGAGCCGCTGCGGGGCCCGGCGGGGCAGAGGGTCCAGGGAAAGAGCGGGGTCGTTTCTCACCTTCCATGCTCCGTTCGCGGCTCCCTGCTCCACCTGCCCGCCCGCGTTCGGGACTGCCGGCGGAGCGCACCGGCCTCGCCTCCCGCCCGTCACCGTGACATCCGGCCCGGCGCTCGGCGGGCGGAGAGCGGCGCCGGGTGGCGGGGAGAGGAGCCGACCCGGTCCCGGTCCCGGTGCCGGGTCCCGGGCTCGCCTGCCTTGGAGCTGCTGCTGGTGCCGCTCGCAGGGGACTCCCGCCCCCAGGGGGGACAGCGGCCGGGCAGGGGAGGCCGATGGCACGGCGCCTGTTTTGGGGGATTGGGGGAGCCCCCAGCTGCTCTCCTCCCAGAATGGGCACACCTCGGACTGTGTGTTAAAGTTAAATGGCTGTGATGAGACTAAACATAACTTAGGTTAAGTGAGATGGTTTTCTTAAGAAAACAGCGTTGCTATTTAGCAGGAAATCAAAGTACAAAGTTCTTCAATAAAAGAAAACAAACATGAATTTCAAAGTCCTCAAATTCCAAAGGGAATTGTTAAATAATGATTTTTGTATGTTTAGTACAGACTCTGATAAGAGGCTCATTCCACCCCGAGCATGAACTGGTCTTTGAGCCACCTGACCTGGTGCAGAATGTCCCTGCTGAGGCAGGGGATAGCACCAGGTGACATTTAGAAGTCCCTGCAGACCCAAAACCAGCTAATGAAGTGAGAAATGAAACTGGGATCTGAGCTCATCACTTGGATGTGAACCCAAAGGCAGCAAGGGCAAATTACCATAGATCAGGAGAGGGATAACAACATGGAAACATGATTCTCCTACTCACTTCCTGTGTGGTGCCAACGGCTGCTTCTTAAACTGTTGCTTTTCCATTGCTTGGAAAAAGATTCTAAAAATAAAATATTTAAAAAAAAAAAAAAAAAAAGTATGTCGCATAATCAAGCAGTTCTTGGTTTTTCCAGATAATCTCTGTAACCCCCTTCCGGAACCATTTAATAATTAGGCAGGTTTCCTGCTCCTACAAACTTTAAGGAAGCCCTGGAATTACTGTGCAGCAATCAGAAACCTCTGGTTTCCATCCCAGGATTATCCATGGCCATTTTCTTGTACTGCCAGACTTGTTCTCTGATTTAAATCTCTACTTTCCCCTCACATTTGCCTTCAGAGAATCAATTGTGTCTTCACTGTTTTTATTTTAAGGGCACAAATCAAACAAGTTTTCCCAGCCTACAAAATGTCCCTATGCTGGTTGTGGCCCTCTTTTGTGTGACCCCAGCTTTGGTTCACTCACCTGAAAGATGAAAGACAGAACTTGTGATTTGCAGCCTCTCCAGAGCCCTGCAAGAGGTTCTGCACCTGACTCTGCACTGCTGGAAATCTCTCTACATATTTCCTAGGATAAAATATTCACCTTTTTAATATCTACTCGCTCCATCATCAAGTTAACAACTGCAGATTTTTTTTTCCTCTTTTATCACTTCCTACTGATAGGGCTTTTATTAAAAAAACCAAACAAACAAACCAACAACAACAACAAAAAAAAAACCAAACCCAAACCAACCAACCAAACAAACAAAAACACACACACAAAACCCCCCAAATGAACAAAAAAAGCTCACCCAAAAACCCCAAAGCCCTAGTAATTCAGGCTTTAAACACAAACATAAATACCTGAATTCACATTCTGTCCTATTCAGTTCTCCCCACAACACTCCCTGTTCTTAAAAATAACCAAATTTTCCCCCCAAGCTTACAAATTTATAATGACAATTTACCAGTCTGGGACTTAGAAATATTGTAGAGTTGAAAATAAATGAGTCATGTGGCTAAAGACACTGACTAAGAGTTTATAAAGAACCAAAACTACAGCCAAAGCTTTACAGTAGAGACACTATTTTATAATAATTAACAAGCTGGGGACTGATGGGCTGTGGAGGACCTGAAATGAGCTATAAACATCCTTAGGAACTGAGGCTGCTGGGGCTGAAATATGACTCGTTTATAGCAGACACGTTACAAACTGAATCATTTTGCCTGCACAGTGTCAGCATGAAATGTTCACTTTGAGTAAAACTGAAAATATTCAGCACATGGGAACGCGGGATTGTCTGAGGTGGTCGCAGTTCTGACCTGCTCAGCAGCTCAAGGACATTAAAAATGAAAACCCTGACATAGTTCTTATACCTTAACCAACCACTTGAGTTAATATGTTAGTCTAAGGAAGAAGAAAGCTTGAGTAAAACTATTTTCCATCAGTAACTTAATACATCCTTTTCCACACTTTTTAAAAAAAATTTCTACCAAATTTTTCTTTTCTTTATTAAAGAAAACTCATAACTTAAGTGGTCTTTTTACATAGAAGCCTTGAGTTAAAACTTTCACAGCTCTTTATAAAAATGACTCTTATTCCCGTGTTGGTTGGTTCCATATTTGTTATGCAGATACTGTGACATCATTTTTGGACACCACCATGGTCTGGAGTGATAAATATGATCTAAGTAGTTAGGATATATATTATTTTGCTAATTTGCAGAGGCTTGGCCACCGTTCCTCTTCTTGAGTGTCTTGGAGTGTGCAGTGTGGTCAAATGCAAGGACCCTCCAATCACTGTCAGTAGTTTCCTGAGTGTTTTTGTATCACCTTCTCTAGAAACAAAAGTTACATATTTAAAAGCTTCGAAGCCATAGCAAGTTTTCCAAAATGTGTAACAAACTTGGCAGTGATACTGTGGCATTTGGATTTATTTTTGAGCCAATAGGTTATGCCCAGCGCTTACTTTCAGTCACAGCAAGTGGCAGAATCACCAAATCCCAGAGGAGTTAGGGTTGGAAGGGACTTTAAAAACCGTTCAGTTCCACACCTATCGTGGGCAGGGACACCTTTCACTATCCCAGGTTGCTCCAAGCCCCATCCAACCTGGCCTTGGACATCTTCTGGGACAACTTCCCAGGTAAATCCATTCCAGACCCTCACCCCCTTCACAGGGATGAATTTCTTCCCAATACCCAGTTTAAATCTCCCATTTTTAGTTTGAAACCGTTCCCCTTGTCCTATCACTCTAGACCCTTGTACAAAATCCCTCTCCAGCTCTCTTGCAGCCTTTTAAGCACTAAAAGGGATATAGTTTGCTATTAAGCAGAAAAAAATACATGTCCCGTAATGACTTTCTCCAGAAACCTGCAGCTGGAGAACACCCAGTACTCACAGCCCCTACGGAGGAAAAGCCACAGTTCTTACTTTCAGTCTTTCTCACAGCAAGTGACAGAATCACAGAATGGTTTGGCTTTGAAGGAACTTTGAAGCCCCTCCAGTTCCCCCCAGCCCCTGCCATGAGCAGGGACACCTTACATAGCCCAGGGCAGGTTCAGCACTGATAGACACAGCCATGACGAAGCCTCTTCCCCCCTCCTCCCCCTGTACTTCCCTCTCCTTGTCCCACAGCCAGAGAAACCACATTAGAGTCAAAAACACAGCTCACTGCGCACTGTGGAGGAGCGATGTGGGGCTGAAGGGTGACAACGGGCGCGGGGGCGGGGGGGGTGGCCGGGGGCCGTCCTTCACTACCAAGCGCCTCACGGGCCTGAAAGCGAGAAAATTAAAAAAACAAAAACCAAAAACCAAAATACTGTTTAAAAAGCTCACTGGAGTGCGGGCGAGGAAGCAGAATGTTTTAAGAACAGTATAAAAAGCAGCGGGTGTGGGCGAGGGAGCGGAGAAGGAGAGAGGGACCCCGGCGGGGACACCCCCCCTTCCCGCCCTCAGCCCTGAGGGGAGGAAAAAGGGCGGGAAGCGCCGGGCGCGCGCGGGGCTGGAGGCGGGGGGAGGGGGGGCCGTTAGCGCCCCCTCGCGCCCGCGGCGGCCGTTGTGAGGGGCGGCGGCAGGATGGCGGGGGGCGGCGGGCGGCCCCGCTGCCCCCCGGGCGCTCTCCTGGCCATGGCGGCCGTGGTGGTGGCGGCGGGATGGGGTGAGCGGGACTAGGGGTGGGAAGGAGCTGCAAGGCTGTGTTGGCGTGAGGCCCGTCCCCTCGGAGGGTGGCAGAGGGGATCGGGGCCCGTCCATGGGTCCCGCTCTGCTGAGGAGGGGGTCGCCCCACAGAACCTTCCTTGGGAGTGGGAGATGAAGCCCCTGTAGAGGGGACAGAGTGGGCTCCAGTGACATCCAATCGGTGGGTCCTGCTCTACAGGAGAGGACAGGTGTCCCCATAGAACATTCCCTTAGAGCGGGTGATGAAGCTCCTTAAGAGGGGACAGGGAGATGAAGCCCCTTGAGAGGGGTTGGCATAAGCTCCAATGACACCGCACTGTCCCCCAGACCCAACCCTGTGACACAACAGTCAGGCAGGGCTACCCCAGTGTGCTCATGGCCTGGAAAGAAAACCTGATTTCTAATAATTTTCCCCTCTCCTGGGCAGTCTCATCACCAGAAACCTTTGTGCCCAACACCAGTCTGCTGTTTTCCATAAGGGAAAAGACTGAGAGATCCCTGCCCTGTGTGTCCTCAGGGTCACCCTGAGGAGCCTTCACTTTACAGTCAGATTTTATATTTCAGTGGCTTTTTTTAAAGAGAAAGGCTCATCTGGTCTAGAATCTGCTACATCCAGCCAGGCTTTCAACCTGGGCACTAAAACAGTTAAAAAGTGACAAGTCAGAAACAAGGGCTCGTGCTTATTGCTAAGAAAAAAGTGTAGGGAAAAAAGAAAAGTAAGACAAAAGAAAAAATATTAGGCAAAATCCCCTCCAGGGTGAAATAAAGTATTAAAACCACACATTTAGATTGATCTCTAATATTCCAATTACTTTTCCCTACAGTGAGAGCAGAACCGAAGGGAGAACAATCTATTGAACTAATTGGAAAGAACGAGGTTTATGGTGACACCAGGCATGAAGGTAACCTTGCTCATTTTTTTATCTATATTCAGTTTTTACTGAAATTTGGGGGTTTAAGCCCAGGGATCATTATGTAGCACCAGTACACGTTGAAGTGACACAGCCTTGCATGCACAAGAACAAGGGAAAAGGGGATGGCGATGGAAGTACATTTGTCCCACAGTGCTGCTGGAAGCCCTGATGAAAATTTAACATCTAAAATAAGGTCTCACTCAAAAATCTGGTGCTTTTTGTGCCCCTGCACCACAGTTTGTGTGTGGGGCACAAGTGTCTGCCTCACGCAGTCAGCACCAGCCACACTATGGACAGTTCCAGGACATTAGTTAAGAACAAATGGAGATTAATCTTTAATCTTATGCTTTGCAAGTCCAAATGTGAAAAATACACTTTAAATACATTTTTCAATGAGGTGAGTTTTTTGTTTTGTTTTGTGGGGGCTTTTTTTTGTTTGTGGAAGTTGTTTTGGTTTTGGGTTTTTTTTTTGTTGTTGTTTGTTTTTGTGTGTTTGGGGTTTTTTCCTTGTTTTTCTTTGAGTTTTTTTTTTGGTCAGTTTTTTGTTGTTTTTTAATTTGTTTGTTTGGAGTTTTGTTTTGGGTTTTGTTTGTTTGTTTGTTTGTTTGTTTGTTTGTTTGTTTGTGGGGTTTTGTGGGTTTGGGTTTGGTTTGGTTTTGGTTTTGTTTGGGGTTTTTTTTTGTTATTTTATTCAATACCAGTACTTTACATCATTTGCCTGATTCTGTATTGCAGTGAATGTGTATGTTAAGGTGTTCGCAAACAGCCCATTTCTGGTCTGTATGGATTTGGCTCTTTCTCAAGAAAAAATAATAGATCCCAACTATTTGTGGATTGGTCCAGATGGAAGAGATTTAGAAGGTTAGTTCAGACTAAAAAAATCACATACATTCCTTGTTTCTATTCCCACACCCCTGCAATAGGATGTTCCCCTTTGCCAGTTTTTTCCATGAGTTCTGACATTAAACTCTGTTTCTCTTCTCCCTCTAAAAGTTCCAAATACTTGAGCTAAAAGGAAACTTGCAGTAAATCCTAAAAGTCATAAATTTTCAATTGTTTCAAGCTAACATGAATCAGTGTCATTATGCACAGGAGCAAGATTTCATCTTCAAATGTTCTAAATGGATCAGAAAGTGGGCATTTCCAGTAATCTAATATTTCTATTTTAGGGCAAAGATATGTGAATCTGACGGAGACAGGGAAGCTGATGGTTATGGATTTCAGGGAGTCAATGTCTGGTGCCTACACTTGTACTCTCTCCCACAAAGTCATCGAAACAACAACACAGGAAGAAACAGAAATGGTTGAGGCCTATAAATTCATGGTTTATGGTGAGATTGCTAAGTTAGGAGTAAGCACATGGCCTTTTCAGATTGGTGGGTTTGTGAAGTTCATGTTTATTGCAAGGCTTGATTTTAAAAAAACCCAAATAATTCGTTAAAATTTTATCCCAGAATAGAAAACAAAATTTTACACATGCACCCTCTCAAGCTTTTGGAAGAAGTTTAATATTACTGCTCCCAAGAATATATGGCAATAAAATCATCTCTCCCCTTTTTAGGAGCAGAATCAAGCACAAGAATTCCAGAGTTATCTGGGACTTGCACTCTAGCCTCTTCTACCGCTTGTAACCACTGTTCACCAACTTTACCTTCCCACTCACAACATAATATCCCAAAAATGCTTGAGAAACACTGACTTTTAGAATAATAATAATAAACATTTACTGCTATACCGTAATTGCATAGAATTGGCACAATCCCAACCCATTTCAGACACACCATTTTGCAGACACACTGGTTCTGCATCATTTTGGTATTTATCTCCTTTTTGTTTTTATTATTTGGGAACAGAGTGCCCGATAAGGACATAAATTTCTGTATACTTCAGATTAAAATGTCTCTTACTATTGAGTCAGCTCTGGCAAGGACAAATGTGTTGTGACATCATTAATGACTACACTTTATTTATTTAATTACTTTTGAGTAAAAGTCCATATTTCAGACACAAAGAACTGATAATCTGACTAAGATTCACTCTGTGATTACAGCCCAGATTCACACCCAAGCTATTTCCTCCCAGCCTACAGGGAAGCTGACCATGCCTATCAGGTGTCTGTTCGCTTTAGCACAACGCATTGCAGGCTGAAAACCAACGCCTTGTTCTTCGAGAAATTAATCAAAATCCTCAACAGCACCATCTCCCACCTGACCTGTCACATCACAAAGTCGTCCTACAAGTGCCACTCTATCAGGACACCAAAGAACGGCCTCCAGCATGAGCTATTTGTTAATTTTCAAGGTAACTGATTTCGCTGCTTGTTTGGGAGGGATCATTTATTATTATAAACAACTTGTGAGTTCTATAAAAAACTTCTGAAATACCGCAGTCAAGAGCACCTCCAAAAGTTGTTCCTTTTTTTTTTTTTTGAGTCCCTGTATTTCTTTTTGTTACCCACAGGTGGAGCTAAAACGCAGTTTTTATGTTAAATTTAGTGTCCAACATTTTGCAATCTGAGCAAAAGCAGTTATTACCAAGGTTAGAGAGGATTGCTGGAAGGAGACAGCCCATAAGATGCCCTAATGTAACTGCCACATTTAGGTTTGCAGTATTTGATGTTTAGTAAGTCTGAGACCCCTCTGGTTTTAGAATCATGGAAAGGTTTGGGTTGGAAGGGACCTTAAAGCTCCTTCAGTTCCACCCTGCCATAGGCAAGGACTCCTTCCACTGCACCAGCTTGCTCCATGTATTGGTTGACCTCTGACTCTTACCAGAACAAAGGAAGGAACTGGACAGAAACCACCAGGACCTAATCTATTTATTTTCCCTTTTTACATGGATCTTTTTTCCTCCATCCACAGTCAATCCATTTGCACCAGGGTGGGAAGAAGTTTGCCACAAAGTTCCTCATGACTGTGAAGATGTCACAAACAGGAAAGTGCGACAGGTTCTGTGTCAGTCACTTCATGTCTTCTCTGCCCCTTTAACACCCACCTCTGCCTTAGCTCCTGCTGATGTGACTGGTAGTAATCCATCTTTACCCAGATTTTGTGGGATTAATATTGTAAATGACGATTCATGGATTTAAAATAATTCCATTCAGGAAGAAAAATGGGTTTAAAAGTCGAATTGATGCAAATAGCTTTAAAAAACAGTTAAAAAATTAGGCTCATTACTTGGTTTGTATTTGCTTCTAATAATAAAGAAGGATAAATATTATCATTTTTGTTGGTATATTGAACTTCCAGTCCTCTAAATGAAATCTTTAATTTATGATTTGGTCAATGGAATGCAATTTAAAGTAAATCCACTGTAGCCAATTTCTAAAATCTGTTCTCTCTGCCTTCTAAATATTAAATCCTGGGATCAGCTCTCATCCTAGCTCCCATTCCAGGCCCCCTGAAGCCAAGGAAAATTCCCAGTTAAGGTGACGAGTCACTGAGTGTGGAAATCAAGACTATAAAATATTTCCTGATATTTTTAAATCAACAAAAATCAACCAGCTATGTTTTTATTCTCCCAATACTTCTGAATTTTAGGCAGCAGAGCGAATTGGAAAATTTTTCTATCAGCTGAGGCAAATTTTGAAGTACGAGCTTCATGTTGTTCCTACAATACATTACGTGGACAAGAGCTTCTCCATGACTCCCATCGACAGCTGTCGGCCAGGTTTTGGGAAAAACCACCACACCCACCAGAACTGTGCCAGCTGCTGCGGTAAATATAAAATACATGGATTTAAATATAGTTCATTGATTTAAATATAGCTGATTAGTGCTGGGCACAGAGCTCTGGGGGGGATTAGAGAAATATTGGGGTCAAAAGCAGGGATATTTCTGTTCATCCTTTGGGAAGACATTCGCATGGTAGATTTAAAATAATGATAGGAAATGAGCCAGTGGAGCATCTCAGGGCACTCAGGGGTGTAGCTGCATTTCCAAGCAAAGTAGAAGCAGTGCAGTGGGTTTTTTTCCTTCCAGGTCACTGGTGAGTGACAATCCTCAGCATCCACAGCACATAAGAAGTAATTCCCTCATTGGAAGTGCTGCTAAAAATCTCTCTGCTGATTTTTCAAGTTCTTTTTCATCACCTGCTGCATGTTGTAGAGTTGGGGGGGATTTAGCCAGAGGCTCACGGAGCTCTGGAAAGGCAGGAGCTCCCACAGGGCACTGGGAAGGCTCACGGGGGTGTGTGATAACCCCCTAAGGCAGGGGAAAACCAGCTGGAACCCCGACTTTGTTCTCTTCACAGTGGTTTGTGGTCCTGGAACTTACAGTCCTAACAACGAGGTGACGTGTCGGACCTGTGCCAGGGCTCAAGCCAGAATGTACGGAGCAATATCCTGCTAATTAAACTGGCAGAGACTGGAAAACCAAAGAGCAGCTGTGAAAGAATTCTTGGTGTTGTGGTGTTCTTTTCATTTTAGCTGCCAATCCTGGAATCCTCCATTCCCTTTGGAACAAAACATCCTCATTCATGCACCCCTAGGTTTTCCTGTATTCAGGGACCCCTTAGACTGGAAAAAGCATGGCTTAAAACACAGTGTTCATGCAAGGAAAAGTAAATAAATGGGAAAAAAAGGAAGTTTGTCACGTGGCTTAGTGCAGAGTGTTTCTTGGTGGTGACACCAGACACGCCACAGCTTTGTGCTGCTCAGAGCACACAAAGGAGCTACAAACAATTCCAGGCAGGATGGCAGGTGGCTGTGGTGGAGTTATGTGCCAGACTGGCATATGCCAAAATCTCTGTGAGGAATATCTAGCAGATATTAACAGAAGTATTTGTTCTTTGATATTTAAAAGCATTACATTCCCCCCTGCTTTATTTTTCCACATTTCTTTCTCTGCTTCGGAATATTCCAGCCCAGACATGAGGAGAAAGGAAAATCAGTTCTCCAAGACAGAAGAGAGGGTGTGTCATAAATTACACAGCCCAGCATTCAGGAGGATTAAGGACCCAGGTTATGATTCTCTCCTTGTCCCCAGAATAAAGAGGGAACATTCCAGAGGGAAGCAGAGAGTCTGCAGAGCCTCTTCCACCTCCTCCTGCTGCATCTTCCCCTTCAGCTGCATCAAACCCTCACGCAGGGCCCGGCTGGCCCCAGGTGCTGTACGAACAGATGATCCTCTTACACCAGCTGTAAATTCCTGACGAGTTCACCGGATGATGCAAATTGCCAAAGCACTGAGCTAATGGGAACGTTTTCTTCCCAGAAAAACCTCACCCCGACCCACTTTGGAAAGTTAGCTGCTGGATCTGCAGCGATCCATCACCCTGCTCACAGAGCATTGTGAGTGAGGATTATTTGACCCACTACCAAGAGCTTCATATGTAACTCAAACTGCCTCCCAGCCCCAGCACGGGCCCTGGAGCGGATGAGCCTCCCATGGCAGAGCTTTTGGAAGATGGGCTTTTGGAGCTTCTTTCTAAGCTATTCCCTGTGGGAGTTTCTACCTCCAGACTCACTTCCTCAAGGGACATCAGAGAACTCACTCTGTGCACACACACTGAGCCTTGGAAAGTGGTGCTCAGCTTTTCATCCTTTCTTTCACAAAGCAGGACTAAGTCAAGCAAAAGAAGCATCTCCCACTCAACAACCCCAACTTCTTGCAGCATCTCGAAATTCCTTGGTGGGTATTCATCCAAAAATCCACCCGATTCAACCCACTTTAACTTATCCACTGTGACAGGAACACAGCAGGAGATGGCACGGGCACAGACCCCGCTCCAAGCTTTTCAGAGTCATTACTTATTAAATACTGAGGAATAAAGTGTGCTGTAATGAGCATTTCCACTGCCCTTGGGCTGATTATCCTTGCTGCCAACTGGACACTGCACACGGCTCAGGCTTAGACAGATGAAGCAGCCGGGCTCGGCGGTGCTGCTGGTTCTCTTGGCCTATTTCAGCAGGAGGAAATGCCACATGCATCAATTATGAGGGAAAAAAGCAATAAGTATATACTAAGTGCCGTGGAGAGTCACAAATGAACTGTATTCCCTCTTCCTCCTAAAAGCTCTTACAGCACCTCTACATCTTCAGTGGGCCCCAAAGTGAATGGGAAAATTGAAGTTGGATATAGGGAGGAAATCCTTCCCTGTGAGGGGGGGAGGCCCTGGCACAGGCTGCCCAGAGAAGTGGTGGTTGCCCCATCCCTGGAAGTGTCCAAGGCTGGGCTGGATGGGGTTTGGAGCAGCCTGGGATAAGGGATGTTATCCCTACCCATGGCAGGGGTGGGACTGATGAGTTTTAAGGTCCCTTCCACCCAAACCGTCCTGGAATTGTATGATTCTGAAAGTAGAAAAACGGCTCAAATATTTTAGTATCACATTGCAAAGGAGTTTGTGTCAGTAATTCTGCAGAGACTCATGAAAACCTGACAGGAAGTGGCTTCCCTTTGACCTTTTCTGTGTGAAAATCCTCTGCATCCAGCCAGAGCTCGGCACCTGGGACAGCAGCTGAGCCTTTCACCATTCCTCACACCTCTCTCTTCCCTGTCACACATCCAGATTTACAAATCCCTGTGATCAGCTCTCACCTCAACTGTTCTCATCCCTCTCTACCTCCCACAGCTGCAGCAGCTCATGAGGAACTGCAAGATCCTTCCTCACTGCTTTAAGCCCTCCTCAAATCCTCCTCTTCTGCTTGGCTCTGGCTTTACAGGAGGAATCACAGAAACCTGGGCTGTGCCTGGTGGTCTTGGTGAGGTGGAGAACTCCACCACCCCTGTGAGGCTCAGTCCTTTGATCCCCAACTTTAACCTGCCCTGGTCCCACAGCTCCAGCCTCGCTCTGTGCCAAGGACCATCACAACACCTTGAGAACACTGAGGAGTCCTCACAAATAATAAATTTAGAACTTCAAACTTCCTGTGCCCTTCCCCACACAGCCCTCTGGGATCTCAGCATGTACTGACAGCGCATGAGAGCTTTGAAACATCCACAAATGGCAAAAATAACAGGAATAATCTGCCAGCTGGAAGCTGCAGCCCATTGTTTTCCCATCAGAGCTGCCTGGAACAACCCACTTGAGAAACACTTAAGGAACACTTGTTCAAACATTCACTGCAGAGCTGCGAGCAGTGACAGGACACATCCATCGGGTGACAGTGACACCTCTGCTCCAGTGGGAAAGTCATCTTGTAATTCCCTGCAGCAGCTTTATTAACCCACAACCGAGACTTCCCTCTAAATTTAAGCCAAGAGGAGTTGAAGGAGCCACAGACCTGACCAGGACACAACTCATAGCCCCTGCTAACAAGTGGTAAAGGAGAGGGGCTGTGAGGAGCAGGCAGAGCAGGTGCCTTGGGATTGGCACATGCCAGGGACTCCTCACACCTGGGGTGGGTGTGGTGCAGCCCTGGCTAATCCATCCCCCAGGAATTCCTCCAAGGACCCTTGTAGGAACCATTTTGGTGGAAAGTTGCTTGAAAACAAAGCTTGACCAAGAGTCGAGGGAGTTCCGAGAGTGTCCAAGTGGCACTGCAGGTGCCACAACCACAGGTTCCCAGTGCTTCCATAGGAGGATGGACATGAGCCCCAAATAACAGATGCTGATGGCCCTGGGTCTCCTGAGACGGGAAAAATACCTGGAAATACGACATTTCCCTTTGAGAGGGAAAACTTTGAGGGTCAGGCAATTTTATTAACTTGTACAACTTCATCTGAAAAGAACAGCTGTTGGAAAATGATCCCTGGACTCAGCCATGCCTGCCTTGAACGAGTGATGAGAAGGAAAATCACCAGGGAGTGCGGAGGGGAGCGTGCGGCTGGCTGAACTGCCGAGCTCTCAACCACAGGCACAGGAAGTGTTACTGTGATTTTTAGCTCTGCTTCACTTTCCTACCCACTGAAATTAAATTTTCTCCTGCCCAAGTCCAGTGACCACACAATGTGCCCAGCAGCCTTCCTAGAACCACCGGTATCATTGGATTAATGAGTCCTGGGCAGGCAGTGAACAAGGATGATTCATTATTGGCAGCAATGCAGCTGTACATGGATTTTTTGGGGGTGAAAAGAAATAAATAAGGTCCCTGAATGAAAGGCGGGTGATGAAGTGTAGCCTGGCTTTAATCCCAGTATAATCACTGCCATCACTCCTAATTATTGATAAATATTTTTCTAATTGTGGAAATTAAACAATTAGGCGTCCTTCCTTCCCTCTTGGAAATCTAATCAGTTCAAAGTCCAGGATGCAGACTGGGGCTGCCGCAGCAGAACACGCTTCACTCATGGGCTGGAGAGAACAGGTTTTCTCCCAAAACTTTCTCCCAAACTGCCCCCAAAGCCTCCCCTGCCTCAGCCCTGCTGCTGGGAGGACAGACCCACGGGCAGAGTGTCCACTGGCATTGGATATGCTGGGGGGTTCCCAGGAGTACTGCTCCATCCCTGTGCTCCCAAGGGATTTCAGGGCCAAACAGGCAAAGATTTGTCCCCACCAAGAGGATTCGGGTCATGGATCTTGCCCCAGTGACACATTTTACTCCATCCTGGCGAGGAGAACAGGCCATTAAAGACCGGGTGGGCAGAGCTCCTTGGAAGTTAATAACGGAGATTTACCGGCGTGCTGGAACGCACAGAAGGAGGTCACGCTGTTAATTCTCCCGCTGCTGATCCCTGCAGATAAATCTACATCAGGAAACGAATTACCCAGAGAGGGGTATTAAAAGGGATGATTCTAATTCCTCACTGAAGGAGAAGTGTTGCCTCTAACAGTGAGGCCCTTTCACCCACCGTGCTGAGTGCTGGCTCCTGCTCCCAGCAGGATGTGGCCCATAGCACCTCGCAACTGGAATGAGAAAAATCCCTCCTTGTGATTTAAACCAACTGGCAGGCTGTGCCCCCCTGCTCCTGAGACCCCCCAACATCCCAGTTTGGCCGCAGCACCTCTGGGAAAGAGCCCCATAAACCCATTTTTCTGTTCTTCCCCATTCCCTGCCACGCCTGATCAAATATCTGAAAGTAGTGACAGCCCAAATCCAACATAATTCCATCCATCCCAGACCAAGTTACCTTCCCAAAGCTTACTGCAGATTTTTGCTAGGTTTCTTATGTATTTTATCCCCCTGTACACCCACACGGGCCAGTGGCTGTTCCACATCCAGACAAACTCCTGGAATCCACTTCCTTTCCCTGCGCTCATCAGTGTGGGCTGTAATGAGCCTGATGGTTTCCATCCAAATAATTCCACTGACAGGATCCAGAGCAGGGCTGAGCCTGGGGGACTCAGTGTCATCCAGCCCCATGAGAGGGGACACCGGCAGGGCTCCAGGGAGCCATGACCCCACGGACAGGGTGGCAGCTGGGGCCACATGTCCTGTGTGTCCCCCAGCCCTCCCCAGCTGCTCCCGAAGCCGCGGGAGGAGGATCCCCAGGGAGTGACCAGAGCGGGGGACGGCAGCCATCTGCTCCAGAGCCTGGGGTCTGTGTCTGGAGACAGCCGAGTGACAAACAAGGTTAATGTCCCACGAGCAGGAACTGTCACTCTGTGTTAGGGCCCAGGTTTCACCTTCCATGGCACAACACTCCAGCATGGATCACACGGGAAGAGGCGTCGGCAAAGCAGGATGGGGCTGTGACCACAGAGGCCTCTCATGGGACCAGTGGGGCTGTGGTGTTGGAAGGGCTTGTCCCTCCCGGCCCCCATGATCCTCCCCATGAGCCATGCAATGCCAGGGGCTGCCCCGGTGGGGACAGGAGGGCAGGGAGCAGAGCAGAGCGCTGGGAAACCACAGGGTCCTGGGTGACGTGGGGACCGGCACCGTGCCAGCGACCTGAGCCGAGCCACGGGCGTTCATTATTGAAGGCTGGGGCAGGGTTACCGCAGGGACGGGTGTCCTGTTTCTGCAAGCGCCTGCCCAGAGAGACATCGACTGTCACGGGCACCTCCATTCTTCGTTTTCAGCCACAATGTCACCAGGGCCTGGTGATCCACAGACACAGACACACACCAGCACACGCCAGCCACTGGCTCCAAAGTAAAAGCCAAATTTATTGTCGTATAAAGTAAGAACTAAAAGGTCCCTTAACCCAACCACGGACACGTTGGGTGGTCCTGGCATCCCCCACGCTGCAGGCACAAGTGGTGGCCTGGGGAGAGCAGCCTGGGAGGGGTCAGTCAGGCCCCCCCCAGCCCTTTTTCTCCTCAATCGGTTGTAGAGGGGGAAGGAGCTGCCGTGGAGCTGCGGGGATGCTCAGATGGGAGCTGGTGCCGAGGTGTTTGTGCGTTGCAGAGCTCCTGTTCTGTGCTGGAATTAGGCACTTGTGGAAGGGCGCAGGCCCTGCTTCTGGCCAGCTCCGTCCCACGGCTCCCACTGGCACCAGGGCACGGGGGACAGGCACCAGCCAGGGCCGGAGACCTGCCTGCACCAGAACGTGCTGCCCACACCAGGAGCTGAGGCCGGGCCTGGCAACCAGGCAGCTCTGGCCTGGTACAGAGGAGGTTCAAGCAGCTTTGGTTGGTACTCTTGGTGAATTAAGGCAATTTAACATTGGATGGTTTAAAAAAAGGCCAAAACCAGCAAAACCGGCTGTCCCAGAGGGCAGACATGCAGGTGGAAGAGTCTGCGTCTGCCCTGGCTTTGCTCTGAGCTGCCACTTGGACTCTGCATGGCCAAATGTGGGCACTGACCCCTGCCTGTGCCAGCCCTGTGCCCAGCATCGCCTCCACCACTGCCGCCAGGAACATGCAGCCCAATACCGGAAGCATCAAGAAGGGATTTCGGGGCATTTTTAGGGGAGCTTCAGGCTCCTGACAGCAGTGCAGGAGTGGGGAGAGGGCGGAGGAGCCGTGGCAGCTCCCTCCATCCCTCTTCCCATCACAGTGACCGGTCAGCAGCTTGCGAGGTGGGAGCTCCCCTCCGGCAGCGATGGGAGCAGATGGTGCTGGAAAAACCCTCCCACGCAGTCCCTGGGAGCAGCGATGGGAAACTGCTCCCCCAGCATTGCAGCAGGGCTGGACCCACTGCCAGGACCCCTCTGCTCCCCTCCATCAGCACCCATATCCCCTGGCAGCCCCAAAGGGCTCTGCCCCAGGGAGTTCATTCCCCGTTTGGGTCTCATTCCCCACACTCCGAGGGGGAAGGCACTGGGTTTGCCCATCAGTGACCCTGTCTCTCAATGGGGTCCCCCACAGCCCTTGCCCCACCTGGCCTGGGGGTGCTGGGAAAGGAGCAGGGAGATGAAAGGGGAGATGGGGCAGCACCAACTGCTGTGTCCCCACCTCTTGGTCCCACTGGCTGCGGTCACAGCCTGTGACCATTCGGGGCCAGTGACCTGGCAGGGCACTGGCCTTACAGCCACACTGCTCCTCCCCACTGCCCTCCCAGCAGGGAGCCACGCCTAGGCTGCCCTGGGCTACCACATCATCTCTTGGGCAGCCGAGGGGGAGCCAGGGAGGGATGAAAACACCAATTCCATTAGTGCCCCAAGGGATCTCGGCAAAGGAAATATAAAAAGTTTTAGATGAAGTCCAAATGTCCACGTCAGTCAGAACAATGGCCGCATGCCAGAGGGATGCTCTGGGTCATTCCAGTCCTCCATAATTTGGGAGGATGCTGTGGATCCTCCATGCTCATGGCTGATATCCATCGCTGACCTCAGCCACCAGAGCCAAGGACTCATCAGCCGTGGCTGCTGCTGCCAGGAGGGGAACCGAACAAATCCGTGAGTATCTCTGTGTGATGTCGGTGTCTGGTGACAGCTCCTGCAGCTGTGGTGGGCCCCTGGAGCGGCCAATCCCCAGTTCCACACATCCCCATGTCCCACAGGATGCTGGTTCTCACACCACAGTGCTGATGGTGGACGACTCCTCTGATCGCCGCTGTTTGCTGGGCAGTGACTTGAGATATTCCAGGTGCCGCCGGGCGTCCTCCTGGTTCTGCCGCACGTAGTAGACCAAGTAGGAGATCACCATGGCGAACCAGCCGAACATGGTGACCAGCATGGCGATGTCCGTGGTCTTCTTGTACACGTTGCAGAAGTCTGTGTCGGCAATGACTTGCAGGAAAGCTTTGCCGATGTGCTCCTCCTGCGTGGAGGAGTCGCACACGATGCCCCCTGAAGAGTCAGCTGCCAGCTCCACGGCATGGATCAGCTCCTGCAGCCGACAGTCACACAGCCATGGGTTGTTGGACAGGTTCACCTTGGCCTTCAGGTTGCTGAAGGCATCTTTGCTGACTGACACCAGCCTGTTGGAAGACAAGTCCAGAGAGTGCAGGTGCTCTGCCAGGCCCCGGAAAGCCCCACTTTCGACTCTGGCGATGGCGTTGTGGGACAGATCCAGCTCCAGCAGGAGTGGCAGGTCCCGGAAAGCATCACGAGGGAGGAAGGGGATTTGGTTGGAGTCCAGGTAGAGCTTGTTGGTGTCGTTGGGGATGTCTCTGGGGACTTCGGTCAGCTGAGCATTGCTGCAGCGAAAGGTCTTCAGGCCCTCCTCTTCCGAGGGGTAACAGCCCTTGGGGAAGGCAGCAGCCAGATGGAGACAGGAGCCCAGGAGGAAGAGGAGGAGGAGGAAAAGGCTCTGCAGGAGCAGTCCCATGGTGATGGGGCGGAGGAGAACCTGCTGTGCCACAGGCATGGCGCTGCACTGCCTTCCTCACACCCACAGTGGCTTCAGCTGAACTTGGCACATCTGAGACAGGGACAGCAAGGGGACAGTGTCAGGCCAGGGGGCACGGGGCAGAACTGTCCCTGTGCTGGCTGTGAGCATCACACCTGAGCCCTGGGACAGGGACAGGGATGGGGGCCGGGACAGCCGTCACGGCTCACACCTTCCCCCATGCCCGGCCATCACCTCACTCCAGGCTCCTGCGTGGCAGGATCAGGCCCCAGGGGCTGGGCACGTCTCCTGCGCCGGCAGCTGTGTTGTAACAACCGGAGACGCTCGGGCTGAGCCAGAGGTGGGGTGAGCTCCCGCCCTGCCAAGGTCACGGCGCCGCGACCGCTGCTCGCAGGAGGCCGACGCATCCTGCGGCGCTCGGAGGAGGCACCAGAGCGAGCCCCGGCTCCGGGCGAGCGGCCGCTGCAGGCGGCCCCCGGGGAATGCCACGGAAAACATGAGCAGGCAGCGGCTCAGCAGGTTCCCGCTCCCGGCTGCGCTCTCCGGGAGCGCCCGGGGCACACGCGGACATGGGACGGGTTTTCTGCTTTCGAGGGGACGGGAACAGGTGGGCGCTGGGCGCTGCTGTGCCCTGCCCGCTGCCACTCCACCGTGGGGTCGGGCTGCTCACACCACCCCGTAACCATGGGCCCCATCCAGCCCTTGATTCCGGAGGGGAAAAGCGTCAGCAGGAAAGAAACAAAAACAGAGAAAGGAAATTCACTGGAGCTGAGCGTGCAACGAGTTCCCAGGGTGGTGGCAGCAGATAAGGGCCGTGTCCGAGCGCCCCGAGCTCTGCCCGGCTCTTCCAGCCCTGGGTCCTACCTCGTCCAGGGGTCCCAGCTGGTCCCTGTGCCGGCCGTGGCAGTGGAGCTCTGGAGGCAGGACCCAGGTGCTCTCCCACCATCCCAGTCAAAGCCACTGGCGCTAAGAGGCGCCTGTGGCACCCGGTCAGGCAGAGCTCAGTGCTGCGGGAGCCCCGTGCTGTGCCACCAGCAAAGCTGCCTGCTGGTCCCACTGCCCCCCAGCTGGGAGCACCCCAATACCCAAAATCCGCTTCGGGGTGCTGGCCGGGGCTCCTCTGTGTGGTGCAGAGGTGTGGTGGCCCCCACAGCACAGGTAGGTGAGCACCGAGTGCTGGGCACTGTCACACAGCCCTGCCACGCCAAACACCCCAAGGTCACACCTGTGCAGAGCCGACCCCTGCACTGCCGGAGCCCCGGGGGGATCCAGGAGGGTCCTGAGCAGGAACCATGGCTCGGGCACGCCAAGGGCACCGGGACCACGGAGCCTCACACTGCACCAGCCCCCCAAGTCTTCCGGAGGTAACCTGGGACAAACACAACCCGTTGGTACCTTCTTCCCGCTGCCCGGGAAACCACCGGAACGAGCCGGGACCCGGTGTCCCGGGAGGGGGCTGCTTCCTCCACGGGACCGGGACAGCCCTGCGGGAGGGATGCGGACCAGACACCGCAGCGAGGACAGCCAGCCATCCCCTGCCCCACCGCGGGTTTCCCAGCCCACAGCAGGGCGCGGGGGTCCTCAGCCCGACCCCGGGGGTCGCCGCCAGCCCCGGGAAATGCCATTGAGGAGCCGAGGGCAGTGTGGACGCCAGGACCTTCCGTACTCCCGGGAATGCCCGGGGATCCCCCCGGCCCCGCTCGGCACCGGGGGCGTCGCAGGCGAGGGAAGCCCTGGTGCTTCCCCGGGGGAAGCTCCGCTCTGCGCGGCGCTGCCGACCCTCCCCTCCCCGCCTCCCGCCCCGCCGGAGGTCCCGTTGCGGACTCACCTGCCTGTTCAGACCCCGGCGGCGGAGCGGCCCCGCGCCCCGGGCCGGAGCGGCCGCGCCCCGCGCAGCGCGGCGGCCCCGGAGCCGGCGGCGGCGGCGGGGCCGGTGGGCGGGATCCTCCGCCCGGGCCTCCCCGGGGCTCCCCGCCCCCGGCCCGCCCCGCCGGGGGGGCCATGCAGAGCCGAGCACCCCCGGCCCCGCTCCCGGAGCCTTCCCAGCTCTTCTCCCCACGGGAGAAGCACTGCCCTAGGTCTTCAGACCGGGAGGGGCGGGAAGACACCGGAGAGACCCAGCGAGGAGCTGCCGGGATCCCCGAGCCCGGGGCAGCTGTGCCAAAGCGTCCCGGGGCACTCCATGGCCTCCGTCCTGCCGCGTCCCTGCCGAGGTCCGGCGGGAGTCCGACCGGCCCCGCCCGGCCCCCCGGCTCCCCCCGGTGCTGCCCCACACTCCCCCAGGAATCCCCTCATCCCCTCCCCAGCTCTTCGGGGGCAGCAGGACCCCCCTACTCCCACCCCGGCGGGGTCACCGTCCCCGCCCCGCCCTGCACCGGCATCGCTTACTCGGGGAAACCCGACCTGCGGCGGCGGCACCGGGAAGGGTGAGAGCCAGGGGGCCTGGAGCGGCTCTCCAGCCCAGCCCCCAGATTCCCGGTCCAGGGGTCGGTGGGCTGAGCCGCTGCTCGGGGTCCCGCCTCCCCGGGGCACCGGCAAGGCTGGCTCAGGACCTTGGAGAGCGGCCACCGTTACCGGGCCCCGGGGCCGCCGGGCGGGACGGGACTCCCCCTGCCCTGTCCCGGGTCTCCGAGGCGGGACAGCCCGGTCCCGGGCACTGGCGTTCTCCCGCTGCTGCGGGAGGATAAACAGTTTAGGAGGCGCCTGGCCTGGATCTCGCCTCAATTACGAAAAGGAAACCTGACGGCAGCCAGACACGGCCGCGGACAGAAGCTCCCCAGAGACCCCCGCAGTCCCCGGGGCCCCCCGCGCTCCGCCGGAGCCAGGCCATTGCTAGGGCTGGGACCCTGGAAATGTTCAAAAAACCTGTGGATGTGACACTTGGGGACATGGTTTAGTGGTGACAGTGACAGTGCTTGGTTAGTGGTTGGTGTAGACGATCTCAGGGGTCTTTTCGCTGTTTCCATGACCCGAGCCAAGCCCGACGCCGGGCCGGCGCCGGGGTCACCGAGGAGGGTTGTCCCGGGACACGGCCGGGAGCCCGGCAGGCAGCAGCCGGCAGCCGCAGCTGGTGCTCTTGAGCACTTCCCTGGCATCTCCCCGTTCGGCCGGGGAGCGGAGCAGCCCCGTCCTGCCCATCACCATCCCCAGAGCCACCGGGAGCTGTGCACGCAGCGGGAGCAGGGATGGGCATGTTGGGATGTGGCAGCTCCGACGACACAGCCACCCGCCGCGGGACGGGGCCGAGGGGCCAAGGTGACAGGCAGGTGCATGGGGGATTGAGCTGCGACCCGGAGAGGCGGTGGGGTCACCTGGCAGAGGGCACAGACCCGGCAGCGGGAGCAGCCCCAGGGCTGCATCCCACGGGGGTCCCACGTGGAGGACACGGCACCCACCAGCCCAAAACCTGCAGTCCAGCACGACCCACGCGGACCCTTCCCACCGCAGGATGGCTAAAAATAGCTGCCACCGGCTTCTTGCTGCCACCATGGAGCTAAATATAACCGGCATCGACCGGGCAGCGGCACCGGCAGCCGGCAGAGCGGGAGCTGAGCACGGCCCGGCACCGGCAGAGGCTGGGAGCGAGCGAGGCCTAGGAATCCACACGGGAACAGCCCCCCCTGGGAACGGGGGGAACGCGGGTGCAGCTGCCGGTGAGCGCATGGGGCCAGATCCCCGCAGGGAACTCCCCGCCCCCGGTGCCGGTGTTCCCTGGGCGGGTGAACGCGGTGTGGGGAGCCCAGGGAGCGGGTCGGGTCCCCCCCGCGCTCCACCGGCAGCGGCGGCTGCTGCATCACGGAGAGGGATGAATATTTATGGGCGTTTAAAAATAGCTGCTGCATTGTGCTTCCCCCTCACGTGCGGAGCCAGCGGGGTGCGGGGAAGCTGCTAAATTAGATGTCACCGCGCAGGGAGCTGCTCAGTCAGGCAGGAGCAGGATAAAAATAGAGCCTGCTGTGCGTGCGTGGATCTCCTGCAAAGCAGGGCCGGATCCCGTGGGATCCCCCGCCTCCGCTCGCTGGCATCCCCGCACTGCGCCCTGCCAAGAGGGCACCGCAGAGGAGCCGGGCAGGGACAACGCGGTTCTACAGGGTGGCAATCAGTGGCCTTTCATCTGCTTTACCCACGTGTGTGTCTCTCCGTGCCCAAAGCCCTCTGGAAGCAGACACTGCTGAGCTCTGGCTCCGGCAAGTGACCCCGTGCCCTGCCAGAAACACGGTGCCAGCATGTGCCACCCAGACAGCCCCGGCCCTGGCAGCCCTCGCCGTGCCCAGTCAGGATGTGAGTCTGGAGCCGAGGGCGGATGGATGCAGACAGGGTCAGGACACACAGCTCAGCGTGGAGGCACAGCGGCACTCAGGGAACCTCAATGTGGCTGTGAACCCCCCTGGGCCAACACCAACACCCACCGTGGGCTGTGCAGAGCGGAAGGGTCTGTGCCAGGTCGGGGGGCTGCGAGTGGCACTGGCAGAGCCACATGTGCGCCGCGGGCAGCTGGGAGCACCGCGCTCGGGCTCTGCACACAGCCGAGGGCTCTGCTCGGCTCCGGGCAGGGGATTTGCAGCCCAAAGTGGCTCCGGCGCTGCCCCTCCGCTGCTGGAAGAGCCGGCAGCAGGCACAGCCCTGCACAGATGGCTGCGGCACCCGTGGGCCGTGCCAGCCCCACGCGATGAGCTTTGATGCTTGTGCAAACAAAAGCGGAGCCAGATGGTCTCCCCCCGCGCTCCAGCGCTGGAATCCTGCGCTCGCTCCCAGCCCCGACCTTGGCCGGGTGTCCCGCAGCGCTGCCGGCCTGCCCGGGCTGTCTGCACAATGCTGCTGCTGGGATTTTCACGGTATCACGGAATCAGAGAGGTTCGGCTGGGAAGGGACTTCAAAAACCACCGAGTCCCACCCCCTGCCATGGGCAGGGACACATTCCAGTATCCCTGGTTGCTCTAAGCCCCGTCCAACCTGGCCTCGAACACTGCCAGGGATGGGGCAGCCCCAGCTCCTTCGGGAAGCTGCCCCAGGGTCCCCCACCCTCGGTTTTCCCCCGAGAAGGGAGGCGGGGGGGCGGGGGGGCAGCCCACCCTCCCCCGGGCAGGTTGGGCGCACCCAGCCGGGTCTGGGGCCCCACGTGCACGGAGCGGGGGTCGGTGCAGCCGCCGATCCCCTCCCCGCAGCCGCTCCCGCCGGTTCCCATGGCGGCTCCGCCTCTGCCGGTGCTGCCGGACTACAGCTCCCGGCGTGCCGCGGCGGGGCGGGCCGAGGGGCCGCCGGGAGCGCACCGGGAGCGCACCGGGAGCGCGGCGGAGCGAGCGCCGGCCCCGCCGAGGCGAGCCGGGCCGGAGCGGGCGGGAGCGGTGAGTGTGGGCCGGGGGCGCGGGGCGGGACCGGGGGGCTCAGCCCTGCCCGGGGGCGGCGGCGGCCGAGCTCCACGGCGGGGCCGGGGGAAGATGCCTCGCGTGGGCCTGGCCCGAATGGAAAACACCCCAAAAGAGAGAAGCGGGTGCTGGGATGGAGCTGGGAAGCGGCGGGGTGGGAGTGGGGGGTCCCAGTTAGGTAGTGCGGGTCCCCACGGCGGGGTCGCGCTGTGCAGAGCCCGGCCGGGAGTGGTCCTGCCCCGGCCCCCGGGGCACCGTCCCGTCTCGGGGAAATGGGGAGGAAAGTGGGGTCTGGGACCCCACGTGCTCCCGGAGGAGCCCAACCTCAGCCTTCCCTTCGTGACCAAGATCTCCCGTGAAACCCAGAAGACAAGGCCGAGGGGTAGAACCCCCACCCTCAGGCGGGGCGGCTCACGCGTGTCCTCGTCCCCGTGGTCCCCGTGTCCCCTCCGGGGCTCTGGCAGCCCCGGGCCCCGCGGGGAGGAACCGGGCAGCGCTGGGGCTCAGACGTGTCCAACACGCCTCCGAGCTGGATGGACACGGAGTGTTGTGTTCCCAGTGTCACCTCTCACCCAGCACCCTCCTCCCAGCACAGCCCAGTTCACCAGCGTCCCCCATGTCCTCTGTGCGCTGGTTCATCCGATGCCATCGGCAAAGAAGGGTTTAAAGGATTTGTTTGGGAGGTGGCAGCTGTTGCTGCCAGAGATTGGGATCCGTGATCCGTGGGATCATCGTCACCTGCAGTCTGGGAACACTCAAGATCAAGATTAGCACCTCAGTCCTCCTTCCCTCAGCAGCCCAGAGAAGATCCTGCAGCAGGGTGCCAGGATCGGAGCATGATCCTGCAATCCCTGGGGAAGGGTGACAGCACTGCTGAACCATAGGATCATTTATTTAGGATGGAAAAGGCCTTTAAGATCATCAAGTCCAAGTGCTAAGCAAGGGAATGGGAACAGATGGTGATCATGCTCCTCTGGAGACAAAGGTGAGGAAGGAGCTGGCCCTGGACAGGGAGCAGGAGAGGGAGGATGAGGCAGAGGGAGGGCACAGCTCCATTGCCACATTATGTCCTTTGCCACTGGCTACAGCTCTGACTTTTCCCCTCCTTGGATGGCCACTATCCAATGTCAGCACAGCCCTGACCTTCACCCTCAGCCTGGTGCAACATCCAAGCTTTTCCGTCCCAAAAAAGAGTGGGAAAGCAGAGCCTGGCAGCAGCTGCTCTGGGAAGAGAGGGCTGGAGTCCTTCCCGTGGTGGGCTGTGCCTTGTTGTCCTGCAGGTGAACAAATCCTGGTGTGGAAATAGAAAGCAAACATGGGATGTGGGATGGGGGTAGGGACGGAGCTCTGGGAGCTCATGTGCCCTCGGCCAGGCTTGTGCAATCTGAAATTTGGGAGAGCTGGGCCAAAGGCTGCACAGCCCATGGGCAGAGCCAGTGAAATATTCAAGGTGGGGAAGGACAGAGTGGAATCACCCTCATTGCAGCAGTGAGTGCTTGGCGTGTCTGCATCTCCTGCAAGAATGAATTAACCTCTCGTGTGTTCCAGCATCCCACCCCTCTAATCCTTAATTTTACAAGGAAGGGAGACTGAGGCACAAGGAGGGGAATTGTTCCACTTACAGTTTCCAAGCTGGGCCCTTTCCCACCCATCTGTGGGTCTGCAACTGCCCTCGTTTGCAGAGGAGAACAAGTCCAAGCTGCTCCTTAGTTTCTGGAACTTACACTCCAGGTTGGAAATTCCACGGCACCAGCCACGTGCACCTCTGGCTGCAGGGAGCTTCCACAGCCTTTGGATAATGGTATCACTTCTGGAGAGACTCCTGGAGAGAAGATTTTAACTGTTGATGAAACTCGATTTTCAGGCCTCCAGCGAGAGCACGGATCCCCTTCTGTGGGCAGTCCCTTCCAGCATCCCTCCTCCTGCACCCCCACGTTGCTCCAAGACCCAGCCTTGTGGTTCCTCCTGCTGCACAGCTGGAATCCCACAGGCACAGCTCTCTCTGGAGCATCCGACTGTTCCTCACGCCTGTCTCCAGCCTCCTCCAGACTAAACAAACCCGTTTCCTTCCAGCTGTCCTTGCAGGTCATGTTTTTCCTACACCTCTGCTCATTTTCTCCGCTCTCCCTGGATGTTCTCCAGCTCCTCCAAGGACTGGACAGTGTTCACCCAATATCCAGGAGAACTATTTCCCATGTCTGGCACTCAGCACTCCTGTTTACACATTCCATAGGGTGTTTTGCTTTTTGTTGCTGTAACAATGACTCTTTTTGACTCATTTATGCTTCACCCCAACCCCTAGTTTTCCTTCTGAGAGCCTTTAAGAATTGCAGCAGGTTTAGGATGGAGCTCTTCCCCCTGCCAGGGGTGCTGAACTCTGCCTCCCAGTCCTGTTTCCAGACCAAACTGGTCTTTTCTCTGGAATATCCACAAGCTGATGAGCTGGGACATGGGCAACAAAGGACTGAGTAGTCCACAGACCTGATGCCTCATTCCTGGAAACAAAATCCTTCTCCAGGTATGAGCCCCCTGATAGAGGGAGGTGAGGATCTGCAGCAACAGCCGCCTGTGTGGATGGAAGAGGTTTGGAAGTTACTTGGAGCATTCCAAGAGCTGTGGAGGCTGGCTCTGAGTCCCAGCCCTGGGCAGGAGCGGGGACGGTGCCAGCTCCTGAGACAAGCCAGGCCTGGAGCTCCACGAGGGAGCTGGGAACAGCTGGCAGCGAGGAGAGTGTGATGTTGGATCTGGCTCGGGCTCGCCTCCGGAGAGCTGGAGGGAACAGCAACACGGCTTCCAGCTGTGGGAAGCAACAGCAAAGCCAGACATCAGGAAACCGCCCTCACCGTGGGGTCCTGTAGCCAAGGAGGATGAACTGGATCATCTCATCAAACTCCGCTTCCGTGGGACTCAAAGATGATTTTACATAAGAATTTTCCTGATGTTGGTGTGAAGACATTCAGCTTTGCAGCGGGTTTAGTTTGTGCTGTTTCCTGTAATCCTGGATATCAGTGAGCCAGAGCTCTCCGGCTCCCAGCCAGCCTGGGAGCTGACCAATACCTGCTGCCACTGGCTCTGTGTCAGTCCAAAAAGCCACTTGATACCTTCACTGTCTCAGGGGCACCACTCCAAGGACTTGCTCTGAGAGGGTGACACTCTCTTGCTTCCTCTCCTTCCTGGCAGTGTCCAGAAAGCCATCTTTGTGCTCCTCCCACGTGGCAGCTGTTCTTTCCAGGTAGGGGAAGAGCCACCTCCTCCGCAGCTCTTCCTCCTGGAACATCCTCCCAAGGCACTTTGCCCTGTTATCTCTCCCTTTTTATGTTCCTCAAGAAGAATCTCATTCCTTCCCCGGGGGGGAATTTTTTTTTTGTTCCTCTTTTTTCCTCTCTCTGTAAGTCTTAAATCCGAAGGCAAAACACGTGAGCCAGAGCAGGAGACCGGCAAACCTCCGGAGCTGTGCAGAACCCTGTTAATTTAGTTAAATTAATTAGGAGATCTGTTGATACAGAGCCTTTCCTCTGCAAATACTGTGTTCTCTTCCCAAGCTTAAGGCATGCTGACTCCATAAACACGCAGGAATCTTCCTGTGCTGTGTGTTTCCATGATTAACACTGTGATAAGGATTAAAAAAATGCTGAAAGTATTGGTTTGAGTTTTGTCAGGCAATCGTGGGATTGAACCTCGACACCTCAGCTCCAGGAAAACATCTCAAATCACAAGTAGCTTCTGTCACAGACAAGCTTCCCACACATAATTCCCAAATCTCAACCACTCCCGGAGTTAGCGACGTCAGCTCCAAGAATGGCAATAACGAGGGGCAGAGGAGGGAACTGACTCGGGATTTTTATAGCAGATTTTGGGTTTGCTTGACAACTAGCCGATGCTCGGCCCCGCTGCGCGGTTTGGACCCGGGCTCTGACCTCAGTGTTTCTGTTCCAGGGGCTCCCGTCAGCCACGAGAGTCAGGATGAACGTGGGAACAGCGCACAGCGAGGTGAACCCCAACACCCGAGTGATGAACAGCCGCGGCATCTGGCTGTCCTACGTCCTGGGCATCGGGCTGCTGCACGTTGTGCTCCTGAGCATCCCCTTCTTCAGCGTCCCCGTGGTCTGGACTCTCACCAACATCATCCACAACCTGGTAAGGGAGCGGCGTGGCCCGGGGCACATACGGGGAACACTGGCACAGCTGTTCCTCTGAGCCATTTGCTGAGATTCCTGTTGAAACAATTCTTTTGTGTTTGCAAAGACGCAGGGTGAGTTGCTCAATCTCCAGCCCTCAGCCTGTGCTGGTGCCTCTGGGTCATGGATTTTAATCCAGCCCAGGTACAGGTGAGGCAGCAACACCTGGTGAGGCTGCTCAGAGGGGACACAGATTCATTTCCTGCAGGGCAGGTCCTTTGTCGTGTCCCCCTCCCAAAGGGGTCTGTGACAGGCCCCAGACATTGGCACGACATTGCTGGGTTGGTAAAACCTGAATTGGCCTCGGCAGAGTTAAGAAAAAACAAGATTAACCCCCAGATTTTGTTCTGCTTAGAGATTAGTCCATGAACTGATTGCTCTCTCTAAAGATCAGATTTCCACATAGGTCCCCTTGGCACAGGGGACAAAAAACTTCAGGGATGGAGCAATTGATTGTGTATCTTTTATTTTAAATAATATCTCAGCCTGGGAATATTCCAGAGACAAAAATGACAGGGATTGAGGACCCTCATGCTAAAGTTATTACTAGAGAGTGATAAAAACCTCCACAAACGCCCAAACTAGAGCTGCTCAGGAGATAAAAACCTCCACAAACCCTCACACTGGAGCTGCTCAGGGCATAAAAACAACCACAAACTCCCAAACTGGAGCTGCTCAGCGCTCAGCTCACAAGCTGCCAGTTTCTCATCCTCCTTCCCTGGCAGCTTTAGGTTCTGGGAACAAGAAGGAATTTAAAGGCCAGGAGCGGCTGTACTTTGGAGCTGTGGTGTAGCCAGACAGTTTGTCTGTGACTGTGGTAATCAGGGGGTGACAGACCTTCTCCCAGCACATTTTTGGGGAGTGTTCCTCCGTGCCGCATCAGGCAGGCGCTAATCTCCCGATCCCAGAGATCCCAGGGCTGTAATCTTGCCACCACCTCTTGGCTCCCACCCAGGAGCCCAGCGAGAGGCCTGACGTGGAGCAGCCCCGGCCTTTCCCAGCTCTCCTTTCCCTGCTTCCCTGGCCGCTCCAGCTTTTCCAGCAGCTCCACATCCCTCTAGTGGAACGGCGCGGGGGTGCAGGCTCCCAGCTCTGCTCGCCTGGCTCTGGGATTTGGGGACACAACGTGCCCCAGTGCCTCATGCTGTGTGTCCTGCAGAGCATGTACATCTTCCTGCACACCGTGAAGGGAACTCCCTTCGAGACCCCGGACCAGGGCAAGGCCCGGCTGCTGACGCACTGGGAGCAGATGGATTATGGAGTCCAGTTCACCGCTTCCCGCAAGTTCCTCACCATCATGCCCATTGTCCTGTGAGTATCGTGGGGCGGTCGAGCTGCCTCATGTCCCAGTACCTGTCAGTGTCGTGTCCTGGGAGACAAACACACAGAATGCCACCGCTCAGTCTGCCTCTCTCTCTGTTCCCACACTCCCTTCCAGGTATTTTCTAACCAGCTTTTACACCAAGTACGACCGGATACACTTCATCATCAACACCATCTCCCTCATGAGCGTCCTGATCCCCAAACTGCCTCAGTTCCACGGAGTCCGGATCTTTGGGATCAACAAGTACTGAGCGGCGTGGCTGGGGCGCATGGCGGAGGAGCAGGGCAAAGGGGGGATTCCTTCTCTCCAGCCCCGTTTCCTCCCCCCACGCAGACTGGGATGTGGTTTCGCAGCGGCTGTTTAAACGCAGATCCCAACAGACACATTCCGCATGCTGGATCCTCGTGCCCAATAAATCCAAACCAGCTCCAGAGTAGAGTTTAGTGCGGAGCAGGACATGTGACACCGGATTTCTCTTATCCCAGGGTCATCAATAGATGCAAAACCACTGAGACTTTGAGGTACAACAAGGATGAATTCTGGGAAGAGTCTCATCTATTCCAGACATGGAATGACGAGAATAGGGATGAGGGGAGAAGCTTTTAGTGCTGGTACTATTGCTGTGGTAAATGCACTTTAAAATACATTTCCCTTCCTGAAGCTGGGTGCTTTGAGCAGAGCATGGGGGAAATCCAAAGGGATACAGCCAGACTTTCCCAGGACTGGATTGTTTTGGGGTCTGGTTTCCAGTCTTAGGTGGGAAGTGGGAGGGGGAAGTGAATGACAGTTTTTTACTTTGCAATCGTTGACACCACTGAGAAGGGAAGTTCTTTTCCTAAAATCAGCAAAAGAAGGAATGACCTACAGTTTGACAAAGCTTTCAATTTCCTATAGCACCATCCGTGTGGTCCAGGGAAAAGGTGGATAGATCCTAAATCATGTTCATTATTTTCAGTTCATACCCAAATCTGCCCAGGTAACTTCTCTCCCCACCCCAAATGGCTCAGTGGGCATTTGGATCAAGGGCTGGGGCAGGTGATTTAATGACTGACAACAAATGCCATGGAGCTCCTTGGAACATGGGCATGGACACGTGTGGGAGAGGCTGACAATGGACAGGTACAGCAGGAGGGCTGATTGCTCTAATCAAGCACGCAGCCATCCTTGACTTTCATTGGAATTTTTCATTTCAATTCAGCTCCTTGGTTGCTTAAGTGCATGTGGCTGGGATTTGCCAGTTCTCCATGGACTCCAGGGAAGCGAGGAATGGATTTCTGGCTCACCTGGAAATCTGTCCCTCAGCTCCACACCCAAGGGCTGTGTGAGCAGCAGCACCAGCAGGAGTCAATAGGTCACTGAAAACAGATTATTTCATAGAGGAACAAAATTGAGCCTTTTCCCACTAAAATAACCCCTAAAATTAAAATAAAGCAGGCTTAGGTTTCCTGGCTGAGACAGTTTTTTACTGTTCAAAATGATTTGATTTTCTTTTGGGTTGTATGCCAGAAGGAATGGGTTTCCCCTCATGCTTCCCTATAAAAATCTGTATTTTTTTTGTCTTAGTGCTTACATTGTCTCACCTTTTTGACAATGGTAAAAATCTTTTAAATCTGCTATTTTATTTCCTGCAGTAGCAAATCTGGCTTTAGAGGCCGTGGTGGAGAGTGTTGAGCTGTTGGATGGTCTGAGCATCCAAGGAAGGGAGAATTTCAGATTTTTACTACTCCATGCATTATTTTAGGCACTTCACTTCCTCCGACTTCCTATGGGACTGCACCAGGGAAGGGAAAATATTCCATGTACCTTAAAGGGCTGCTGGAGTGCAGGGAGAGTAATTCCCTAATATGTTTGAAAAGTGGAAATACAAGTGAAAAGGAAGTTTTCAAGAAGGTAGGAGGAGAAAAGAGGTTGGCTGGAGACCCCAGGGTGTTGTCAGATGTGCAATTTCCTTGATGGGCAGTTTAAACCTTCAATGTAGCCCCCAGGACACAAGAGCTGCTGCTTTAGTTAAGGTACTGTCTACCCTAATCAGCTCTTTAAGCTACTAGACAATGATAATTGTGATCAAAATAGAGATATTTCATCAATCAGCTGGGAACTGACACAGACATGAACAGTATTCCTGTGGGAAAGGCCGCTCCAAGGAGGGGCAGGTCCTGGCAGGGTGGCTGAGGCTGAACCTGAAATGCTGGCTCTGGTGCTGAACAGACCCAAGTGTCTGCCCAGACACAACTCCCATCTCCAGAGGAAACGAAAGAAAACTAATTATTTTGGTAGAAAACAAGGGGGAAAACATCTTTTTTTTTTTTGCAATAGAAACAGCCTTTAGATGCTTTCGAACACGGCTCCTCACAGACAGACATATGCTGTGTATTTCTAAGCATATGCACATCACAGATTGATAAGTTTAGAACAATTTTCAGTTGAAGGGATCAGCTTTTTTTGATGAGATACAGAAATTCCCAGAGTCTCCTTGAAGGCGTTACAATAGCTGTGGGTTTGAACCCGTTACTTGTGCTGGTCACTGACACTATGGACATCTGACCCTGTTTTCTTAAATTAAAGATCAGCTGGGACCCAGAACAGGATTATAAACTTCTCAAACAAGTAGGTTCTAAAGCCTAAAGGCCCAAACTTGTAATTAAGGCTTTGCCTAGCAACAAAAGTAAACTTTTTTTGATTTCTCTCCTTCACACAATTGATCAATACAGCCCCAGGGGTTATATGACAATGACACACTTTAAACACAGGTGTGGCATTTTTCCATGGAAAAACTGAGGTAAATTTGGACTCATTAAATCAAATCAAGGGAAACATAAATGGAAACAGGAGAAATATGGAAGGAAGCAAGTTGAAGAAAGGTTTAATGTTCTAATGTGGTGTGTTAAATATCTATGTATGATTAATAAGTATTTGAAAAATTACACATCAGGTAGAATCTTTCTTAAGATCCCGACTTCAGGGTAGATGTCAGGATTAATCAAAAACAAAATGCAGGAAATTAATTGTAATTAAACCACCATTTTTGGGTGTACCTGAGGCAGTCTGAAGTGAAAGGACAGTGTGGGCAGGCTGAGGAGTTGTCAGATGTGTCCTGGCAGGGGACAGATCAGAGGTGATGCCACACTGTGGGAGGAGAAGCAAAATGTGAGCGGAACTCCTTTTTTGGGAGTGGAGTTTTCCCCAGGTGCCTGCATGGAGGAGATAACTGATCATTACTGATTTTAAATGGGATTCTGATCACACCACACTTGACAGATTTCCTCTCACACTTGTCCTGTATCATTTCCAGGGCAAATCTCACCTGGAGAGATCAAATCTCCTGTGATGGAGAACCAATTCCTGATAAGAAGGTACTTCAGGCTTTTCTCTTTTGTTCTGCAATGAGAGAGAAAAGCTTTTGAAGGGCTGGAACCCCTCTCAGGAGCTGGCAGCAGCCTATCCCATCCCTCAGCCACTGTCAGCACCACGCACGTATCCCCAGGGTACAGCAGCCCCTGCTCCAGGACACTCAGAAAACCAGCAAGTCCTCCCAGCCTGATGCTCCCGAATCAGGGATCCTGACTTGGGAGTCATTTCACAGAGCTGCCAGGCTGGCAAACAGTCCAAACCTTTGCAGGAAAAAGCCTTTAAAATAAACTAGATGGAGGGCTACTTAATTCTCAAGTACTTTTATGTTTGAATCACTGTTGAATTTGGGGTTGTTTTTAGAAGCTCGGTACTGGCCCTCGAGGAGGGGACAGCAGTGGCTTAACACATTAATATTCCTCCTTGTGACTTATGTTGCTTTTTCATTGCCTAGAATATCTTTTAAGCATGCGAGTGTTGGTGTATCCGTATCCTCCTTGGATCAGTTAAATCAGCTGAGTTAGTTGGGAGGGTTTTTTAAAGGAATGTTCTGTACAAAGTTTTAGGGTTTTTTTCCCAGTAGCCTTCTTTTTGCTGTGGATACAGGAGTCTCATGTAGAGAACTTTCTAAAATAAAGTGTGAATATTTTTATTACTCCTTTGTACAGTATTCTAAGAGAGACTAATAAAAGTGAACTATTCAGGTAAAAACTTGTACTTGCCTCCAGGAATCTTCACATGGATGGCTTTTGCTGTCAAACAAGCTCGGCAATGGATCCAGGAAACATGGAATGGGTTGGGTTGGGTTGGGTTGGGTTGGGTTGGGTTGGGTTGGGTTGGGTTGGGTTGGGTTGGGTTGGGTTGGGTTGGGTTGGAAGGCACCTGAAGGCTCATCCTGTTCCCCACCTGCCATGGGCAGGGACACCTCCCACTCTCCCACGTTGCTCCAAGCCCCATCCAACCTGGTCTTGGACACTTCCAGGGATCCAGGGGCAGCCACAGCGCCTCTGGGCAATCTTTGCCAGGGCCTCACCCCCTCACAGGGAGGCATTTCTTGCCAATATCCCTTCCTGAGTTCATTTCTCCATCTGTAAAAGAAGAGCAGTGTTACATGGCTCTACAAACTTGAATCATGGAAATGTTGGTGAATGATGGAATGGCTGTGCTTGAAGGGACCTTCAAGCCCATTCAGTCCCACCTGCAGGGACATCTTCCTGTTCAGTCTGGCCATGGACACTTCCAGCGATGGGCTGACATCTCCTACACCTGCAGAAGTTTGAGTTACCCACAGCCCCTGTAACAGACTCCAGATAAGCTGCTGGGAACAGCCAGGGATCCTCCGGCACAGGTCAGGTCTGACATTGCCCTTGCCTCGGTGTTGCTTTGGAGAGCGCCCTGTTAGCAAGGGAAGAGAAATCCATTGACTCTTTGCTGTGCGTTTGTGGTGGTTCCAGCCTCGCATGCAACTCACAGCTCCTGTATTTAGCAAATGTTTTCATGCCTCTGGCACAGAGCCTGAGAACTTCTTCCCAGCCCTGTTGATCTCCAGTGATAAATAACAGAGAATAAACATTCTCAGCTCCCCTGAAGTTGCTGAATAGAGCTTAAAGACTAACTGGCAAAAAAGATCAGAAGATGTATAAGTTTGCACACAGAATGATAAAGGCAGGTGGAACCAGTGGAGAAACAGAAAAAGAGGCCTACAGTGATTTCTTGGCAAGTTCTGTAACAAGAACCAACAACACATGAGCAAAGAAAAGCTCAAGGAAAGGTAATATTTTACATCAAAGCATTGAGTCAATACAACTACCAGAGAACTGTTTTGTTGAACCTCCAGGACCATAAAAGGACTTCCAGTAAGAGGCACATGTAGGCAGATTAGTTCTTAGGAAAGTGACATTTATCAGATAAGCAGCACATTGTAATGAATACGTATAATTGTGATACATAAATATGTGGTTGTAACATCTCACCACATTCAGACAATAAGGTGAGCTCTGCTGTGAGTCCTGTGCAGATAAAGGATGCTTGCTTTCTAATGCTTCAAACTGTGCTTGTACTTACCGGACAATTTCGCTATCACCACAGGCCGCATCGGCAGCCCCGTGGTCGGCTCTGCACACCCCCAGCCACAGGAGCCATCCACCCCACAAACAGGTAAGTGCATTATCCCAGAGCGCTGGGGAGGGAAGAGGGTTGGTGGAAGCTCTCTCTTAAGGGCTCTTGTTTAGTTTTTCTCTCTTCTTGAAGATGTTCAAGGGAGTGAGTCCTGCAAGGGCTACTAACATTGAGCACACAAGGCTATTTGTCTTTGGAATAGTTTAAACTGAAAGAGGGCAACGTTAGATGGGATGTTGGCAAAAAATTCCTCCCTGTGAGGGTGGCCAGGCCCTGACACAGGCTGCTCCACCCCTGGAAATGTCCATGGCCAGGTTGGATGGGGCTTAGAGCAGCCTGCGATAGTGCAAGGGCCGGAGTGGGATGAGCCTTAAGTTCCCTTCCAACCCAAAGGTTGGAAAGGAACTTTCCACTCAGGATTGCCCAATTTCTCCTCCCCAGGTCTGTCCTGTAAAAGACCAGAAAAGCAAAACTGGGATTTTTATAAAAACAAGCTTTGACAGAAAACAAACAGGGATTTCTTTCTGGCCCAAAAACAACACCTCTCCCCTGCAGACCACCAGGGCCTGAACAAGGAGCCAGGCTGGACTGATTTCTCTCTATTTTGGGGGACATTTGCTACCAAAACCAGCACCCTCAGAGTCTGCCAGCTGTGTTCTCCCTGCACAATGACTGAGGTTCACCAGCAAACAGGGATAAGTCCAAACAACCCACAGCTCCTGCTGCTTCCTCTCCAAACACTCCCTCTAACAGCCCTGTGAAACTGGTGTCCTTGGATAATGTGGGTCTTTTTTTTGAAAATTTCTTAATAATTAAAGTCAAACTTTCTAACAATGTCCTGCTATTATTTCAAGTAATTTGGCTTAATTCATGTTGCCTCTTTCCCAAGGTGCAAATCCACTTGGCCTTGCTTCAAATCTTCAGCCACAGCAGAATGATTAAAAATCTCACCAAATTCGTTGAGAAACAAATGCATACAAGCAAAGATATGGTCCGTGTTAAGAGCATCGCAGACCATGAGCACTTCAGGCCCCTCTCTCTACTGATAGAAATCAGAAAACCTAGACGCATATTCCACCCAGATCCCAAATACCAGTGGACAGGGTTCACACTGGATGATGTGCTGCTGCGTGGAGAAGATGATAAAAGCACAGGTAAAGCCCAAATTTATCAATCTGAAACTAACAAATACCACAGATAATATGTTTGGATTCTTTGTGGTTGAACTCTACCATGTTCCAGCTTTCTTGTGTATGATAAACTTGCTGTGCTGAGTCTGTGTAATCCTGCTTAAGGCACTGCATGGAATTATTTCAGAGTCACTCGTTCAAGCCTTCAGCCAATTTACTCTCTCAACAATCCGCGCTGGCAAAGCTGCAGGGGGTCTCAGTGTTTCTGCTGGTGATGCAAGCGCAAAGATTAAAGGAGGGGCCTCCTTGTCCCGTGAGCTTTCCATCAAGCCACAGAAGAAGGGCATACCATTGGAATCACTGGAGGAACTTAGAAGATAAAGGTAAGGAATGACCAAGGGAGCACACCTTCGTCACACCCTCTGGCCACACCAGGTCATCAATGGGTTTTAGACAGCCTAAAACCAAGATTAAGACCTTAGGCCAGGAATTTCCCCTAACTAAGCCAGGTTAGAAAGAGAATGGAAGGCTCATCCCTGAACTTCCTCTTCTCCTGGCTGAGCCCCTCCACCTCCCACAACTACTCCTGGTGCTCCAGAGCCTTCCCATCCTTCTTCTCTTTTAGACTAATCAACATGGATCACTCCTTCATCCAGCAACTACAGACAAAAGGTATCAATTTATTTCTGGTCATTGAAACCCTCGAAACCTCGGAAGACATCAACCACAAGGACTCCACCAAGGCAAAAGGAGGCTTCCGAGCCAAGTTTTATGCCCGTAAATTAAGTACAAAGGTTTGGCTTCTCTCAGGTTGAAATGTTGGTCCTTCCCCAGCACCTGCACCCAGGTGTTCTAACAGGTTGTTCTCATTGACCAGGGCTCAGCGGAGAACAGCCAAATCATAGTCATACCCAAGGGCTGCACCCTGGCCTTCAGGGCCATCAAGATGGAGATTAGAAATGGAGCATGGTGTAAGTAACTTCCAGAAATTACCAATTCCTCCATTCTGGAAATAGTGCACCAGAAGAAGAATATTTTAGGAAGTGTCACTTGACCCCCGAGTCACCCTCAGCTTTTCTGCAAGGAGATGGAGGCAGTGTGAGGGACAGAAATCCCCTGGGGAAGGTCAGATAACCCATGCAAGGTCCAAGATGCTGTTTGGGGAGGGGTCAGCAATTAAAGGACAGAAGAAAATCTCAGCTCTGCAATTCAGGAGCTGCAGTGCTCCTGTTGGTAAATGGCACAGAGAGCAGAGTTTGGGTTCTTTCTTTTCTTTTCCTACTCAGAAGAAAAGAGGCAAGAAGAAAAGAGGGTGGGAGACCCCCAGTGGGAAGGCTGGTATAGAACACTGTAAATGTCCCTTTAATCCTGTTGCAGATCTGGAACATTTCCCAGGAACATCTAAGAGATCATTACCTTGTGATTTGGAAGCTGATGGTAAGCAAAGTATTTTACAGCTTCCTCTTGCACAACTTTCACCGGCCTTGGGTAAGATGGAAACTCCCAGCAGAAAACACACCACCAGGAGTGATGCATTTGTTTCTTCCATGAGACATCACAACTGCCCAAATTCCATCAAAAAGACTCATACAATGTTACAAACTCTGAGTTTGTAACTGCCAGTGAACTCTTCCTAGTCAAGTGACAGATTTGGTCTCCTTCTGGTTTTCAGGTCCCTCACAAGGAAAATTAGAAGCAGTAATGGAAGAAGTTAAAAACCACTGTCACATCTTCTCCAAGTTGTCTCCTCGCCTGATGCTCATAGTCTTAAACACCTTCAAAGCTGTCATGAGAGACAAGAACCTCCTTCAAGAGCTCAGTCAGAAAGTAAGTAAAGCTCTTTCTTACTGTCACAATTTATAAATACAAACACATCCAGGACCAAACCGCATACCCCACAGGTCACATGTCTTGTGCCACAATTGCCCATCCAAAATTCCCTCACTCAGCGCAACTGTGTCTGCTCTGGACTAGCAACAGCCTCAGCCCTCAAATCCTGACATTCTTTTCCTTGTTCCCCCAGATGGAAGATGTTTCAGAGAAAAATGATGGTTATGAGCTGAAGACTGAGAGCCCAGACCTAAAAGACCTGTTCAGCACCTTACAGCAGTTTCCAAGAGATCATCTCCTTCTGCTGGCAGAGGGAATCACCTACATCCTTGATGCTTTGCATGGTGAGGCTTTGGGTCTTTAAGAGGGAAATCAAGGCAGGGATGACTCCCAGTCCTGCCATTCCCTCCTACCTTCCTCTCTTACTCATCCTTCTCCTTCTGAAGTGGAATCTACATCTGAGTCCTATGAGGGGAGAGGAGAGGAGAGGAGAGGAGAGGAGAGGAGAGGAGAGGAGAGGAGAGGAGAGGAGAGGAGAGGAGAGGAGAGGAGAGGAGAGGAGAGGAGAGGAGAGGAGAGGAGAGGAGAGGAGAGGAGAGGAGAGGAGAGGAGAGGAGAGGAGAGGAGAGGAGAGGAGAGGAGAGGAGAGGAGAGGAGAGGAGAGGAGAGGAGAGGAGAGGAGAGGAGAGGAGAGGAGAGGAGAGGAGAGGAGAGGAGAGGAGAGGAGAGGAGAGGAGAGGAGAGGAGAGGAGAGGAGAGGGGATGGTAGAGGAGAGGGGATGTTAGAGGAGAGGAGAGGGGATGGTAGAGGAGAGGAGAGTGGATGATAGAGGAGAGGAGAGGGGATGGTAGAGGAGAGGAGAGGAGAGGGGATGGTAGAGAAGTGGAGAGGAGAGGGGATGGTAGAGAAGTGGAGAGGAGAGGGGATGGTAGAGAAGTGGAGGGAAGGGAAGGTGAGGTGATTCCCTCTCTCTGCACCCCTCCTGTGATCCCTGCTCCATGAACTTGCCCCCTTCCTCCCAAGGGGCAGCTCCAATCTCTGCTCTGCTGACCAAGGACAGCACCCAAGCAAAGGGCTGGAGCTGTGTCTGGGAGGCTTTGGTTGCATATCAGGGAAAGGTTCTTAGCCCAGAGCGTGTGGGGCACTGAACAGCCTCCCCAGCAAATGGGCACAGCCCCAAGCCTGACAGAGCTCAGGGAATATTTGGACAATGCTCTCAGCCACCGGCTGGGACTGTTGGAATTGTCCTGTGCAGGGACACGACTTGGACTTCACCTGTCCTTGCAGGTCCCTTCCAACTCAATATGCCACGATCCCCTGAGTAACAGCCATATCACTCTCACAGTGACACTGCACAAATCCCTCCTATTAAAGCATCCAAAGCACTTTCTACCAAACGGGCATTTCCTACAAGAAATGATCACCCTTCCCATCCTCTCCACTCTTTCCTATCCTGCTCACTATTCTCATCCCCCCACTAACATTGGTGGGAAGTTTGTGTTCCAAACCCAATTTATTTCTGCAGAGTTAATAGAGGATCAGCTGCTGCTGCTGCTGGAATCCTTGGAAAGGAAGATTGTGTCCCAACAGCTCAAGCTGGTGAGAACACACATCGCACTTGGCTCCTTTCAAGGGGTTGTGGGGGCTATTTTAATTCTACCAACATTTCCATAGTGACGTCACAAGATGACAACTGATTAAAATCTGATTTTGCTTTTTTGTTGTCATTCTGAAGGTTGAAAACCTCCTGAAACATAACCTGGAGAAGCGGAAGGAGCCTTTCCATGTTGATGCTGGGCTGCTCTTCTTCCCACACGAGGAGGAACAGGAGTTAACCATGGCCCTGGTGGAGCTGAGTGGAGTGGAGCTCCAGGAAGATGGATCTGCTGTCCCTGGGCATCAACCCATCGAGGACATGGCAGCCCTGTTTGTGGTCCTGTATGCCCTCAACCTCCTGAGTGCCTCACAGTAGGAGGAACCTGGCCCTGCCCATGGGATCCCTCAGCAAGGTGTTGGGAAATCTCTGATGAGGTTTCTCTCTCATTTTCACCTCTGATATTGCTCAAGGCTGCTTTGGCTGGAAAAAGCAGATTTAAGGTTGGAAAAATCATTATGGATCCTAAAGGCTGGGTACCCAAGTAGATTTGTCTGTCTGTCTCCCCATGAATGCAGAGGGACAATGGGAAAATCCACAAGGAATCACAGGCCTGGCTGCAGTACCTCACATAATCCTGCTTACCTAAAAATGCTGCCGCTGCTTCTGCAATCAGTACTGAGAAAGGGAAAGGGTAAGGGAGAATGCAAAGGAAGGGAAGAGAAAGGCAAAAATGAAATGCAAAGGGACAGGGAAGGAAATGCAAAGGAAACAAAAGCCAAAGGAAAATATCAGCACTGACTCACCCTGGTCCCCCTCTGGTTCAGGGGAGGGCTCCATGAACTGCTGGTGTCAGGAAGGTGGGGGAATCCCAGAGCTTTCACTGTCACCTCCCTCGTCCCATCTCCCCAAGATTCACGACAAACACAGCCTGAACTTCAGAGAAACACATCAAAGGCTGTCATTATAGTTTTAAAAATAAAGAGCAGCTTCTTGCTAAACAACTGGGTGCTCTCAAAGGCAATTCTTTAATTTCATGTGTTTTCGGTCCCATGGCCCTTCTGACAACCTCGGGATTGAGGCTCTACCAGAAATAAGGGCACTGAGCCACTGCCTAAATCATCCACACTCCTTGGATACAATGTGATAGGATGGAAAATAATTATGGACTCATACAAACCTTTTTCCATGCATTCAAAGAACAGTTTCCTTAGATGTTCATAGCTCCACTGGGATCACTTTCCAAAGTCCATGCAACTCACGCTGCTCCAAAGGGCACAAGTTGAGGCAAGGCATGTCTTTATGAGGATTTCGTTTTTACCCAAGTCTAAAACATATTATTTATGATTCCATCACTGATATCAGTTGTTGGTATATCACACTCGGATTTTTACATCCTTTCTGCCACCCGAATTCCAACTCTAAGAAATCCTATGCTGCATTGAAAGGCAGGAAGATAGCAACAAGCACATGCTGTGCCTTATTCCACCTCAACCTCATCATGAGGATGTCCAGATCCCCATCAGGTCCTGGGGAGGGTGGGGGAATTTCATCCTCTCTATCTGTACAAGATCAAGTTATCCACCAGTCCCTGTAACACATTCCAGAAGTTAGACTGTGCCCAACTCTCCTGGGGTAATCCATAATGTTATCGAATTCCCTATCTATCTGCACCCAAAGAATTGTAAATGGATCTTTAAGACCCTACAAATGAGAACCTTGTGTGTGGGGAGCAAGGTTGTTACCACGTGTCCTTTTAAAATGGCTCCTCTCAGGTGGCTTCCAGCTCTTCTGCCATGGGGCATTCACTTCGGGGGTTACTTGCCCTGTGTTCAGGCAAAGCCTTTCCTTCCTTATCATTTTTTTGGTGTTGTCTTTTTGATTTTTTTTTTCTCTGCTCTGAGAGTTGGCAGTTTTGAGCTGCCTTGGCCTGAATTTCACCAGTGCCCACCTGGTGCCACTGAGCAGGGCAACCCCACTCCAAGCTGCTCCAACTCGCCAACACACCTGGCTGAAGAGAGAGGAGCACGAGCTGACCCAGGCCAGCCCACGCCTCACCTGCCCTGCCGGCTCTTGCCACAGCGAAGCCCAAGTCCCTCTGCGAGTTTTCTCCCTGATCTGGAGAGCAGCAGTGGGATCTCTAAACCATGTCCTCAGCTGTAGAGCCACAGTATTTTGGGGGCCAGGCAGGGGGGCAGTCCCTGGCATTTTTGGGTATCTCTTCCTTCTGGAGGGAGTCCAGGAAATTTGGCAATTTTGTATCTGGCACTTATTCCCAGATATTCTTTGCCTGTTGCTGTTCTGCTGGCCAGAAATTTGTCCTTTCTTCACTTATCTATTAGGATATTCTTTCTCAGTGGGACAGAATTGTTTGAACCCTTAAAGGGACCCATAACTCACCCCAAACTATTCTCCTTTAAATGTTCTGTACAAAGTTTTAGGGGTTTTTTCCTACTAGCCTTCTTTTTCCTGTGGATACAGGAGTGTCGTGTAGGGAACTTTCTAAAATAGAGTGTGAATTTTTTTATTACTCCTTTGTACAGTATTCTAAGAGAGACAAATAAAAGTGACCTATTAAGATAAAAACTTGCACTTGACTCCTGGAATCTTCACATGGATGGTTTTTGCTGTCAAACAAGCTCGGCAAGGGATCCAGGAAACTTGGAATGTGTTGGGTTGGGTTGGGTTGGGTTGGGTTGGGTTGGGTTGGGTTGGGTTGGGTTGGGTTGGGTTGGGTTGGGTTGGGTTGGAAGGCACCTGAAGGCTCATCCAGTTCCGCCCCTGCCATGGGCAGGGACACCTCCCACTCTCCCACGTTGCTCCAAGCCCCATCCAACCTGGCCTTGGACACTTCCAGGGATCCAGGGGCAGCCACAGCTGCTCTGGGCAATCTTTGCCAGGGCCTCACCCCCTCACAGGGAGGCATTTCTTGCCAATATCCCCTCCTGAGTCCATTTCTCCATCCGTAAAAGAAGAGCAGTGTTACATGGCTCTACAAACTTGAATCATGGAATGGTTGGTGAATGATGGAATGGCTGTGCTTGAAGGGACCTTCAAGCCCATTCAGTCCTACCTGCAGGGACATCTTCCTGTTCAGTCTGGCCATGGACACTTCCAGCGATGGGCTGACATCTCCTACATCTGCAGAAGTTTGAGTTACCCACAGCCCCTGTAACAGACTCCAGATAAGCTGCTGGGAACAGCCAGGGATCCTCCGGCACAGGTCAGGTCTGACATTGCCCTTGCCTCGGCGTTGCTTTGGAGAGCGCCCTGTTAGCAAGGGAAGAGAAATCCATTGACTCTTTGCTGTGCGTTTGTGGTGGTTCCAGCCTCCCATGCAACTCACAGCTCCTGTATTTAGCAAATGTTTTCATGCCTCTGGCACAGAGCCTGAGAACTTCTTCCCAGCCCTGTTGATCTCCAGTGATAAATAACAGAGAATAAACATTCTCAGCTCCCCTGAAGTTGCTGAATAGACCTTAAAGACTAACCGGCAAAAAAGATAAGAAGATGTATAAGTTTGCACACAGAATGATAAAGGCAGGTGAAACCAGTGGAGAAACAGAAAAAGAGACCTACAGAGATTCCTTGGCAACTTCTCTAACAAGAACCAACAACACATGAGCTAAGAAAAGCTCAAGGAAAGGTAATATTTTACATCAAAGCATTGAGTCAATACAACTACCAGAGAACTGTTTTGTTGAACCTCCAGGACCATAAAAGGACTTCCAGTAAGAGGCACATGTAGGCAGATTAGTTCTTAGGAAAGCGATGTTTATTAGATAAGCAGCACATTGTAATGAATACGTATAACTGTGACAGATAAATACATGGTGGTTGTAACATCTCACCACATTCAGAGGATAAGGTGAGCTCTGCTGTGAGTCCTGTGCAGATAAAGGATGCTTGCTTTCTAATGCTTCAAACTGTGCTTGTACTTACCGGACAACTTCGCTATCACCACAGGCCGCATCGGCAGCCCCGTGGTCGGCTCTGCACACCCCCAGCCACAGGAGCCATCCACCCCACAAACAGGTAAGTGCATTATCCCAGAGCGCTGGGGAGGGGAGAGGGTTGGTGGAAGCTCTCTCTTAAGGGCTCTTGTTTAGTTTTTCTCTCTTCTTGAATGTTCAAGGGAGTGAGTCCTGCAAGGGCTACTAACATTGAGCACACAAGGCTGTTTGTCTTTGGAATAGTTTAAACTGAAAGAGGGCAGCGTTAGATGGGATGTTGGCAAAAAATTCCTCCCTGTGAGGGTGGCCAGGCCCTGACACAGGCTGCTCCACCCCTGGAAATGTCCATGGCCAGGTTGGATGGGGCTTAGAGCAACCTGCGATAGTGCAAGGGCCGGAGTGGGATGAGTCTTAAGTTCCCTTCCAACCCAAAGGTTGGAAAGGAACTTTCCACTCAAGATTGCCCAACTTCTCCTCCCCAGGTCTGTCCTGTAAAAGACCAGAAAAGCAAAACTGGAACTTTTTTATATAAACAAGCTTTGACAGAAAACAAACAGGGATTTCTTTCTGGCCCAAAAACAATAGCTCTCTCCTGCAGACCACCAGGGCCTGACCAAGGAGCTGGGCTGGACTGATTTCTCTCTATTTTGGGGGACATTTGCTACCAAAACCAGCACCCTCAGAGTCTGCCAGCTGTGTTCTCCCTGCACAATGACTGGGGTTCACCAGCAAACAGGGATAAGTCCAAACAACCCACAGCTCCTGCTGCTTCCTCTCCAAACACACACTCTAACAGCCCTGTGAAACTGGTGTCCTTGGATAATGTGGGTCATTTTTTTTGAAAATTTCTTAATATCTAAAGTCAGACTTTCTAACAATGTCCTGCTATTATTTCAAGTAATTTGGCTTAATTCATGTTGCCTCTTTCCCAAGGTGCAAATCCACTTGGCCTTGCTTCAAATTTTCAGCCACAGCAGAATGATTAAAAATCTCACCAAATTCGTTGAGAAACAAATGCATACAAGCAAAGATATGGTCCGTGTTAAGAGCATCACAGACCATGAGCACTTCAGGCCCCTCTCTCTACTGATAGAAATCAGAAAACCTAGACGCATACTCCACCCAGATCCCAAATACCAGTGGACAGGGTTCACACTGGATGATGTGCTGCTGCGTGGAGAAGATGATAAAAGCACAGGTAAAGCCCAAATTTATCAATCTGAAACTCACAAATACCACAGATATGATGTTTGGATTGTTTGTGGTTGAACTCTACCATGTTCCAGCTTTCTTGTGTATGATAAACTTGCTGTGCTGAGTCTGTGTCATCCTGCTTAAGACTATGTATGGAATTATTTCAGAGTCACTCGTTCAAGCCTTCAGCCAATTTACTCTCTCAACAATCCGCGCTGGCAAAGCTGCGGGGGGTCTCAGTGTTTCTACTGGTGATGCAAGCGCAGACATGGAAGGAGGTGCCTCCTTGTCCCGTGAGCTTTCCATCAAGCCACAGAAGAAGGGCATACCATTGGAATCACTGGAGGAACTGAGTAGAGAAAGGTAAGGAATGACCAAGAGAGCACACCTTCATCACACCCTCTGGCCACACCAGGTCATCAATGGGTTTTAGACGGCCTAAAACCAAGATTAAGACCTTAGGGCAGGAATTTCCCCTAACTAAGCCAGGTTAGAAAGGAAATGGAAGGCTCATCCCTGAACTTCCTCTTCTCCAGGCTGAGCCCCGCCACCTCCCACAGCTACCCCTGGAGCGCCAGAGCTTTCCCATCCTTCTTCTCTTTTAGACGAATCAACATGGATCACTCCTTCATCCGGCAACTACAGAGAGAAGGTACCAGTTTATTTCTGGTCATTGAAACCCTCGAAGCCTCGGAAGAGACCACCTACAACAACTCCGCCAAGGCAAAAGGAGGCTTCTGGGCCGAGTTTCATGCCACATTACGTACAAAGGTTTGGCATCTCTCAGGCTCAAGTGTTGGTCCTTCCCCAACACCTGCACCCAGGTGTTCTAACAGGTTGTTCTCATTGACCAGGGCTCAGCGGAGAACAGCCAAATCATAGTCATACCCAAGGGCTGCACCCTGGCCTTCAGGGCCATCAAGATGGAGATTAGAAATGGAGAATGGCGTAAGTAACTTCCAGAAATTACCAATTCCTCCATTCAGGAAACAGTGCACAAGAGGAAGAACATTTTATGAAATACCACTCGACCCCAGAGGCCCCTCAGTTTCTCTGCAAGGAGATGGAGACAGTGTGAGGGACAGAAATCCCCTGCAGAAGGTCAGATAACCCATGCAAGGTCCAAGATGCAGTTTGGGGAGGGGTCAGTAAAGAAAGAAGGAAGTCTCAGCTCTGCATTTCAGGAGCTGCAGTGCTCCTGTTGGTAAATGGCACAGAGAGCAGAGTTTGGGTTCTTTCTTTTCTATTCCTACTCAGAAGAAAAGAACCAGGGAGAAAACAGGTGGGTGACCATTAATGGCAAGGCTGGTGTAGAATACAGTAAATGTCCTTTTTATCCTATTGCAGGTCTGGATTACTTCCCACCAATACCCAAAAAACGACAACACACCCATAGGTGAGGTAAGTATTGTATTTTCCAGCTTCTCTTGCACAATTTTTACCTGCCTTGGGTAAGACGGAATCTCCCGGCAGAAAACAAACTACCAGGAGTGATGCATTTGTCTCTCCCCTGGGACCTCACAACTGCCCAAATTCCCTATTGCATCAAAAACAAGCATACAATGTTACAAACTCTGGGTTTAAACCTGCCAGTGAACTCTTCGTACTGAAGTGACAGATTTGGTCTCCTTCTGGTTCGCAGATGTCTCAAAAAGAAAATTAGAAATAGTGGTGTGTGAGAGACATTCCGAAGACCCTTCATCTGTCTCACGATCATCTATGGGGACTGAGACTGACCCCCTCCCAAAAAGGGGCAAAGAAGACTTTTGCACAGGAGTCCTGGCCGAACCGAGGTGGGATGCCTGCCAGGTTCTGCAGGCGTTTCCCCTGGGGTATGCCGGAGGAACTGGTTGCTCTGGTACTGTTCCTTGCTGCCCAAGCGAGAAGGGACCGAAGGAATGTCCCATACACCTGTGCCTGCACCAGTCTCCGCAATACAATGGGCCTTACTCTCCCACCCCTTGGCTATCTGCCCTTTGCTTTTGAAAAACACTATAAAGGGACTTTCTGAAGAGACCCCTACAAGATCTCCCCACAGAAGAAGACGGATCTATTGGCAGAAGGCCACAAGAATTCCACCTGCCGTTGGTAGTTATAACCCCCACCTTGGCTCTTTTTCTCTCTATACTTTGTTTCTTATATCTCTTCTTCTCTATCTCAATAACCTTATGTTGGCACACATTAAAGTTCATTGTTTTGACTGAAACTAAAAATCCCCGGTTTTGAGTTTCTTTTGCACTCTGAGATTCTGGTAACAAACCATCACGAATCCCGCTTTATGCTTAGCGGATTGTGACATGGTGGAAGTTAAAAACCACTGTCACATCTTCTCCAAGTTGTCTCCTCACCTGATGCTCATAGTCTTAAACACCATCAAAGCTGCCATGAGAGACAACAACCTCCTTCAAGAGCTCAGCCAGAAAGTAAGTGAAGCTCTTCTTACTAACACAATTTATAAATACAAACACATCCATAAGAAAACTCTTAACCCACAAGTCACATGTCTTGTGCCACAACTGCCCATCCAAAATTCCCTCACTCAGCATATCTGTCTGATCTGGAATAGCAGAAGCCTCTGCTCTCAAATCTGGACATTTCTTTTCCTTGTGCCTCTGGATGGAAGTAGTTTCAGAAAAAAATTATGGTTATGAGGTGAAAACTGAGAGCCCTGACCTAAAAGACCTGATAAGCACCTTACAGAGGTTTCCAAGATATCATTGCCTTCTGCTAGCCAAGGGAATCATCTACATCCTTGATGCTTTGCATGGTGAGGCTTTGGGTCTTTAAGAGGGAAATCAAGGCAGGGATGACTCCCAGTCCTGCCATTCTCTCCTACCTTCCTCTCTTACTCATCCTTCTCCTTCTGAAGTGGAATCTACATCTGAGTCCCGAGGAGAGGAGAGGAGAGGAGAGGAGAGGAGAGGAGAGGAGAGGAGAGGAGAGGAGAGGAGAGGAGAGGAGAGGAGAGGAGAGGAGAGGAGAGGAGAGGAGAGGAGAGGAGAGGAGAGGAGAGGAGACAGTAGAGGAGAGGAGAGGAGACAGTAGAGGAGAGGAGACAGCAGAGGAGGGGGGATGGTAGAGGAGTGGAGGGGAGGGAAGGTGAGGTGATTCCCTCTCTCTGCACCCCTCCTGTGATCCCTGCTCCATGAACTTGCCCCCTTCCTCCCAAGGGGCAGCTCCAATCTCTGCTCTGCTGACCAGGCACAGCACCCAAGCAAAGGGCTGGAGCTGCGTGTGGGAGGCTTCGGTTGCATATCAGGGAAAGGTTCTTAGCCCAGAGGGTGTGGGGCACTGAACAGCCTCCCCAGCAAATGGGCACAGCCTCAAGACTGACAGAGCTCAACAAGCATTTGGACAATGCTCTCAGGCACAGGCTGGGATTGGTGGAATTGTCCTATGCAGGGACACAACTTGGACTTCACCTGTCCTTGCAGGTCCCTTCCAACTCAACATCCCATGATCCCCTAACAGCCATATCACTCTCACAGTGAGACTGCACAAATCCCTTCTATTAAAACATCCAAAGCACTTTTGACCAAACGGGTATTTCCTACAGGAAATGATCACCCTTCCCATCCTCTTCATTCTTGCCTATCCTGCTCACCATTCCTATGTCACCACTAACATTGGTGGGAAGTTTGTGTTCCAAACTCGATTTATTTCTGCAGAGTTAATGGAGGATCAGCTGCTGCTGCTACTGGAATCCTTGGAAAGGAAGATTGTGTCCCAACAGCTCAAGCTGGTGAGAACACACATCACACTTGGATCCTTTCAAGGGGTTGTGGGAGCTATTGTAATTCTACCAACATTTCCATAGTGATGTCACAAGTTGACAACTGATTAAAATCTGATTTTGCTTTTTTGTTGTCATTCTGAAGGTTGAAAACCTCCTGAAACATGACCTGAGGAAGGGAAAGGAGCCATTCCCTGTTATTGCCGGTCTGCTCGCCTTCCCACACGAGGAGGAACAGGACTTAACCTTGGCCCTGGTGGAGCTGAGTGGAGTGCAGCTCCAGGAAGATGAATCTGCTGTCCCTGGGCATCAACCCTTCGGGGCCATGGTAGCCCTGTTCGTGGTCCTGTACGCCCTCAACCTCCTGAGTGCCTCACAGTAGGACGAACCTGGCCCTGCCCATGGAATCCCTCAGCAAGGTGTTGGGAAATCTCTGATGACGAGACAGGTTTCTCTCTCATTTTCACTTTTGATATTGCTCAAGGCTGCTTTGGCTGGAAAAACAAATATAAGGCTGGAAACCTCATTATGGATGCTAAAGGAATGTGGATTTGTCTGTCTGTCTCCCCATGAATGCAGAGGCACAACAGGAAAATCCACGAAGAATCACAGGCCTGGCTGCAGTGCCTCACATTATCCTGTTTACCTAAAAATGCTGCCGCTGCTTTTCAAACACTAATGGAAAAGAGAAAGGTAAAGGGAATGCAAAGGGAAGGGAATGCAGAGGGTAAGGGAGAATTCAAAGGGAAAGGGAAGGAAATAGAAGGGCAAAAATGAAATGCAAAGGGACAGGGAAGGAAATGCAAAGGAAACAAAAGCCAAAGGAAAATATCAGCAGCGACTCACTCTGGTCCCCCTCTGGTTTGCCATGAACTGCTGGTGACAGGAAGGTGGGGGAATCCCAGAGCTTTCACTGTCACCTGCCCGGTCCCATCTCCCCAACCTGCACAAGGGACACGGGCAGCACTTCAGAGAAACACTACAAATACTCTCATTATCACTTTATAAATAAAGAACAGCTTCTTCCTAAACAATTATGTGTTCTCAAAGGCAATTCCTTAATGTCATGTGTTTTCATACCCATGGCACATTCCACATCCTTGGAATTGAGGCTCTACCAGAAATAAGGGCCCTTACTGTGGATTCAAGAGTCTCATGTAGGGAACTTCCTAAAATTAATTGTGAACATTTTTATTACTCTTTTGTAGTGTATTCAAAGAGAGACTAACAAAAGTGAACTATTCAGGTAAAAACTTGTCCTTCAGCCCTGGAATATCCACATCGATGGCTTTTGCTGTCAAACAAGCATGGCAATGGATCAAGGAACGACAGATTGGGTTGGGCTGGAAGGCACCTGAAGGCTCATCCTGTTCCCCACCTGCCATGGACAGGGACACCTCCCACTCTCCCATGTTGCTCCAAGCCCCATCCAACCTGGCCTTGGACACTTCCAGGGATCCAGGGGCAGACACAGCGCCTCTGGGCAACCTATGCCAGGGCCCCACTCCCTTCACAGAGAGGAATTTCTTGCCAATATCCCCTCCTGAGTCCATTTCGCTATCTATAAAAGAAGAGCAGCATTACATGCCTCTATGAAGTTGAATCAGGGAATGATGGAATTGTTTGGCTTAAAGGGACCTTAAAGTGCATCCAGTCCCACCTGCTGCCAGGGACAGGGACACCTTCCTGTCCAATCTGGCCTTGGACACTCCCTGGGATGGAGTTACATCTCCTGCATCTGCAGAAATTCAACTTATCCGCACTCCCTGGAATAGACTCTGCTCAAGGAACACTTATGCAAGCAAACACCATTTTCTGGAAACAGAACACTGCTGAGGAGGATGGGAAATTGCTCCAGCTGGGAAAAAATCTGGATTATAAGAACTCTGGCGTGAACAGCCAGGGATCCTCCAGCATGGACTGGAACTAACGCTACCCCTGCCCAGGTTTTGCTTTGGGCAGCTTGATGGCAGGAAGGAAAGAGAAATCAATTTACTCTTTGCCCTGGGTGTGTGGGGGTGTGAGCTTCCTGCACACCTCACGGCTCCTGTACTTAACAAACACTTCTAGACCTTTGGTACACAGCCCGAGAACTTCACCCCAATCCTGCTGCTCTCCAGACGCCACATCACCTCAGCAGCCCTGCAGTGTGCTCTGCAAACCCCCCATACTACAAACAGGCAAGTGCATTATCCCACAGCGCTGCGGAGGGGAGAGGGTTGGTGGAAGCTCCGGCGGTTAAGTGCTCTTGTTTAGTTTTTCTTCGCGGAGACTTCCAAGGGAATGAGTCCAAAACTGCTATGAATATTGAGCACACAAACCTACTTGGCTTTCGAATGGGTCAAACTGAAAGAGAGTAGGGTTAGATGGGATATTGGGAAGAAATTCCTCCATTTCAGGGTGCTCGCACCCTGGCACAGGCTGGCCAACATCCCTGGCAGTGTCCACGGCTAGCTTGGATGGGGTTTGGAGCAACCTGGGAGAGTGAAAGGTGTCCCTGCCCATGGCAGGGAGAGGAATGGAATGAGCCTTAAGGCCTCTTCCAACCAAAACCACTCTGGATTGCCCAGTTTCCCCTCCCCAGCGCCATCCAGGAAAATACCTGAAAAGCGAAACTGAAACTGATAAAAACAAGCTGCGTCCAAAAACAAACAGGGGTTTGTTTCTAGCACTCAAACAACAGCGCTCCCCTGCAGACCACCAGGGCCTGCCCAAAGAGCCGGGCTGGACTGATTTCTCTCTATTTTGGGGGGCATTTGCCCCCAGAATCAGCACCCTCAGAGTCTGCCAGCTGCCTTCTCCCTGCATAGTGACTGGGGTTCACCAGCAAAGGGGGATAAGGCCAAACAATCCACAGCTCCTGCTGCTTCCTCTCCAAACACTCCCTGTATCAACCCTGTGAAACTGGTGTCCATGGATAACATGGGTCTTCTTTTGTAAAATCCTTAATAATTGAAGTAAGACTTTGTTACAATGTCCTGCTATTATTTCAAGTTATTTGGCTTAATTTGTGTTGCTTCTTTCCCAAGGCACAAATCGACTTGGATTTCAATCAAACCTTCAGCCACAGCACTATGTTTAAAAAAATCACCGAATTCATTGTGAAAGAAATGGACCCAAGGAAAGACCTGATCCCTGTCGAGAGCATCGCAGACAATGAGCACTTCAGGCCTCTCTGTCTACTGAAAAAAAAAAGCAAACGAAAAACCATATTCCACCCAGATCCTTATTACAAGCTGACAGGATTCACACTGGAGGATGTGCTGCTGCCTGGAGAAGATGGTAAACACACAGGTAATGCCCAATTTGCCCAATATGAAGTTCACAAGTTCCACAGGTAATGTGTTTGGCTCATTTATGGCTGAACTCTACCATGCTCCAGCTTTCTTGTGTGTGATATACTTGCACTGCTGAGTCTGTGTAATCCTGCTAAAGGTAATGCACGGAATTATTTCAGAGTCTCTCCATCAAGACTCCGGCCAATTTACTCTCTCCAAAGTCAGTGCTGATGAAATTGATGGAGTTTTCCGCATTCCTTCTTACCCTGTAAGCATACGGTTGAAAGGAGCTGCCTCCTTGTCCAAGGAGATTTCTATTACGCCACAGAAGAAGGGCATATCATTGGAATCACTGGAGGCACTGAGAAGAGAAAGGTAAGGAATGACCAAGGGAACACACGCACTCCAGTCATCCCCTCCGACCCACACAAGGTCATCGATGGGTTTTCAACAGCCAAAAACCAAGATTAAGACCTTAGAGCAAAAATTTCCCCTATTTAGTCAAGGTTAGACAAGGAACAGACTGACAAACTCCTCCCTGAACCTCCTCTTCTCAAAGCTTAGCCTCCCAGATGCCTCAGCTGCTCCTGGTGCTCCAGAACCTTCCCATCCTTCTTCTCTTTCAGACAAATCAACATGGATCACTCCCTCATCCAGCAACTACAGAGAAAAGATATCGATTTACATGTGGTCACTGAAATCCTCGAAGCCTCAAAAGCGATCACCTACAATGAATCCACCAAGGCAGAGGGAGGCTTCCGGGCCAAGTTTTATGCCACATTCCATGCAAAGGTGGGGCTTCTCTCAGGCTCACGTGTCAGTCCTTCCCCAACACCTGCACCCAGGTGTTCTAACAGGTTGTTCTCATTGACCAGGGCTCAGCGGAGAACAGCAAAATCATAGTCATACCCAAGGGCTGCACCCTGGCATTCAGGACCATCCAGCTGCACATTAGAGATGGAGCATGGTGTAAGTAACTTCCAGAAATTACCAATTCCTCCATTCTGCAAATAGTGCACAAGAGGAAGAATATTTTAGGAAGTATCACTCGACCCCAGAGTCACCCTCAGCTTGGCTGCAAGGAGATGGAGGCAGTGAGAGGGACAGAAATCCCCTGCAGAAGGTCAGATAACCCATGCAAGGTCCAAGATGTTGTTTGGGGAGGGGTCAGCAAAGAAAGGAAAGAAGGAAGTCTCAGCTCTACATTTCAGGAGTTGCAGAGCTCCTGTTGGTAAATGGCACAGAGAGCAGAGTTTGGGCTCTTTCTTTTCCTACTCAGAAGAAAAGATGCAAAGAGAAAAGAGGGTGGGAGACCCCCAGTGGGAAGGCCGGTATAGAACACTGTAAATGTCCCTTTAATCCTGTTGCAGATCTCGACCATTTCCCAGGAATATCCGACAGATCATTATGTTTCGATTCGGATGATAATGGTAAGTAATGTATTTTACAGCTTCCTCCTGCACAATTTTCACCTGCTTTCGGTAAGATGGGAACTCCCAGCAGAAAACACACCACCAGGAGTGATACATTTGTTTCTTCCCTGAGACATCACAACTGCCCAAATTCCTTCAAAAAGACTCATGTAATGTTGCAAATTCTGAGTTTAGAGCTGCAAGTGAACTCTTCATAGTCAAGTGATGGATTTGGTCTCCTTCCGTTTTGCAGACCCCCCACAAGGAATACTAGAAGCAGTAATGGAAGAAGTTAAAAACCGCTGTCGCATCTTCTCCGAGTTGTCTCCTCACCTGCTGCTCATAGTCTTAAACACCATCAAAGCTGTCATGAGAGACAACAACCTCCTGCAAGAACTTAGCCAGAAAGTAAGTGAAGCTCTTCTTACTGACACAAGTTATAAATACAAACACATACAGGAAGAAAACTCTTACCCCACAAGTCACATGTCTTGTGCCACAACTGCCCATCCAAAATTCCCTCACTCAGCACAACTATCTGATCTGAACTAGCAATAGCCTCGGCCCTCAAACCCTGACATTTCTTTTCCTTGTTCCCTCAGATGGAAGACATTTATGAGGAAATTGATGGTTATGAGCTGAAAACTGAGAACCCACACCTAAAAGACCTGTTCAGCACCTTACAGCAATCTCCAAGAGATCGTCTCCTTCTGCTGGCCAAGGGAATCACCTACATCCTTGACGCTTTGCATGGTGAGGCTTTGGGTCTTTAAGAGGGAAATCAAGGCAGGGATGACTCCCAGTCCTGCCATTCCCTCCTACCTTCCTCTCTTACTCCTCCTTCTGAAGTGGAATCCACATCTGAGTCCCATGGAGAGAAGAGGAGAGGAGAGGAGAGGAGAGGAGAGGAGAGGAGAGGAGAGGAGAGGAGAGGAGAGGAGAGGAGAGGAGAGGAGAGGAGAGGAGAGGAGAGGAGAGGAGAGGAGAGGAGAGGAGAGGAGAGGAGAGGAGAGGAGAGGAGAGGAGAGGAGAGGAGAGGAGAGGAGAGGAGAGGAGAGGAGAGGAGAGGAGAGGAGAGGAGAGGAGAGGAGAGGAGAGGAGAGGAGAGGAGAGGAGAGGAGAGGAGAGGAGAGGAGAGGAGAGGAGAGGAGAGGAGAGGAGAGGAGACAGTAGAGGAGAGGGGATGGTAGAGGAGTGGAGGGGAGGGAAGGTGAGGTGATTCCTTCTCTCTGCACCCCTCCTGTAATCCCTGCTCCATGAAGTTGCCCCCTTCCTCCCGAGGGGCAGCTCCAATCTCTGCTCTGCTGACCAAGGACAGGACGTGAGGGAATGGCTGGAGCTGTGTCTGGGAGGCTTCGGTTGCATATCAGGGAAAGGTTCTTAGCCCAGAGCGTGTGGGGCACTGAACAGCCTCCCCAGCAAATGGGCACAGCCCCAAGACTGACAGAGCTCAACAAGCATTCGGACAATGCTCTCAGGCACAGGCTGGGATTGTTGGAATTGTCCTGTGCAGGGACACAACTCAAACTTCACCTGTCCTTGCAGGTCCCTTCCAACTCAATATGCCATGATCCCCTGAGTAACAGCCATATCACTCTCACAGTGAGACTGCACAAATCATTTCTTTTAAAACATCCAAAGCACTTTTGACCAAACGGGCATTTCCTACAAGAAATGATCACCCTTCCCATCCTCTCCACTCTTTCCCATCCTGCTCACTATTCCCATCCCCCCACTAACATTGGTGGGAAGTTTGTGATCCAAACCGAGTTTATTTCTGCAGAGCTAATGGAGGATCAGCTGCTGCTGCTGCTGGAATCCTTGGAAAGGAAGATTGTGTCCCAACAGCTCAAGCTGGTGAGAACACACATCACACTTGGCTCCTTTCAAGGGGTTGTGGGAGCTATTTTAACACACATTATACTTTGGTCCTTTGAAGGGGGTGGGGGGTACTGTAATTCTACCAACATTTCCATAGTGACGTCACAAGTTGACAACTGATTAAAATCTGATTCTGCTTTTTCTTGTTGTTCTGAAGGTTGAAAACCTCCTGAAACATGACCTAGAGATGGGGGCAGAGCCTTTCCATGTTGATGCTGGGCTGCTCACCTTCCCACACGAGGAGGAACAGGAGTTAACCATGGCCCTGGTGGAGCTGAGTGGAGTGCACCTCCGGGAAGATGGATTTGCTCTCCCTAGGCATCAACCCTTCGAGAATGTGGCAGCCCTGTTTGTGGTCCTGTACACCCTCAACCACCTTAGTACCTCACAGTAGGAGGAACCTGGTCCTGCCCACAGAATCCCTCAGCAAGGTGTTGGGAAATCTCTGATGACAAGACAGGTTTCTCTCTCAATTTCACCTCTGATATTGCTCAAGGCTGCTTTGGCTGGAAAAAGAAATTTAAGGTTGGAAAAATCATTATGGATCCTAAAGGCTGGGCACCCAAGTATGTAGCGTTGGTTCAAGCCCAGAGAGTTTCTTCCCCCCTGAGGAACCTCTGGAGACCTAGGGAATAAGACCCCCCTGGAGCAGAGTAGAAGGTGGATTGCCCCAGAGAGGGGTCAAGGTTCCCCCCCTGTCCCTCAGTTCATAATGGTATTCGTATCTCCCTCTCTCCTCCCTTCCTCGTTCCCAATTGGTCCGAGTCCCTTTGTCCCTCCCTGATCCCTCCCCTGCGCGGTTCCATTATTGGTTGTTACCCTCTGAATAAAAGTCTGATGCCCGGCTGGGTTGAGGTCTCTCGCCCTAGACGGAAGCCGCTAACCATCGCAGGACCCCGTGTCTGCTTTCTAGTCCGGGCGGGAGAACCCTCTCTCTCTCAGCAGCACTCCGGCTCACGCGGCGTGGCTGCATTCTGGGACGGTCCCGCTCGCGGCCAGGAGATCCGTCTCTGACTGCCGCGAACTTGGACTCCAAGGACGCGCGCAGACACCGCTGCCGGGCTGTGACCGATCCCAGGTGGCCAGCGAGACCAGCGCGCTCCCGCTGCGTCACAAGTAGATTCGTCTGTCTGTGTCCCCACAAATGCAGAGGGACAATGGGAAAATCCACAAAGAATCACCGGCCTGGCTGCAGTGCCTCACATTATCCTGTTGTCCGAAAAATGCTGCCGCTGCTTCTGCAATCAGTAATGAGAAAGGGAAAGGGTAAGGGAGAATGCAAAGGGAAATGGAAGGAAATGCAAAGGAAACAAAAGCCAAAGGAAAATATCAGCAGCGACTCACTCTGGTCCCCCTCTGGTTCGCCATGAACTGCTGGTGCTAGGAAGGTGGGGGAATTCCAGAGCTTTCACTGTCACCTCCCTCGTCCCATCTCCCCAACATGATTGAGGGACATGGGGAGCATTTCAGAGAAACACAACAAATACTCTCATTATCACTTTATAAATAAAGAGCAGCTTCTTGCTAAACAATTATGTGTTCTCAACTCCTTAATTTCATGTGGTTTTGTACCCATGGCACATTCCATATCCTTGGAATTGAGGCTCTACCAGAAATAAGGGTCCTTACTGTAGATTCAAGAGTCTCATGTAGGGAACTTTCTAAAATTATTTGAGAGCATTTTTATTATTCTTTTGTACAGTATTCTAAGAGAGACCAATAAAAGTGAACTATTCAGGTAAAAACTTGTCCTTCAGCCCTGGAATATCCACATCGATGGCTTTTGCTGTCAAACAAGCATGGCAAGGGATCAAGGAAAGACGGATTGGGTTGGGTTGGAAGGCACCTGAAGGCTCATCCAGTTCCCCACCTGCCACAGACAGGGACACCTCCCACTCTCCCATGTTGCTCCAAGCCCCATCCAACCTGGCCTTGGACACTTCCAGGGATCCAGGGGCAGACACAGCGCCTCTGGGCAACCTATGCCAGGGCCCCACTCCCTTCACAGAGAGGAATTTCTTGCCAATATCCCCTCCTGAGTCCATTTCGCTATCTATAAAAGAAGAGCAGCATTACATGCCTCTATGAAGTTGAATCAGGGAATGATGGAATTGTTTGGCTTGAAGGGACCTTAAAGTGCATCCAGTCCCACCTGCTGCCAGGGACAGGGACACCTTCCTGTCCAATCTGGCCTTGGACACTCCCTGGGATGGAGTTTCATCTCCTGCATCTGCAGAAATTCAACTTATCCGCACTTCCTGTAATAGACTCTGCTCAAGGAACACTTATGCAAGCAAAGACCATTTTGCGGAAACGGAACACTGCTGAGGACGATGGGAAATTGCTTCAGCTGGGAATAAATCTGGATTATAAGAACTCTGGCGTGAACAGCCAGGGATCCTCCAGCATGGACTGGAACTAACACTGCCCCGGCCCAGATTTTGCTTGGGGGAGCTTGCTGGCAGGAAGGAAAGAGAAATCAAGTTGCCCTTTGCCCTGGGCGTGTGGGGGTGTGAGCTTCCTGTGCACCTCAGGCTTCCGTACTTAACAAACACTTCTAGATCTTTGGTGCACAGCCCGAGAACTTCACCCCAATCCTGCTGCTCTCCAGACGCCACATCACCTCAGCAGCCCTGCAGTGTGCTCTGCAAACCCCCCATCCTACAAACAGGCAAGTGCATTATCCCACAGCGCTGCGGAGGGGAGAGGGTTGGTGGAAGCTCCAGCGGTTAAATGCTCTTGTTTAGTTTTTCTCTCTTCGCGGAGACTTCCAAGGGAATGAGTCTAGAACTGCTATGAATATTGAGCACACGAAGCTGTTCGTCTTTGGAATGGGTCAAACTGAAAGAGAGTAGGGTTAGATGGGATATTGGGAAGAAATTCCTCCATTTCAGGGTGCTCGCACCCTGGCACAGACAGGCCCACATCCCTGGCAGTGTCCACGGCCAGCTTGGATGGGGTTTGGAGCAACCTGGGAGAGTGAAAGGTGTCCCTGCCCATGGCAGGGAGAGGAATGGGATGAGCCTTAAGGCCCCTTCCAACCAAAACCACTCTGGATTGCCCAATTTCCCCTCCCCAGCTCCATCCTGGAAAATACCTGAAAAGCAAAATTGAAACTGATAAAAACAACCTGTGTCAGAAAATGAACAGGGGTTTCTTTTTGGCCCTCAAACAACAGCTCTCCCCTGCAGACCACCAGGGCCTGACCAAGGAGCCAGGCTGGACTGATTTCTCTATTTTGGAGGACATTTGCTACCAAAACCAGCACCCTCAAAATCTGCCAGCTGCGTTCTCTCTGACCAGTGACTGGGGTTCACCAGCAAAGGGGGAGAAGGCCAAACAATCCACAGCTCCTGCTGCTTCCTCTCCAAACACTCCCTGTATCAACTCTGTGAAACTGGTGTCCATGGATAATGTGGGTCTGTTTTTGTAAAATTCTTAATAATTGAAGTAAGACTTTGTTACAATGTCCTGCTATTAGTTCAAGTAATTTTCCTTAATTAGTTTTGCTTCTTTCCCAAGGCACAAATCGACTTGGATTTCCATCAAACCTTCTGCCACAGCACAATGTTTAAAAAAATCACCAAACACATTGTGAAAGAAATGAGTCCAAGCAATGACCTGATCCCTGTTGAGAGCATCGCAGACAATGAGCACTTCAGGCCTCTCTGTCTACTGATTAAAAAAAGCAAACCAGTAACCATATTCCACCCAGCTCCCTATTACAGGAGGACAGGATTCACACTAGAGGATGTGCTGCTGCCTGGAGAAGATGGTAAACACACAGGTAATGCCCAATTTGCCCAATATGAAGTTCACAAATTCCGCAGATAATGTGTTTGGCTCATTTATGGCTGAACTCTACCATGCTCCAGCTTTCTTGTGTGTGATATACTTGCACTGCTGAGTCTGTGTAATCCTGCTAAAGATGATGCATGGAATTATTTCAGAGTCTCCCCATCAAGACTTCAGCCAATTTACTCTCTCCAAAGTCAGCGCTGACCAAGTTGATGGAGGTCTCAGCATTTCCTTTGACCCTGCAAGCATAGGCCTGAAAGGAGCTGCATCCTCGTCCGATGTGATTTCCATCAAGCTACAGAAGAGGGGCAAATCATTGGGATCACTGGAGGCACTGAGAAGAGAAAGGTAAGGAATGACCAAGGGAACACTCTCACTCCAGTCATCCCCTCTGGCCCACACCGGGTCATCAATGGGTTTTCAACAGCCTAAAACCAAGATTAATACCCTAGGGCAGGAATTTCCCCTAACTACTCCAGGTTAGACAGGAAACAGACTGACAAGCTCCTCCTTGAACCTCCTCTTCTCCAGGCTTAGCCTCTCAGATGCCTCAGCTACTCCTGGTGCTCCAGAGCCTTCCCATCCTTCTTCTCTTTCAGACAAATCAACATGGATCACTCCTTCATCCAGCAACTACAGAGAAAAGATATCGATTTACACGTGGTCACTGAAATCCTCGAAGCCTCGGAAGAGAGCACCTACAGTGAATCCACCACGGCAGAGGGAGGCTTCCAGGCCAAGTTTTATGCCACATTCCATGCAAAGGTGGGGCTTCTCTCAGGCTCACGTGTCAGTCCTTCCCCAACACCTGCACTCAGGTGTTCTAACAGGTTGTTCTCATTGACCAGGGCTCAAGAGAGATGAGCCAAGGCATAGTCATACCCAAGGGCTGCACCCTGGCATTCAGGACCATCCAGCTGCACATTAGAGATGGAGCATGGTGTAAGTAACTTCCAGAAATTACCAATTCCTCCATTCTGCAAATAGTGCACAAGAGGAAGAATATTTTAGGAAGTATCACTCGACCCCAGAGTCACCCTCAGCTTGGCTGCAAGGAGATGGAGGCAGTGAGAGGGACAGAAATCCCCTGCAGAAGGTCAGATAACCCATGCAAGGTCCAAGATGTTGTTTGGGGAGGGGTCAGCAAAGAAAGGAAAGAAGGAAGTCTCAGCTCTACATTTCAGGAGTTGCAGAGCTCCTGTTGGTAAATGGCACAGAGAGCAGAGTTTGGGCTCTTTCTTTTCCTACTCAGAAGAAAAGATGCAAAGAGAAAAGAGGGTGGGAGACCCCCAGTGGGAAGGCCGGTATAGAACACTGTAAATGTCCCTTTAATCCTGTTGCAGATCTCGACCATTTCCCAGGAATATCCGACAGATCATTATGTTTCGATTCGGATGATAATGGTAAGTAATGTATTTTACAGCTTCCTCCTGCACAATTTTCACCTGCTTTCGGTAAGATGGGAACTCCCAGCAGAAAACACACCACCAGGAGTGACACATTTGTTTCTTCCCTGAGACATCACAACTGCCCAAATTCCTTCAAAAAGACTCATGTAATGTTGCAAATTCTGAGTTTAGAGCTGCAAGTGAACTCTTCATAGTCAAGTGATGGATTTGGTCTCCTTCCGTTTTGCAGACCCCCCACAAGGAATACTAGAAGCAGTAATGGAAGAAGTTAAAAACCGCTGTCGCATCTTCTCCGAGTTGTCTCCTCACCTGCTGCTCATAGTCTTAAACACCATCAAAGCTGTCATGAGAGACAACAACCTCCTGCAAGAACTTAGCCAGAAAGTAAGTGAAGCTCTTCTTACTGACACAAGTTATAAATACAAACACATCCAGGAACAAAACTCTTACCCCACAAGTCACATGTCTTGTGTCACAACTGCCCATCCAAAATTCCCTCACTCAGCACAACTATCTGATCTGAACTAGCAATAGCCTCGGCCCTCAAACCCTGACATTTCTTTTCCTTGTTCCCTCAGATGGAAGACATTTATGAGGAAATTGATGGTTATGAGCTGAAAACTGAGAACCCACACCTAAAAGACCTGTTCAGCACCTTACAGCAATCTCCAAGAGATCGTCTCCTTCTGCTGGCCAAGGGAATCACCTACATCCTTGACGCTTTGCATGGTGAGGCTTTGGGTCTTTAAGAGGGAAATCAAGGCAGGGATGACTCCCATCCTGCCATTCCCTCCTACCTTCCTCTCTTACTCCTCCTTCTGAAGTGGAATCCACATCTGAGTCCCATGGAGAGAAGAGGAGAGGAGAGGAGAGGAGAGGAGAGGAGAGGAGAGGAGAGGAGAGGAGAGGAGAGGAGAGGAGAGGAGAGGAGAGGAGAGGAGAGGAGAGGAGAGGAGAGGAGAGGAGAGGAGAGGAGAGGAGAGGAGAGGAGAGGAGAGGAGAGGAGAGGAGAGGAGAGGAGAGGAGAGGAGAGGAGAGGAGAGGAGAGGAGAGGAGAGGAGAGGAGAGGAGAGGAGACAGTAGAGGAGAGGGGATGGTAGAGGAGTGGAGGGGAGGGAAGGTGAGGTGATTCCTTCTCTCTGCACCCCTCCTGTAATCCCTGCTCCATGAAGTTGCCCCCTTCCTCCCGAGGGGCAGCTCCAATCTCTGCTCTGCTGACCAAGGACAGGACGTGAGGGAATGGCTGGAGCTGTGTGTGGGAGGCTTCGGTTGCATATCAGGGAAAGGTTCTTAGCCCAGAGCGTGTGGGGCGCTGAACAGCCTCCCCAGCAAATGGGCACAGCCCCAAGACTGACAGAGCTCAACAAGCATTTGGACAATGCTCTCAGGCACAGGCTGGGATTGTTGGAATTGTCCTGTGCAGGGACACAACTCAGACTTCACCTGTCCTTGCAGGTCCCTTCCAACTCAATATGCCACGATCCCCTGAGTAGCAGCCATATCGCTCTCACAGTGAGACTGCACAAATCATTTCTTTTAAAACACCCAAAGCACTTTTGACCAAACGGGCATTTCCAACAAGAAATGATCACCCTTCCCATCCTCTCCACTCTTTCCCATCCTGCTCACTATTCCCATCCCCCCACTAACATTGGTGGGAAGTTTGTGATCCAAACCGAGTTTATTTCTGCAGAGCTAATGGAGGATCAGCTGCTGCTGCTGCTGGAATCCTTGGAAAGGAAGATTGTGTCCCAACAGCTCAAGCTGGTGAGAATACACATCACACTTGGCTCCTTTCAAGGGGTTGTGGGAGCTATTTTAACACACATTATACTTTGGTCCTTTGAAGGGGGTAGGGGGTACTGTAATTCTACCAACATTTCCATAGTGACGTCACAAGTTGACAACTGATTAAAATCTGATTCTGCTTTTTCTTGTTGTTCTGAAGGTTGAAAACCTCCTGAAACATGACCTAGAGATGGGGGCAGAGCCTTTCCATGTTCATGCTGGGCTGCTCACCTTCCCACACGAGGAGGAACAGGAGTTAACCATGGCCCTGGTGGAGCTGAGTGGAGTGCACCTCCGGGAAGATGGATTTGCTCTCCCTAGGCATCAACCCTTCGAGGATGTGGCAGCCCTGTTTGTGGTCCTGTACACCCTCAACCACCTTAGTACCTCACAGTAGGAGGAACCTGGCCCTGCCCACAGAATCCCTCAGCAAGGTGTTGGGAAATCTCTGATGACAAGACAGGTTTCTCTCTCAATTTCACCTCTGATATTGCTCAAGGCTGCTTTGGCTGGAAAAAGAAATTTAAGGTTGGAAAAATCATTATGGATCCTAAAGGCTGGGCACCCAAGTATGTAGCGTTGGTTCAAGCCCAGAGAGTTTCTTCCCCCCTGAGGAACCTCTGGAGACCTAGGGAATAAGACCCCCCTGGAGCAGAGTAGAAGGTGGATTGCCCCAGAGAGGGGTCAAGGTTCCCCCCCTGTCCCGCAGTTCATAATGGTATTCGTATCTCCCTCTCTCCTCCCTTCCTCGTTCCCAATTGGTCCGAGTCCCTTTGTCCCTCCCTGATCCCTCCCCTGCGCGGTTCCATTATTGGTTGTTACCCTCTGAATAAAAGTCTGATGCCCGGCTGGGTTGAGGTCTCTCGCCCTAGACGGAAGCCGCTAACCACCGAAGGACCCCGTGTCTGCTTTCTAGTCCGGGCGGGAGAACCCTCTCTCTCTCAGCAGCACTCCGGCTCACGCGGCGTGGCTGCATTCTGGGACGGTCCCGCTCGCGGCCAGGAGATCCGTCTCTGACTGCCGCGAACTTGGACTCCAAGGACGCGCGCAGACGCCGCTGCCGGGCTGTGACCGATCCCAGGTGGCCAGCGAGACCAGCGCGCTCCCGCTGCGTCACAAGTAGATTCGTCTGTCTGTGTCCCCACAAATGCAGAGGGACAATGGGAAAATCCACAAAGAATCACCGGCCTGGCTGCAGTGCCTCACATTATCCTGTTGTCCGAAAAATGCTGCCGCTGCTTCTGCAATCAGTAATGAGAAAGGGAAAGGGTAAGGGAGAATGCAAAGGGAAATGGAAGGAAATGCAAAGGAAACAAAAGCCAAAGGAAAATATCAGCAGCGACTCACTCTGGTCCCCCTCTGGTTCGCCATGAACTGCTGGTGCTAGGAAGGTGGGGGAATTCCAGAGCTTTCACTGTCACCTCCCTCGTCCCATCTCCCCAACATGATTGAGGGACATGGGGAGCATTTCAGAGAAACACCACAAATACTCTCATTATCACTTTATAAATAAAGAGCAGCTTCTTGCTAAACAATTATGTGTTCTCAACTCCTTAATTTCATGTGGTTTTGTACCCATGGCACATTCCACATCCTTGGAATTGAGGCTCTACCAGAAATAAGGGTCCTTACTGTAGATTCAAGAGTCTCATGTAGGGAACTTTCTAAAATTATTTGAGAGCATTTTTATTATTCTTTTGTACAGTATTCTAAGAGAGACCAATAAAAGTGAACTATTCAGGTAAAAACTTGTCCTTCAGCCCTGGAATATCCACATCGATGGCTTTTGCTGTCAAACAAGCATGGCAAGGGATCAAGGAAAGACGGATTGGGTTGGGTTGGAAGGCACCTGAAGGCTCATCCAGTTCCCCACCTGCCACAGACAGGGACACCTCCCACTCTCCCATGTTGCTCCAAGCCCCATCCAACCTGGCCTTGGACACTTCCAGGGATCCAGGGGCAGACACAGCGCCTCTGGGCAACCTATGCCATGGCCCCACTCCCTTCACAGAGAGGAATTTCTTGCCAATATCCCCACTTGAGTGTGTCCATTTCGCTATCTATAAAAGAAGAGCAGCATTACATGGCTCTATAAATTTGAATCAGGGAATGATGGAATGATTTGGCTTGAAGGGACCTTAAAGTGCATCCAGTCCCACCTGCTGCCAGGGACAGGGACACCTTCCTGTCCAATCTGGCCTTGGACACTCCCTGGGATGGAGTTACATCTCCTGCATCTGCAGAAATTCAACTTATCCGCACTCCCTGGAATAGACTCTGCTCAAGGAACACTGATGCAAGCAAACACCATTTTCTGGAAACAGAACACTGCTGAGGAGGATGGGAAATTCCTCCAGCTGGGTATAAGTCTGGATTATAAGAACTCTGGCGTGAACAGCCAGGGATCCTCCAGCATGGACTGGAACTAACGCTACCCCTGCCCAGGTTTTGCTTTGGGCAGCTTGATGGCAGCAAGGAAAGAGAAATCAATTCACTCTTTGCCCTGGGTGTGTGGGGGTGTGAGCTTCCTGCACACCTCACGGCTCCCGTACTTAGCAAATACTTCCACACCTTTGGTACACAGCCCGAGAACTTCACCCCAATCCTGCTGCTCTCCAGACGCCACATCAACTCAGCAGCCCCGCAGTGTGCTCTGCAAACCCCCCATCCTACAAACAGGCAAGTGCATGATCCCACAGTGCTGTGGAGGGGAGAGGGTTGGTGGAAGCTCCGGCGGTTAAGTGCTCTTGTTTAGTTTTTCTTCGCGGAGACTTCCAAGGGAATGAGTCCAAAACTGCTATGAATATTGAGCACACAAACCTACTTGGCTTTCAAATGGGTCAAACTGAAAGAGAGTAGGGTTAGATGGGATATTGGGAAGAAATTCCTCCATTTCAGGGTGCTCGCACCCTGGCACAGGCTGGCCAACATCCCTGGCAGTGTCCACGGCCAGCTTGGATGGGGTTTGGAGCAACCTGGGAGAGTGAAAGGTGTCCCTGCCCATGGCAGGGAGAGGAATGGAATGAGCCTTAAGGCCTCTTCCAACCAAAACCACTCTGGATTGCCCAGTTTCCCCTCCCCAGCGCCATCCAGGAAAATACCTGAAAAGCGAAACTGAAACTGATAAAAACAAGCTGCGTACAAAAACAAACAGGGGTTTGTTTCTGGCACTCAAACACCTCAAACTCAGGCACCCTTGGCCTGACCAAGGAGCTGAGCTGGACTGATTTCTCTCTATTTTGGGGGGCATTTGCCCCCAGAATCAGCACCCTCAGAGTCTGCCAGCTGCCTTCTCCCTGCATAGTGACGGGGTTCACCAGCAAAGGGGGACAAGCCCAAACAATCCCCAGCTCCTGCTGCTTCCTCTCCAAACACTCCCTGTATCGACCCTGTGAAACTGGTGTCCATGGATAATGTGGGTCTTCTTTTGTAAAATCCTTAATAATTAAACTAACACTTTCTTACAATGTCCTGCTATTATTTCAGAGTGCGTCTTTCCCAAGGCACAAATCCACTTGGATTTCCATCAAACCTTCAGCCACAGCACTATGTTTAAAAAAATCACCAAATTCGTTGTAAATCAAATGGATCCAAGCAATGACCTGTTCCCTGTTGAGAGCATTGCAGACAATGAGCACTTCAAGCCTCTCTGTCTACTGAAAAAAAGCAAACAGAAAACCATATTCCACCCAGCTCCCTATTACAGGCGGACAGGATTCACACTGGAGGATGTGCTGCTGCCTGGAGAAGATGGTAAACACATAGGTAATGCCCAATTTGCCCAATATGAATGTGAAAAACGAAGTTCACTCTCCTGTTGAAACTTAAAAGTCTAATAAAGGATAATAGGGGACAAAAACAATAAAGCAAAGAAACAGCACTGGGTGCTTGGCCCTAAGCCAAGAAGCACAACGGCCATTGAGGGAGTCTTAAATACTCTTTGTATTGTGTCAGCCTCATGCCAATTCATAAACATCCATGCATATTCAAACTTTTCTCAAAACTATTTTGCATGTTCCAAGAACTGTTTTTCATGGCTCATCCTTGGTCCTTCCCTTTTAGAGCATGCGCTTTTTTGGCTGTGGTTTTTTTCCAGTCTTGGTTATCGTCTCCAGATTGGGCTTTTCTCCGTGGTCCTTGCATCTGGTTATGGCTGATAGTCAGGTATCAGTGGCAGGTCTTCTCTGTGCCGATCTTTGGGTGTTATCCAGTCAAGCAGGCAGTGTGGTTAGTAAAGGAAAGTCTTTTAAACTACCTCTATTAATTATTTTACTACTATATGGAAATCTAGTTCATAACAGGAATTAAAACATTGCTTATATACCTCTATCTTTATAACAAGACTACTCCTATAAAAAGAATAAAACCATACACACAATGAATATTTGCGAAAAGCCAACACTATATCATGTATTTATCACAATGAAGTTCACAAATTCCACAGGTAATGTGTTTGGCTCATTTATGGCTGAACTCTACCATGCTCCAGCTTTCTTGTGTGTGATATACTTGCACTGCTGAGTCTGTGTCATCCTGCTAAACATAATGCATGGAATTATTTCAGAGTCCCTCCAACAAGACTTCAGCCAATTTACTCTCTCCAAAGTCAATGCTGACCAAGCTGATGGAGGTCTCAGCATTTCTTTTGACCCTGCAAGCATAGGCCTGAAAGGAGCTGCCTCCTTGTCCAAGGTGTTTTCCATTACGCCACAGAAGAAGGGCATATCATTGGAATCACTGGAGGCACTGAGAAGAGAAAGGTAAGGAATGACCAAGGGAGCACACCTTCGTCACACCCTCTGGCCCACACCACGTCATCAATGGGTTTTAGACAGCCTAAAACCAAGATTAAGATCTTAGGGCAGGAATTTCCCCTAACTAAGCCAGGTTAGAAAGGAAATGGAAGGCTCATCCCTGAACCTCCTCTTCTCCTGGCTGAGCCCCTCCACCTCCCACACCTACTCCTGGAGCTCCAGACCCTTCCCATCCTTCTTCTCTTTTAGACTAATCAACATGGATCACTCCTTCATCCGGCAACTACAGAGAACAGACATCAATTTATATGTGGTCACTGAAATCCTCGAAGCCTCAGAGGAGGCCATCTACAAGGAATCCACCAAGGCAGATGGGAGATTCGGGACCAAATTTTATGCCACGTTCTTTGCACAGGTTCGACTTCTCTCTCACTCCTTCCCCAACACCTGCACCCAGGTGTTCTAATAGCTTGTTTTCTTTATCCAGGGATCAAGGGAGAACAACCAAACCATAGTCATACCCAAGGGCTGCACCCTGGCATTCAGGACCATCCAGCTGCACATTAGAGATGGAGCATGGTGTAAGTAACTTCCAGGAATGACCAATTCCTCCACTCAGGAAATGGTACACAAGAGGAAGAACATTTTAGGAAGTATCACTGGGCCCCACATCTGCCCTCAGTTTGTTTGGAAGAAGATGGAGGCAATGTGAGGGACAGAAATCCCCTGGGGAAGGTCAGATAACCCATGCAAGTTCAAGGAGCTATGGGGGAAAGATGCTGTTAAAGGAGCGTTCAGTAAAGAAAGAAGAAAGTCTCAGCCCTGCATTTCAGGAGCTGCAGAGCTCCTGTTGGGAAATGGCACAGAGAGATGAGTTTGGGTTCTTTTCTTCCTTTTCCTACTCAGAAGAAATGAATCAGGGAGAAAACAGGGTGGGTGACCACCAGTGGGAAGGCTGGTGTAGAACACATTAAATGTCCTTTTCATCCTCTTTTAGGCCTGGATTATTTCCCAGAATTCATAGGATATCCAATGCTTCAAGGTTATTGTAAGTAATGTATTTTACAGCTTCCTTTTGCACAATTTTCACCTGCCTTGAGTAAGATGGAAACTCCCAGCAGAAAACAAACTACCAGGAGTGATGCATTTATCTCTTCCCTGAGACATCACAACTGCCCAAATTCTATACTCCTATTCCATATTGCATCAAAAACAATCATACAAGTCTTACAAACTCTGAGTTTACAACTGCCAGTGAACTCCTAGTTCAGAAGTGTCAGATTTGGACTCCTTCTGGTTTGCAGGTCCCTCAGAAGGAAAATTAGGAGAAGTGTTGAGAGGTGTTAAATATTCCTGTCGAATTTTCCCCGCGTTGTCTCCTCACCTGCTGCTCATAGTCTTAAACACCATCAAAGCTGCCATGAGAGACAACAATCTCCTTCAAGAGCTCAGCAAGAAAGTAAGTGAACCTTTTCTTACTGACACAAGTTATAAATACAAACACATCCAGGAACAAACTTCTTACCAAACAAGTCACATGTCTTGTGCCACAACTGCCCATCCAAAATTCCCTCACTCAGCACAACTGTCTGATCTGGAATACCAACAGCCTTGGCCCTCAAATTCTGACATTCTTTTACTTGTTCCCCCAGATGGAAGATGTTTCAGAGGAAAATTATGGTTATAACCTGAAAACTGAGAGCCCAGACCTAAAAGACCTATTCGGCACGTTACAGCAGCTTCCAAGAGATCGTCTCCTTCTGCTGACAGAGGGAATCACCTACGTCCTTGACGCTTTGCATGGTAAGGCTTTGGGTCTTTACAAGGGAAATCAAGGCAGGGATGACTCCCAGTCCTGCCGTTACCTCCTTCCTTCTTCTCATACTCCTTCTCCTCCTCCCCAAGTGGAATCTACACCTCAGTCCCATGAGGGGACAGGAGAGAACTCCTCTCTCTGCACCCCTCCAGTGATCCCTGCGTCCTGGACTTGCAGTCACAGCTTCCTCCCAAGGGGCAGCTCTGATCCCTGCTCTGTTGATCAAGAACAGCAAACAGCTGGAGCTGTGTCTGGGAGGCTTCGGTTGCTTATCAGGGAAAGGTTCTTAGCCCAGAGCGTGTGGGGCACTGAACAGGCTCCCCAGCAAATGGGCACAGCCCCAAGACTGACAGAGCTCAACAAGCTTTTGGACAATGCTCTCAGGCACAGGCTGGGATTGGTGGAATTGTCTTGTGCAGGGACACGACTTGGACTTCACCTGTCCTTGCAGGTCCCTTCCAACTCAACATGCCACGATCCCCTGAGTAACAGCCATATCACTCTCACAGTGACACTGCACAAATCCCTTCTATTAAAACATCCAAAGCACTTTTGACCAAACGGGCATTTCCTACAAGAAATGATCACCCTTCCCATCCTCTCCACTCTTTCCCATCCTGCTCACTATTGCTATCTCACCAGAAACATTGGTGGGAAGTTTGTGATCCAAACCCAGTTTATTTCTGCAGAGCTAATGGAGGATCAGCTGCTGCTGCTGCTGGAATCCTTGGAAAGGAAGATTGTGTCCCAACAGCTCAAGCTGGTGAGGACACACATCACACTTGGCTCCTTTCAAGGGGTTGTGGGAGCTATTTTAACACATATTACACTTTGGTCCTTTGAAGGGGGTGGGGGGTACTGTAATTCTACCAACATTTCCATAGTGACACCACAAGTTGACAACTGATTAAAATCTGATTTTGCTTTTTCTTGTTGTTCTGAAGGTTGAAAACCTCCTGAAACATGACCTGAGGAAGGGAAAGGAGCCTTTCCATGTTGATGCTGGGCTGCTCTCCTTCCCACATGAGGAGGAACAGGAGTTAACCATGGCCCTGGTGGAGCTGAGTGGAGTGGAGCTCCACGAAGATGGATCTGCTCTCCCTGGGCATCAACCTTTCGAGGCCGTGGCAGCCCTGTTTGTGGTCCTGTACACCCTCACCCACCTTAGTGCCTCACAGTAGGAGGAACCTGGCCCTGCCCACGGAATCCCTCTGCAAGGTGTTGGGAAATCTCTGATCACGAAACAGGTTTCTTTCCCAATATCATCCTTGATAATGCTCAAGGCTGCTTTGGCTGGAAAAAGCAGATTTAAGGTTGGAAAAATCATTATGGATGCTAAAGGCAGGGTGCCCAAGTAGATTTGTTTGTCTGTCTCCCCACAAATGCAGAGAGACAATGGGAAAATCCACATAGAATCACAGGCCTGGCTGCAGTGCCTCACATTATCCTGTTTACCTAAAAATGCTGCTGCTGCTTCTGTTATCAGTACTGAGAAAGGGAAAGGGTAAGGGAGAATGCAAAGGGAAAGGGAAGGAAATAGAAAGGCAAAAATGAAATGCAAAGGGACAGGGAAGGAAATGCAAAGGAAACAAAAGCCAAAGGAAAATATCAGCAGTGACTCACCCTGGTCCCCCTCTGGTTCAGGGGAGGGCTCCATGAACTGCTGGTGTCAGGAAGGTGGGGGAATCCCAGAGCTTTCACTGTCACCTCCCTCGTCCCATCTCCCCAAGATTCACGACAAACACAGCCTGAACTTCCGAGAAACACATCAAAGGCTCTAATTATAATTTTATAAATAAAGAGCAGCTTCTTGCTAAACAAGTGGGTGTTCTCAAAGGCAATTCCTTAATTTCATGTGTTTTCGGTCCCATGGCCCTTCTGACAACCTCGGGATTGAGGCTCTACCAGAAATAAGGGCACTGAGCCACTGCCTAAATCATCCACACTCCTTGGATACAATGTGATAGGATGGAAAGTAATTATGGACTCACACAAACCTTTTTCCATGCATTCAAAGAACAGTTTCCTTAGATGTTCATAGCTCCACTGGGATCACTTTCCAAAGTCCATGCAACTCATGCTGCTTCAAAGAGCACAAGTTGAGGTAAGGCATGTCTTTATGAGGATTTCATTTTTACCCAAGTTTAAAACATATGATTTATGATTCCATCACTGATATCAGTTCCTGGTATATCACACTCGGATTTTTACATCCTTTCAGCCACCCGAATTCCAACTCTAAGAAATCCTACGCTGCATTGAAAGGCAGGAAGATAGCAACAAGCACAGGCTGTGCCTTATTCCACCTCAACCTCATCATGAGGATGTCCAGATCCCCAGATCCAGATCCTGGGGAGGGTGGGGGAATTTCATCCTCTCTATCTGTACAAGATCAAGTTATCCACCAGTCCCTCTAACACATTCCAGAAGTTAGACTGTGCCCAACTCTCCTGGGGTAATCCATAATGTTATCGAATTCCCTATCTATCTGCACCCAAAGAATTGTAACTGGATCTTTAAGACCCTACAAATGAGAACCTTGTGTGTGGGGAGCAAGGTTGTTACCACGTGTCTTTTTAAAATGGCTCCTCTCAGGTGGCTTCCAGCTCTTCTGCCATGGGGCATTCGCTTCGGGGGTTACTTGCCCTGTGTTCAGGCAAAGCCTTTCCTTCCTTATTATTTTTTTGGTGTTGTCTTTTTGATTTTTTTTTCTCTGCTCTGAGAGTTGGCAGTTTTGAGCTGCCTTGGGCTGAATTTCACCAGTGCCCACCTGGTGCCACTGAGCAGAGCAACCCCACTCCAAGCTGCTCCAACTTGCCAACACACCTGGCTGAAGAGAGAGTACCACGAGCTGACCCAGGCCAGCCCACGCCTCACCTGCCCTGACGGCTCTTGCCACAACGAAGCCCAAGTCCCTCTGCAAGTTTTCTCCCTGATCTGGAGAGCAGCAGTGGGAGCTCTAAACCATGTCCTCAGCTGTAGAAGCCCAGTATTTTGGGGGCAGGGCAGGGGGGCAGTCCCTGGCATTTTGGGTATCTCTTCCTTCTGGAGGGAGTCCAGGAGATTTGGCAATTTTGGATCTGGCACTTATTCCCAGATATTCTTTGCCGGTTGCTGTTCTGCTGGCCAGAAATTTGTCCTTTCTTCACTTATCTATTAGGATATTCTTTCTCAGTGGGACAGAATTGTTTGAACCCTTAAAGGGACCCATAACTCATCCCAAACTATTCTCCTTTAAATGTTCTGTACAAAGTTTCAGGGTATTTTCCCAAGTAGCCTTCTTTTTCCTGCGGATACAGGAGTGTCGTGTAGGGAACTTTCTAAAATAGAGTGTGAATATTTTTATTACTCCTTTGTAAAGTATTCTAAGAGAGACTAATAAAAGTGAATAATTCACGTAAAAAAAGCTTGCACTTGCCTCCTGGAATCTTCACATGCATTGCTGTTAGTGTTTAACAAGCGTGACAATGAATCCAGGAAACATGGAATATGTTGCGTTGGAAGGCACCTGAAGGCTCATGACCCTGCCATGGACAGGGACATCTCCCACTCTCCCACGTTTCTCCAAGCCCTGACCAGCCTGGCCTTGGACACTTCCAGGGATCCAGGGGCAGACACAGCGCCTCTGGGCAACCTATGCCAGGGCCCCACTCCCTTCACAGGGAGGAATTCCTTGCCAATATCCCCTCCTGAGTCCATTTCTCCATCTATAAAGGAAGAGCAGCGTTTCATGGCTTTGTAACATTGAATCAGGGAATGATGGAATGGTTTGGCTTGAAGGGACCTTAAAGTGCATCCAGTCCCACCTGCTGCCAGGGACAGGGACATTTCATGTCCAGTCTGGCCTTGGAGGCTTCCAGGGATGAAGTTACATCTCCTGAATCTGTAGAAGTCCAAGTTCTCCACAGCACCTTTAACAGACACCGCTCAATGGCTAGAAAGCAAGTTATGCAACCAATGGCTGCTTTGTGAAAGTGAAACAGTGGTGAGGAGAATATAAAATAGCTGAAGCAACCTCACAGCTGCAAACAGCTCCGGATAAGCTGCTGTGAACAGCCAGCAACCCCCCAGCACTGATCAGGTCTAACACTGCCACTGCCAAGGAGGTGCTTCAGGAAACCCCCTGTTAGCAAGGTAAGAGAAATCAATTTACTCTTTGCCTTGGGTGTGTGGTGGTGTGAGCTTCCTGCGCACCTCACGGCTCCCGTACTTAACACCTTCGCACCTCTGAACAGAAGGGAAGCCAGAGAGGTTTCTCCCCAGTCCAGCTGCTCTCCAGAGCCACATCACCTCAGCAGCCCTGCAGTGTGCTCTGCACACCTCCCACCCCACAAACAGGCAAGTACATTATCCCACAGCGCTGGGGAGGGGAGAGGGTTGGTGGAAGCTCTCTCTTAAGTGCTCTCGTCTAGTTTTTCTTCTCTTCTTGAAGACTTTCAAGGGAATGAGTCTGCAAGGGATGCTAACATTGAGCACACAAAGCTATTCATCATTGAAATGATTTACAGAGAAAAAGAGTTGGGATATTGGGAAGAAATTCGTCCCTGTGAGGTTGGTCAGACCCTGGCACAGGTTGCTCAGAGAAGCTGTGGCTTCCCCACTCCTGGAAGTGTCCAAGACCAGCTTGGACAGGGCTTGGAGCAACCTGGGAGAGTGAAAGGTATCCCTGACCATGATAGGGAGCAGAATGGGATGAGCCTTAAGTTCCATTCCAACCCAAACCACTCTGGATTGCCCAATTTCCCCTCCCCAGCTCCATCTCAGAAAACACCAGAAAAGTGAAACTGAAACTTCTTGACAAAAACAAGCTGCGTCAGAAAACAAACAGGCATTTGTTTCTGGCACTCAAACAACAGCTCTCCCCTGCCGACCACCACGGCCTGCCCAAGGACCGGGGCTGGGCTGATTTCTCTCTATTTTGGGGATATTGGCCGCCAAAATCAGCACCCTCAGTGTCTGCCAGCTGCCTTGCTCTGCACCACAACTGGGACCCATCAGCAAACAGGGACCAATCCAAACAAACCCCAGCTCCTGCTGCTTCCTTTCCAAACACTCCCTGTAACCACCCTGACAAGCTTTTGTCCTTGGACAATGGGGGAGGGTTTGAGTTGATATTGTTACAAATGTCCTGCTATTGTTTCAAGTAATTTGGCTTGTGTTGCCTCTTTCCCAAGGCACAAATCCACTTGGCTTTGCTTCAAATCTTCAGCCACAGCACAATGTTTAAAACACTCACCAAATTCCTTGTAAGTCAAGTGGATCCAAAGGAAGAATTCGTCCCCGTTGAGAGCATGGCAGAAAATCAGCGCTTCAGGCCCCTCTGTCTACTGATCAGTAAGAGCAAACCAAGCACCACATTCCACCCAGATCTCTACTACCAGTGGACAGGGTTCACACTGGATGATGTGCTGCTGCCTGGAAAAGATGGTAAACGCATAGGTAATGCCCAAGTTTATCAATCTGAAATTCATAAATACCATAGATAATATGTTTGGATTATTTGTGGTTGAAATCTACCACGCTCCAGCTTTCCTGTCTGTCATATACTTACAGTGCTGAGTCTGTGTAATGCTGCTAAAGATAATGCATGGAATTATTTCAGACTTCGTCCACGAAGATCCCTGCCCATTTACTATCACACTGAAAAACACGAGCGAAGTTGAGGGAGGCTTCGTGTTTTCTATGAGCTCTGTAATAGGAAAGGCGGGAGGACATTACTCTTCGTCCGAAGAATTTTCTGTTACACCACAGAAGAAGAGCGTAGAACTGCAATCACTGGAGGACCTGAGTAAAAAAAGGTAAGGAACAACAGAAGGGAGCAGGTGTGCTCCAGTCATCTCCCTCTGGCCCACAATAGGTCATCAATGAATTTTCAACAGCCAAAAACCAAGGTTAAGACCTTAGGGCAGGAATTTCCCCTAACTAGCCCAGGTTACACAGGAATTGGTGTGACAAGCTCCTCCCTGAGCCTCCTTCTCCAGGCTGAGCCCCTCCACCTCCCACAACTACTCCTGGAGCTCCAGAGCCTTCCCACCATTTTTCTCTTTCAGACAAGTCAACATGGATCACACCTTCATCCGAGAGATACAGAGAGGAGACAACAATCTATTTGTGGTCACTGAAAGCTTCGAAACCTCAAAGGAGTCCGTCTACAAGGAATCCACTGAGAAAGAAGGGGGCTTCTGGGCCTGGATCTGGACCTTAATCACGGGAGAGGTTTGGCTTCTCTCACACTCAAGTCTCAGTCCTTCCCCAACACCTGCACCCAGGTGTTCTAATAGGTTGTTTTCATTGACCAGGGCACCAAGAAGGAAGAACAAACCATTGTCATATCCAAGGGCTGCACCCTGGCCTTCAAGGCCATCCAGATCGAGATAAGAAAGGGAACATGGTGTAAGTAATTTCCAGAAATTACCAATTCCTCCATTCCGGAAACAGTGCACAAGAGGAAGAACATTGTAGGAAGTATCACTTGACCCCACATCTGTCCTCAGCCTGTTTGGAACAAGATGGAGGCAGTGTGACGGACAGAAAACACTTGGGAAAGGTCAGATAACCCATGCAAGGTCAAAGATGCTGTTTGGGGAGGGGTCAGTAATTAAAGGAAAGAAGCAAGTCTCAATTCTACATTTCAGGAGATGCAGCGCTCCTGTTGGTAAATGGCACACAGAGCAGAGTTTGGGTTCCTTTTTTTCCTACTCAGAAGAAAAGAGTCAGGGTGAAAACAGGTTGGGTGAGCACCAGTGGGAAAGCTGGTATAAAACACCATAAATGTCCTTTTTATCCTGTTGCAGATCTGGATTATTTGCCAGTAGAATCCACAAAAACAGCAATTTCTGCATTGGCCAGTAAGTAATGTATTTTACAGCTTCTGCTTGCACAACTTTCACCTGCCTTGGGTAAGATGGAATCTCCCAGCAGAAAACAAACCACCAGGAGTGATGCATTTGTTTCTTCCCTGAGACATCACAACTGCCCAAATTCCATCAAAAAGACTCATACAATGTTACAAACTCTGAGTTTAGAGCTGCAAGTGAACTCTTTCTAGTCAAGTGATAGATTTGGTCTCCTTTTGGTTTGCAGTTCGCTCACCAGGAAAATTTGGAGCAGTAATGGAAGAAGTTAAAAACCGCTGTCACATCTTCTCCAAGTTGTCTCCTCGCTTAATGCTCATAGTCTTAAACACCTTCAAAGCTGCCATGAGAGACAACAACCTCCTTCAAGAGCTCAGACAGAAAGTAAGTGAAGCTTTTCTTACTGACACAAGTTATAAATACAAACACATCCAGGAACAAACTTCTTACCAAACAAGTCACATGTCTTGTGCCACAACTGCCCATCCAAAATTCCCTCACTCAGCACAACTGTCTGATCTGGAATAGCAGCCCTCTCAGCTCTCAAATCCTGGCATTCTTTTCCTTGTTCCCTCAGATGGAAGGAGTTTCAGAGCAAAATGATGGTTTTAAGCTGAAAACAGAGAGCCCAGACCTAAAAGACCTGTTCAGCACCTTACAGCAGCTTCCAAGAGATCATCGCCTTCTGCTGGCCAAAGGAATTGCCTATGTCCTTGACGCTTTGCATGGTGAGGCTTTGGGTCTTTAAGAGGGAAATCAAGGCAGGGATGACTCCCAGTCCTGCCATTCCCTCCTGTCTTTTGCTCATACTCCTCCTCAAGTGGAATCTCCACCCAATTCGAGAGGAGAGGAGAGGAGAGGAGAGGAGAGGAGAGGAGAGGAGAGGAGAGGAGAGGAGAGGAGAGGAGAGGAGAGGAGAGGAGAGGAGAGGAGAGGAGAGGAGAGGAGAGGAGAGGAGAGGAGAGGAGAGGAGAGGAGAGGAGAGGAGAGGAGAGGAGAGGAGAGGAGAGGAGAGGAGAGGAGAGGAGAGGAGAGGAGAGGAGAGGAGAGGAGAGGAGAGGAGAGGAGAGGAGAGGAGAGGAGAGGAGAGGAGAGGAGAGGAGAGGAGAGGAGAGGAGAGGAGAGGAGAGGAGAGGAGAGGAGAGGAGAGGAGAGGAGAGGAGAGGAGAGGAGAGGAGAGGAGAGGAGAGGAGAGGAGAGGAGAGGAGAGGAGAGGAGAGGAGACCTCCCTCTGCACCCCTCCAGTGATCCCTGAGTCCTGAACTTGCAGTCACAGTTTCCTCCCGAGGGGCTGCTCCAATCTCTGCTCTGCTGACCAAGGACAGCCCCCAAACAATGGGCTGGAGCTGTGCGTGGGAGGCTTCGGTTGCATATCAGGGAAAGGTTCTTAGCCCAGAGCATGTGGGGCACTGAACAGGCTCCCCAGCAAATGGGCACAGCCCCAAGCCTGACAGAGCTCAGGGAATATTTGGACAATTCTCTCAGGCACAGGCGGGGATTGTTGGAATTGTCCTGTGCAGGGACACAACTTGGACTTCACCTGTCCTTGCAGGTCCCTTCCAACTCAATATGCCATGATCCCCTGAGTAACAGCCATATCACTCGCACAATGAGACTGCACAAATCCCTCCTATTAAAGCATCCAAAGCACTTTTGACCAAACAGGCATTTCCTACAAGAAATGATCAGCCTTCCCATCCTTTTCACTCTTTCCCATCCTGCTCACTATTTGCATCCCACCAACAGCCTCCAAGAACTTGGTTGGAGGATTTTGATCCAAACCCAGTTTATTTCTGCAGAGTTAACAGAGGCTCAGCTGCTGCTGCTCCTGGAATCCTTGAAAAGGAAGATTGTGTCCCAACAGCTGAAGCTGGTGAGAACACACATCACACTTGGCTCCTATCAAGGGGGGTGGGGGCTACTGTAATTATAACATTTCCATAGTGATGTCACAAGATGACATCTGATAAAATCCTGACTTTACTTTTTTCTTCTTGTCCTGAAGGCTGAAAACCTCCTGAAGCATGACCTGAGGAAGAGAAAGGAGCCATTCCGTGTTGATGCCAGGCTGCTCGCCTTCCCACAGAAGGAGCAACAGGGGTTAACCATGGCCCTGGTGGTGCTGAGTGGAGTGGAGCTCCGGGAAGATGGATCTGCTCTCCCTGGGCATCAACCCTTCGGGGCCATGGTAGCCCTGTTCGTGGTCCTGTACACCCTCAACCTCCTGAGTGGCTCACAATAGGAGGAACCTGGCCCTGCCCAGGGAATCCCTCCACAAGGTGTTGGGAAATCTCTGATCACGAATCAGGTTTCTTTCCCAATATCATCCTTGATAATGCTGAAGGCTGCTTTGGCTGGAAAAAGCAAATCTAAGGCTGGAAAACTCATTATGGATGCTAAAGGCTGGATATCCTAGTGGATTTGTCTGTCTGTCTCCCCATGAATGCAGAGGGACAACAGGACAATCCACAAATCCACATAATCAGAGGTCTGGCATTGGTGCCTTATGTAACCCTGCTTCGCTAAAAATGCTGCCGCTGCTTCTGCAATCATCAAATGGGACTGGGAAGGGCAAAGGGAAAGCGAAGGGGAAGGGAATGCAGAGCGTAAGGGAAGATGCAAAGGAAAAGAGAAAAGAAATAGAAAGGCAAAAATTAAATGCAAAGGGAAAGGGAAGGAAATGCAAAGAATCGAAAGCCAAAGGAAAACATCAGCAGTGATTCACTAACTCTGGTTCCTCTGTGCATCCCTGGGGGCTCTATGAACTGCTGGTGTCAGGAAGGTGGGGGGACCCCAGAGCTTTCACTGTCACCTCCCTCATCCCATCTCCCCAGCATGCTCGAGGGACATGGGCAGCACTTCAGAGAAACACCACCAATACTCTCATTATTACTTCATAAATAAACAGCAGCTTCTTGCTATGCATTTGGATGTTCTCAAAGGCAATTCCTTAACTTCATTTGTTTTCGGTCCCATGGCACATCCAACAACCTTGGGATTGAGGCTCTACCAGAAACAAGGGCCCTTCATGTGGACACAGGAGTCTCATCTAGGGAACTTCCTAAAATGAAATGTGCATAGTTTTATTACTCCTTTCTACAATATTCTAAGAGAGACTAATAAAAGTGAACCATTCAGGTAAAGACTTGCACCTGAACCCTGGAATCTTCACATGGATGGCCTTTGCTGTCAAACAAGCATGGCAATGGATCCAGGAAACATGGAATGGGTTGGGCTGGGTTGGGCTGGGCTGGGTTGGGTTGGGTTGGGTTGGGTTGGGTTGGGTTGGGCTGGGCTGGGCTGGGTTGGGTTGGGTTGGGTTGGGTTGGGTTGGGTTGGGTTGGGTTGGGTTGGGTTGGGTTGGGTTGGGTTGGGTTGGAAGGCACCTTAAGGCTCATCCACCTTAACGCTCATCACCCTGCCATGGACAGGGACACCTCCCACTCTCCCATGTTGCTCCAAGCCCCATCCAACCTGGCCTTGGACACTTCCAGGGATCCAGGGGCAGAAACAGCGCCTCTGGGCAACCTATGCCATGGCCCCACTCCCTTCACAGGGAGGAATTCCTTGCCAATATCCCCTCCTGAGTCCATTTCTCCATCTATAAAAGAAGAGCAGCATTACATGGCTCCACAAAGTTGAATCACACCATGATGAAATGGTTTGCTTGAAGGGACCTTAAAGTGCATCACTTACTCTGGTTCCGCTGTGCATCCCTGGGGGCTCTATGAACTGCTGGTGTCAGGAAGGTGGGGGGACCCCAGAGCTTTCACTGTCACCTCCCTGGTCCCATCTTCCCAACAAGTTCAAGGGACATGGGCAGCACTTCAGAGAAACACCACAAATACTCTCATTATCACATTATAAATAAAGAGTAGCTTCTTACTAAGCAATTGAGTGCTCTCAAAGGCAATTCCGTAATTTCATGTGTTTTCAGTCCCATGGCACATCTGACAACCTCGGGATTGAGGCTCTGCCAGAGAGAAGTGCACTTGCTGTGGACACAAGACTCTCATGTAGGGAACTTCCTAAAATTAATTGTGGATATTTTTATTAGTCTTTTGTACAGTAGTCTAAGAGAGACTAATAAAAGTGAATAATTCAGGTAAAAACTTGACTTGAACCCTGGAATATCCACATGGATGACTTTTGCTGTCAAACAAGCATGGCAATGGATACAAAAGCATGGAATGTGCTGGGTTGGAAGACACCTGAAGGCTCATTCAGTTCCACCCGCTGCCATGGACAGGGACACCTCCCACTCTCCCACACTGCTCCAAGCAGATGGAGATCTAACCTCGCCTTGGACACTTCCAGGGATCCAGGGGCAGACACAGCGCCTCTGGGCAACCTGTCCCATGGCCCCACCCCCTTCACAGGGAGGACTTTCATGCAAAGGTCCCCTCCTGAGCCCTTTTCTCCATCTATAAAAGAAGAGCAGCGTTACATGGCTACATAAAGTTGACTCATGCAATGATGGAATTGTTTGGCTTAAAGCACATCCAGTCCCACCTGCTGCCAGGGGCAGGGACATTTCATGTCCAGTCTGGCCTTGGATACTTCAAGGGTTGAAGTTACGTCTCCTGAATCTGTAGAATTTCGAGCTCTCCACAGCCCCATTAACAGACTCAGCTCAATCTCTAAAAAGGAAGAGTTTCACAAGAATGACCTTTTTGTGGAAGCAGAACACCAATGAGGACGTAAAATAACTGAAGTGACCTCACAGCTGGGAACAGCTCCGGATAAGCTGCTGTGAACAGCCAGCAACCCTCCAGCACGGGTCAGGTCTAACACCGCCCCTGCCAAGGAGGTGCTTCGGGAAGTCCCCCATCAGCAATATAAGAGAAATCAATTTACTCTTTGCCCTGGGTGTGTGGTGGTGCGAGCTTCCTGTACAACTCACGGTTCCTTAACAAACACTCCCACACCTCAGAACAGAAGGGAAGCCAGAGAGGTTTCTCCTCAGTCCAGCTGCTCTCCAGAGGCCACATCACCTCAGCAGCCCTGCAGTGTGCTCTGCACACCTCCCACCCCGCAAACAGGCAAGTACATTATCCCAGAGCGCTGGGGAGGGGAGAGGGTTGGTGGAAGCTCTCTCTTAAGTGCTCTTGTTTAGTTTTTCTCTCTTCTTGAAGACTTTCAAGGGAATGAGTCTGCAAGGGCTACTAACATTGAGCACACAAGGCTATTTGTCATTGAAATTATTTACACAGAAAGAGTTTGGATATTGGGAAGAAACCCGTCCCTGTGAGGTTGGTCAGACCCTGGCACAGATTGCCCACAGAAGCTGTGGTTTCCCCACCCCTGGAAGTGTCCAAGACCAGCTTGAACAGGGCTGGGAGAGTGAAAGGTATCCCTGACCACGACAGGGAGCAGAATGGGATGAGCTTAAGTTCCCTTTCAAACCAAACCACTCTGGATTGCCCAATTTCCCCTCCCCAGCTCCATCCCAGAAAACACCAGAAAAGTGAAACTGAAACTTCTTGACAAAAACAAGCTGCGTCAGAAAACAAACAGGCATTTGTTTCTGGCACTCAAACAACAGCTCTCCCCTGCCGACCACCACGGCCTGCCCAAGGACCGGGGCTGGGCTGATTTCTCTCTAATTTGGGGACATTTGCCACCAAAATCAGCACCCTCAGAGTCTGCCAGCTGCCTTCGCTCTGCACCACAACTGGAGCCCATCAGCAAACAGGGACGAATCCAAATAAACCCCAGCTCCTGCTGCTTCCTTTCCAAACACTCCCTGTAACCACCCTGACAAGCTTTTGTCCTTGGACAATGGGGGAGGGTTTGAGTTGATATTGTTACAAATGTCCTGCTATTGTTTCAAGTAATTTGGCTTAACTTGTGTTGCCTCTTTCCCAAGGCACAAATCCACTTGGCTTTGCTTCAAATCTTCAGCCACAACACAATGTTTAAAAAACTCACCAAATTCCTTGTAAGTCAGATGGATGCAAACCAAGAAATGGTCCCTGTTGAGAGCATCGCAGAAAATCAGCGCTTCAGGCCCCTCTCTCTACTGATTAATAAGAGCAAACCAAGCACCACATTCCACCCATATCCCTACTACCAGTGGACAGGGTTCACGCTGGATGATGTGCTGCTGCCTGGAAAAGATGGTAAACGCATAGGTAATGCCCCAATTTATCAATCTGAAATTCATAAATACCATAGCTAATATGTTTGCATTGTTTGTGGTTGAACTCTACCATGCTCCAGCTTTCCTGTCTGTGATATACTTACAGTGCTGAGTCTGTGTAATGCTGCTAAAGATAATGCATGGAATTATTTCAGACTTCGTCCACGAAGATCCTTGCCCATTTACTATCACACTAAAAAACACTGGTGAAGCTGAGGGAGGCTTAGTATTTTCTATTAGCCCTGTAAACGGAAAGGCGGGAGGAGGTTACTCTTCGTCCGAAGAATTTTCTGTTACACCACAGAAGAAGAGTGTAGAACTGCAATCACTGGAGGAACTGAGTAAAGAAAGGTAAGGAACAACAGAAGGGAGCAGGTGTGCTCCAGTCATCCCCCTCTGGCCCACAATAGGTCATCAATGAATTTTCAACAGCCAAAAACCAAGATTAAGACCTTAGGGCAGGAATTTCCCCTAACTAGCCCAGGCTACACAGGGATTGGTGTGACAAGCTCCTCCCTGAGCCTCCTTCTCCAGGCTGAGCCCCTCCACCTCCCACAACTACTCCTGGAGCTCCAGAGCCTTCCCACCCTTTTTCTCTTTCAGACAAGTCAACATGGATCACTCCCTCATCCAACAGCTACAGAGAACAGACTTGAAATTATTTGTGGTCATTGAAAGCTTTGAAGCCTCAAAGGATGCCGTCTACAAGGAATCCACCAAGAAAGAATGGGGCTTCTGGGCCTGGATCTGGGCCTTAATCTGGGGAAAGGTTTGGCTTCTCTCACACTCAAGTCTCAGTCCTACCCCAACACCTGCACCCAGGTGTTCTAATAGGTTGTTTTCATTGACCAGGGCACCAACAAGGAAGAACAAACCATTGTCATATCCAAGGGCTGCACCCTGGCCTTCAGGGCCATCCAGATGGAGATAAGAAAGGGAGCATGGGGTAAGTAACTTCCAGAAAATACCAATTCCTCCATTCTGGAAACAGTGCGCAAGAGGAAGAACATTGTAGGAAGTATCACTTGACCCCACATCTGTCCTCAGCCTGTTTGGAACAAGATGGAGGCAGTGTGATGGACAGAAAACACTTGGGAAAGGTCAGATAACCCATGCAAGGTCAAAGATGCTGTTTGGGGAGGGGTCAGTAATTAAAGGACAGAAGCAAGTCTCAGCTCTACATTTCAGGAGATGCAGCACTCCTGTTGGTAAATGGCACAGAGAGCAGAGTTTGGGTTCCTTCTTTTCCTACCCAGAAGAAAAGAGTCAGGGTGAAACCAGGGTGGGTGAGCACCAGTGGGAAAGCTGGTATAGAACACCATAAATGTCCTTTTTATCCTATTGCAGATCTGAATTATTTACCAGCAGAATCCATAAGAACAACAATTTCTACATTGGCTTGTAAGTAATGTATTTTACAGCTTCCACTTGCACAACTCTTACCTGCCTTGGGTAAGATGGAATCTCCCAGCAGAAAACAAACTACCAGGAGTGATGCATTTGTTTCTTCCCTGAGACATCACAACTGCCCAAATTCTATATTGCATCAAAAACACTCATACAATGTTACAAACTCTGAGTTTAGAGCTGCAAGTGAACTCTTCATACTCAAACAACAGATTTGGTGTCCTTCTGGTTTGCAGGTACCCCACAAAGAAGATTTGGAGTAGTAATGGAAGAAGTTAAAAACCACTGTCAAATTTTCCCTGAGTTGTCTCCTCGCCTGATGCTCATAGTCTTAAACACCATCAAAGCTGCCATGAGAGACAACAACCTCCTTCAAGAGCTCAGCCAGAAAGTAAGTGAAGCTCTTCTTACTGACATGATTTGTAAATACACACACATCCAGGACCACACCTCTTGCCCCAAAAATCACGTCTTGTGCCACAACTGCCCATCCAAAATTCCCTCACTCAGCACATCTGTCTGCTCTGGACTAGCAACAGCCTTGGCCCTCAAATCTGACATTTCTTTTACTTGTTCCCCCAGATGGAAGACGTTTCAGAGAAAAATTATGATTATGAGCTGAAAACTGAGAGCCCAGACCTAAAAGACCTGTTCAGCACCTTACAGCAGTCTCCAAGAGATCATCACCTTCCACTGGCAGAGGGAATCACCTACATCCTTGACGCTTTGCATGGTGAGGTTTTGGGTCTTTAAAAGGGAAATCAAGGCAGGGATGACTCCCAGTCCTGCCATTCTCTCCTTCCTTTTTCTCATACTCCTCTTCCTCAAGTGAAATCTCCATCTACTTCCCATGGAGATGAGGAGAGGAGGGGAGGGGAGGGGAGGGGAGGGGAGGGGAGGGGAGGGGAGGGGAGGGGAGGGGAGGGGAGGGGAGGGGAGGGGAGAGGAGAGGAGAGGAGAGGAGAGGAGAGGAGAGGAGAGGAGAGGAGAGGAGAGGAGAGGAGAGGAGAGGAGAGGAGAGGAGAGGAGAGGAGAGGAGAGGAGAGGAGAGGAGAGGAGAGGAGAGGAGAGGAGAGGAGAGGAGAGGAGAGGAGAGGAGAGGAGAGGAGAGGAGAGGAGAGGAGAGGAGAGGAGAGGAGAGGAGAGGAGAGGAGAGGAGAGGAGAGGAGAGGAGAGGAGAGGAGAGGAGAGGAGAGACCTCTCTGCACCCCTCCAGTGATCCTCGCTCCCTGAAATTGCAGTCACAGCCTTCTCCCGAGGGGCAGCTCCAATCTCTGCTCTGCCGACCAAGGACAGCCCCCAAACAATGGGCTGGAGCTGTGTCTGGGAGGCTTTGGTTGCATATCAGGGAAAGGTTCTTAGCCCAGAGCGTGTGGGGCACTGAACAGCCTCCCCAGCAAATGGGCACAGCCCCAAGACTGACAGAGCTCAGGGAATATTTGGACAATGCTCTCAGGCACAGGCAGGGATTGTTGGAATTGTCCTGTGCAGGGACACGACTTGGACTTCACCTGTCCTTGCAGGTACCTTCCAACTCAATATGCCATGATCCCCTGAGTAACAGCCATATCACTCTCACAGTGAGACTGCACAAATCCCTTCTATTAATGCATCCAAAGCACTTTTGACCAAATGGGCATTTTTTACAAGAAATGATCACCCTTCCCCTCCTCTTCACTCTTTCCTATCCTGCTCACCATTCCCATTCCACCCACAGCCTCCAAGAACTTGGTTGGAGGATTTTGATCCAAACCCACTTTATTTCTGCAGAGTTAACGGAGGTACAGCTGCAGCTGCTGCTGGTATCCTTGGAAAGAAAGATTGTATTCCAACAGCTGAGGCAGGTGAGAACACATATCACACTTGAATCCTTTCAAGGGGTTGTGGGGGCTATTTTAATTATAACATTTCCATAGCAATGTCACAAGTTGACATCTGATAAAATCCTGATTTTGCTTTTTTTGTTGTTGTTCTGAAGGTTGAAAACCTCCTGAAACATGGCCCGGAAAAGCAGATGGTGCCTTTCGGTGCTGATGTTGAGCTGGTCTCCTTCCCTTACCAGAAGCAGTTAAACATTTTCCGGATGTTGCTGGGTGGAGTGGGGTTCAGGGAAAATGCATCTGTTGTCCCTAGGCATCAACCCTTCGAGGACATGGTAGCCCTGTTTGTGGCCCTGTATGCCCTCAACCTCCTGAGTGGCTCAGGACAAACCTGGCAGAGGGAATCCCTCCACAACCTGTTTAGAAATTACTGATCACAAAACAGGTTTCTCTCCCAATATCATCCTTGATATTGCTCAAGGCTGCTTTGGCTGGGAAAAACAAATTTAAGGCTGGAAAACTCATTATGGATGCTAAAGGCTGGGTACCCAAGTAGATTTGTCTGTCTGTCTCCCCATGAATGCAGAGGTACAACAGGAAAATCAACAAATCCACATAATCAGGTGCCTTACGTAACCCTGCTTTGCTAAAAATGCTGCCGCTGCTTCTGCAATCATCAAATGGGATTGGGAAAGGCAAAGGGAAAGCAAAGGGGAAAGAATGCAGAGGGTAAGGGAAGATGCAAAGGAAAATTTTAAAGAAATAGAAAGGCAAAAATTAAATGCAAACAGAAAGGGAAGGAATTTCAAAGAATCGAAAGCCAAAGGAAAACATCAGCAGTGATTCACTAACTCTGGTTCCTCTGTGCATCCCTGGGGGCTCTATGAACTGCTGGTGTCAGGAAGGTGGGGGGACCCCAGAGCTTTCACTGTCACCTCCCTGGTCCCATCTCCCCAGCATGCTCGAGGGACATGGGCAGCACTTCAGAGAAAAACAACAAATACTCTCATTATCACTTTATAAATAAAGAGTAGCTTCTTGCGATGCAATTGGAAGTTCTCAAAGGCAATTCCTTAATTTCATGTGTTTTCGGTCCCATGGCACTTCTGACAACCTCGGGATTGAGGCTCTACCAGAAAGAAGGGCACTGAGCCAATGCCTAAATCATCCACACTCCTTGGATACAATGTGATAGGATGGAAAATAAGTATTGACTCACACAAACCTTTTTCCATGCATTCAAAGAACAGTTTCCTTAGATGTTCATACCTCCACTGGGATCACTTTCCAAAGTCCATGCAACTCACGCTGCTCCAAAGGGCACAAGTTGAGGCAAGGCATGTCTTTATGAGGATTTCATTTTTACCCAAGTCTACAACATATTATTTATGATTCCATCACTGATATCAGTTCCTGGTATATCACACTCGGCTTTTTACATCCTTTCTGCCACCCAAATTCCAACTCTAAGAAATCCTACGCTGCATTGAAAGGCAGGAAGATAGCAACAAGCACATGTTGTGCCTCATCCCACCTCAACCTCATCATGAGGATGTCCAGATCCCCATCAGGTCCTGGGGAGGGTGGGGGAATTTCATCCTCTCTATCTGTACAAGATCAAGTTATCCACCAGTCCCTCTAACACATTCCAGAAGTTAGACTGTGCCCAACTGTCCTGGGGTAATCCATAATGTTATTGAATTCCCTATCTATCTGCACCCAAAGAATTGTAACTGGGTCTTTAAGACCCTACAAATGAGAACCTTGTGTGTGGGGGGCGAGGTTGTTACCATGTGCCCTTTTAAAATGGCTCCTCTCAGGTTCCTTCCAGCTCTTCTGCCATGGGGCATTCCCTTCGGGGGTTACTTGCCCTGTGTTCAGGCAAAGCCTTTCCTTCCTTATTATTTTTTTTGGTATTGTCTTTCTGAATTTTTTTTGCTCTGCTATGAGAGTTGGCAGTTTTGAGGTGCTTTGGGCTGAAATTCACCAGTGCCCACCTGGTGCCACTGAGCAGGGCAACCCCACTCCAAGCTGCTCCAACTTGCCAACACACCTGGCTGAAGAGAGAGGAGCACGAGCTCACCCAGGCCAGCCCACGCCTCACCTGCCCTGCCGGCTCTTGCCACAGCGAAGCCCAAGTCCCTCTGCGAGTTTTCTCCCTGATCTGGAGAGCAGCAGTGGGAGCTCTAAACCATGTCCTCAGCTGTAGAGCCCCAGTATTTTGGGGGCAGGGCAGGGGGGCAGTCCCTGGCATTTTTGGGTCTCTCTTCCTTCTGGAGGGAGTCCAGGAGATTTGGCAATTTTGGATCTGGCACTTATTCCCAGATATTCTTTGCCGGTTGCTGTTCTGCTGGCCAGAAATTTGTCCTTTCTTCACTTATCTATTAGGATGTTCTTTCTCATTAGTGGGACAAAATTGTTTGAACCCTTAAAGGCACCCATAACTCATCATCCCAAACTATTCTCCTTTAAATGTTCTGTACAAAGTTTCAGGCTATTTTCCCAAGTAGCCTTCTTTTTCCTGTGGATACAGGAGTCTCGTGTAGGGAACTTTCTAAAATAGAGTGTGAATATTTTTATTACTCCTTTGTAAAGTATTCTAAGAGACACTAATAAAAGTGAACTATTCACGTAAAAAAGCTTGCACTTGCCTCCTGGAATCTTCACATGCATTGCTGTTAGTGTTTAACAAGCATGACAATGAATCCAGGAAACATGGAATATGTTGCGTTGGAAGGCACCTGAAGGCTCATCACCTTGCCAAGGACAGGGACATCTCTCACTCTCCCACATTGCTCCAAGCCCCGTCCAGCCTGGCCTTGGACACTTCCAGGGATCCAGGGGCAGACACAGCGCCTCTGGGCAACCTATGCCAGGGCCCAACTCCCTTCACAGGGAGGAATTCCTTGCCAATATCCCCTCCTGAGTCCATTTCTCCATCTATAAAGGAAGAGCAGCGTTTCATGCCTTTGTAACATTGAATCAGGGAATGATGGAATGGTTTGGCTTGAAGGGACCTTAAAGTGCATCCAGTCCCACCTGCTGCCAGGGGCAGGGACATTTCATGTCCAGTCTGGCCTTGGAGGTTTCCAGGGATGAAGTTACATCTCCTGAATCTGTAAAAGTCCAAGTTCTCCACAGCACCTTTAACAGACACTGCTCAATGGCTAGAAAGCAAGTTATGCAAGCAACAGACATTTTGTGAAAGTGAAACAGTGGTGAGGAGAATATAAAATAGCTGAAGCGACCTCACAGCTGGGAACAACTCCGGATAAGCTGCTGTGAACAACAGCCAGCAACCCTCCAGCACGGGTCAGGTCTAACACCGCCCCTGCCAAGGAGGTGCTTCAGGAAACCCCCTGTTAGCAAGGTAAGAGAAATCAATTTACTCTTTGCTCTGGGTGTGTGGTGGTGTGAGCTTCCTGCGCACCTCACGGCTCCCATGCTTAACACTTTCGTACCTCTGAACAGAAGGGAAGCCAAAGAGGTTTCTCCTCAGTCCAGCTGCTCTCCAGACACCACATCACCTCGGCAGCCCTGCAGTGTGCTCTGCACACCTCCCACCCCACAAACAGGCAAGTACATTATCCCACAGCGCTGGGGAGGGGAGAGGGCTGGTGGAAGCTCTCTCTTAAGTGCTCTCGTCTAGTTTTTCTTCTCTTCTTGAAGACTTTCAAGGGAATGAGTCTGCAAGGGATGCTAACATTGAGCACACAAAGCTATTCATCATTGAAATTATTTACACAGAAAAAGAGTTGGGATATTGGGAAGAAATTCGTCCCTGTGAGGTTGGTCAGACCCTGGCACAGATTGCCCACAGAAGCTATGGCTTTCCCACTCCTGGAAGTGTCCAAGACCAGCTTGGACACGGCTTGGAGCAACCTGGGAGAGTGAAAGGTATCCCTGACCATGATAGGGAGCAGAATGGGATGAGCCTTAAGTTCCCTTCCAACCCAAACCACTCTGGATTGCCCAATTTCCCCTCCCCAGCTCCATCCCAGAAAACACCAGAAAAGTGAAACTGAAACTTCTTGACAAAAACAAGCTGCGTCAGAAAACAAACAGGCATTTGTTTCTGGTATTCAAACAACAGCTCTCCCCTGCCGACCACCACGGCCTGCCCAAGGACCGGGGCTGGGCTGATTTCTCTCTATTTTGGGGACATTTGCCACCAAAATCAGCACCCTCAGAGTCTGCCAGCTGCCTTCGCTCTGCACCACAACTGGGACCCATCAGCAAACAGGGACGAATCCAAACAAACCCCAGCTCCTGCTGCTTCCTTTCCAAACACTCCCTGTAACCACCCTGACAAGCTTTTGTCCTCGGACAATGGGGGAGGGTTTGAGTTGATATTGTTACAAATGTCCTGCTATTGCTTCAAGTAATTTGGCTTGTGTTGCCTCTTTCCCAAGGCACAAATCCACTTGGCTTTGCTTCAAATCTTCAGCCACAGCACAATGTTTAAAACACTCACCAAATTCCTTGTAAGTCAAGTGGATCCAAAGGAAGAATTCGTCCCTGTTGAGAGCATCGCAGAAAATCAGCGCTTCAGGCCCCTCTGTCTACTGATCAGTAAGAGCAAACCAAGCACCACATTCCACCCAGATCTCTACTACCAGTGGACAGGGTTCACGCTGGATGATGTGCTTCTGCCTGGAAAAGATGGTAAACGCATAGGTAATGCCCAAGTTTATCAATCTGAAATTCATAAATACCATAGCTAATATGTTTGCATTGTTTGTGGTTGAACTCTACCACGCTCCAGCTTTCCTGTCTGTCATATACTTACAGTGCTGAGTCTGTGTAATGCTGCTAAAGATAATGCATGGAATTATTTCAGACTTCGTCCACGAAGATCCTTGCCCATTTACTATCACACTAAAAAACACGAGCGAAGTTGAGGGAGGCTTCATGTTTTCCATTAGCCCTGTAATCGGAAAGGCGGGAGGAGGTTACTCTTCGTCCGAAGAATTTTCTGTTACACCACAGAAGAAGAGCGTAGAACTGCAATCACTGGAGGAACTGAGTAAAGAAAGGTAAGGAACAACAGAAGGGAGCAGGTGTGCTCCAGTCATCCCCCTCTGGCCCACAATAGGTCATCAATGAATTTTCAACAGCCAAAAACCAAGATTAAGACCTTAGGGCAGGAATTTCCCCTAACTAGCCCAGGTTACACAGGAATTGGTGTGACAAGCTCCTCCCTGAGCCTCCTTCTCCAGGCTGAGCCCCTCCACCTCCCACAACTACTCCTGGAGCTCCAGAGCCTTCCCACCCTTTTTCAGAAAAGTCAACATGGATCACTCCCTCATCCGAGAGATACAGAGAAGAGACAGCAATGTATTTGTGGTCACTGAAAGCTTCGAAACCTCAAAGGAGTCCGTCTACAAGGAATCCACCGAGAAAGAAGGGGGCTTCTGGGCCTGGATCTGGACCTTAATCGGGGGAAAGGTTTGGCTTCTCTCACACTCAAGTCTGAATCCTTCCCCAACACCTGCACCCAGGTGTTCTAATAGGTTGTTTTCATTGACCAGGCCACCAAGAAGGAAGAACAAACCATTGTCATATCCAAGGGCTGCACCCTGGCCTTCAGGGCCATCCAGATGGAGATAAGAAAGGGAGCATGGGGTAAGTAACTTCCAGAAAATACCAATTCCTCCATTCTGGAAACAGTGCGCAAGAGGAAGAACATTGTAGGAAGTATCACTTGACCCCACATCTGTCCTCAGCCTGTTTGGAAGAAGATGGAGGCAGTGTGACGGACAGAAAACACTTGGGAAAGGTCAGATAACCCATGCAAGGTCAAAGATGCTGTTTGGGGAGGGGTCAGTAATTAAAGGAAAGAAGCAAGTCTCAATTCTACATTTCAGGAGATGCAGCGCTCCTGTTGGTAAATGGCACACAGAGCAGAGTTTGGGTTCCTTTTTTTCCTACTCAGAAGAGTCAGGGTGAAAACAGGTTGGGTGAGCACCAGTGGGAAAGCTGGTATAAAACACCATAAATGTCCTTTTTATCCTGTTGCAGATCTGGATTATTTGCCAGTAGAATCCACAAAAACAGCAATTTCTGCATTGGCCAGTAAGTAATGTATTTTACAGCTTCCGCTTGCACAACTTTCACCTGCCTTGGGTAAGATGGAATCTCCCAGCAGAAAACAAACCACCAGGAGTGATGCATTTGTTTCTTCCCTGAGACATCACAACTGCCCAAATTCCATCAAAAAGACTCATACAATGTTACAAACTCTGAGTTTAGAGCTGCAAGTGAACTCTTCCTAGTCAAGTGATAGATTTGGTCTCCTTTTGGTTTGCAGTTCGCTCACCAGGAAAATTTGGAGCAGTAATGGAAGAAGTTAAAAACCGCTGTCACATCTTCTCCAAGTTGTCTCCTCGCTTAATGCTCATAGTCTTAAACACCTTCAAAGCTGCCATGAGAGACAACAACCTCCTTCAAGAGCTCAGACAGAAAGTAAGTGAAGCTTTTCTTACTGACACAAGTTATAAATACAAACACATCCAGGAACAAACTTCTTACCAAACAAGTCACATGTCTTGTGCCACAACTGCCCATCCAAAATTCCCTCACTCAGCACAACTGTCTGATCTGGAATAGCAGCCCTCTCAGCTCTCAAATCCTGGCATTCTTTTCCTTGTTCCCTCAGATGGAAGGAGTTTCAGAGCAAATGATGGGTTTTAAGCTGAAAACAGAGAGCCCAGACCTAAAAGACCTGTTCAGCACCTTACAGCAGTCTCCAAGAGATCATCGCCTTCTGCTGGCCAAAGGAATTGCCTATGTCCTTGACGCTTTGCATGGTGAGGCTTTGGGTCTTTAAGAGGGAAATCAAGGCAGGGATGACTCCCAGTCCTGCCATTCCCTCCTGTCTTTTGCTCATACTCCTCCTCAAGTGGAATCTCCACCCAATTCGAGAGGAGAGAGAGGAGAGGAGAGAGGAGAGGAGAGGAGAGAAGGAGAGGAGAGGAGAGGAGAGGAGAGGAGAGGAGAGGAGAGGAGAGGAGAGGAGAGAGAGAGGAGAGGAGAGGAGAGGAGGAGAGGAGAGGAGAGGAGAGAGGAGAGGAGAAGGAGAGAGAGAGGAGAGGAGAGGAGAGGAGAGAGGAGGAAGGAGAGAGGAAGAGGAGAGAGAGAGGAGGAGAGAGGAGAGGAGAGACCTCCTCTGCACCCTCCTGTGATCCCTGCGTCCTGAACTTGCAGTCACAGTTTCCTCCCGAGGGGCAGCTCCAATCTCTGCTCTGCTGACCAAGGACAGCCCCCAAACAATGGGCTGGAGCTGTGCGTGGGAGGCTTCGGTTGCATATCAGGGAAAGGTTCTTAGCCCAGAGCATGTGGGGCACTGAACAGGCTCCCCAGCAAATCAGCACAGCCCCAAGACTGACAGAGCTCAGGGAATATTTGGACAATTCTCTCAGGCACAGGCGGGGATTGTTGGAATTGTCCTGTGCAGGGACACAACTTGGACTTCACCTGTCCTTGCAGGTCCTTCCAACTCAGTATGCCATGATCCCTGAGTAACAGCCATATCACTCTCACAGTGACACTGCACAAATCCCTCCTATTAAAGCATCCAAAGCACTTTTGACCAAACAGGCATTTCCTACAAGAAATGATCAGCCTTCCCATCCTTTTCACTCTTTCCCATCCTGCTCACTATTTGCATCCCACCAACAGCCTCCAAGAACTTGGTTGGAGGATTTTGATCCAAACCCAGTTTATTTCTGCAGAGTTAACAGAGGCTCAGCTGCTGCTGCTCCTGGAATCCTTGAAAAGGAAGATTGTGTCCCAACAGCTGAAGCTGGTGAGAACACACATCACACTTGGCTCCTATCAAGGGGGTGGGGGCTACTGTAATTATAACATTTCCATAGTGATGTCACAAGATGACATCTGATAAAATCCTGACTTTACTTTTTTCTTCTTGTCCTGAAGGCTGAAAACCTCCTGAAGCATGACCTGAGGAAGAGAAAGGAGCCATTCCGTGTTGATGCCAGGCTGCTCGCCTTCCCACAGAAGGAGCAACAGGGGTTAACCATGGCCCTGGTGGTGCTGAGTGGAGTGGAGCTCCGGGAAGATGGATCTGCTCTCCCTGGGCATCAACCCTTCGGGCCATGGTAGCCCTGTTCGTGGTCCTGTACACCCTCAACCTCCTGAGTGGCTCACAATAGGAGGAATCTGGCTCCCTGCCCAGGGAATCCCTCACAAGGTGTTGGGAAATCTCTGATCACGAATCAGGTTTCTTCCCAATATCATCCTTGATAATGCTGAAGGCTGCTTTGGCTGGAAAAAGCAAATCTAAGGCTGGAAAACTCATTATGGATGCTAAAGGCTGGATATCCTAGTGGATTTGTCTGTCTGTCTCCCCATGAATGCAGAGGGACAACAGGACAATCCACAAATCCACATAATCAGAGGTCTGGCATTGGTGCCTTATGTAACCTGCTTCGCTAAAAATGCTGCCGCTGCTTCTGCAATCATCAAATGGGACTGGGAAGGGCAAAGGAAAAGCAAAGGGGAAGGGAATGCAGAGTGTAAGGGAAGATGCAAAGGAAAAGAGAAAAGAAATAGAAAGGCAAAAATTAAATGCAAAGGGAAAGGGAAGGAAATGCAAAGAATCGAAAGCCAAAGGAAAACATCAGCAGTGATTCACTAACTCTGGTTCCACTGTGCATCCCTGGAGCTCTATGAACTGCAGGTGTCAGGAAGGTGGGGGACCCCAGAGCTTTCACTGTCACCTCCCTCGTCCCATCTCCCCAGCATGCTCAAGGACATGGGAGCACTTTAGAGAAACACCACCAATACTCTCATTATTACTTCATAAATAAACAGCAGCTTCTTGCTATGCATTTGGATGTTCTCAAAGGCAATTCCTTAACTTCATTTGTTTTCGGTCCCATGGCACATCCAACAACCTTGGGATTGAGGCTCTACCAGAAACAAGGGTAGTCCTTGATGTGGACACAGGAGTCTCATCTAGGGAACTTTCTAAAATAAAATGTGCATCGTTTTATTACTCCTTTCTACAATATTCTAAGAGAGACTAATAAAGTGAACCATTCAGGTAAAGACTTGCACCTGAACCCTGGAATCTTCACAGGGATGGTCTTTGCTGTCAAACAAGCATGGCAATGGATCCAGGAAACATGGAATGGGTTGGGCTGGGTTGGGTTGGGTTGGGTTGGGTTGGGTTGGCTGGCTGGGTTGGGTTGGGTTGGGTTGGGTTGGGTTGGGTTGGGTTGGGTTGGGTTGGGTTGGGTTGGGTTGGGCTGGTGGGTTGGGTTGGGTTGGGCTGGGTTGGGTTGGGTTGGTGGGCTGGGTTGGGTTGGGTTGGGTTGGGTTGGGTTGGGTTGGGTTGGGTTGGGTTGGGTTGGGGTTGGGTGGGTTGGGTTGGGTTGGGTTGGGTTGGGAGGAGCACCCTGAAGGCTCATCCACCTTAACGCTCATCACCCTGCCATGGACAGGGACACCTCCCACTCTCCCATGTTGCTCCAAGCCCCATCCAACCTGGCCTTGGACACTTCCAGGGATCCAGGGGCAGAAACAGCGCCTCTGGGCAACCTATGCCATGGCCCCACTCCCTTCACAGGGAGGAATTCCTTGCCAATATCCCCTCCTGAGTCCATTTCTCCATCTATAAAAGAAGAGCAGCATTACATGGCTCCACAAAGTTGAATCCCACCATGATGAAATGGTTTGCTTGAAGGGACCTTAAAGTGCATCACTTACTCTGGTTCCGCTGTGCATCCCTGGGGGCTCTATGAACTGCTGGTGTCAGGAAGGTGGGGGGACCCCAGAGCTTTCACTGTCACCTCCCTGGTCCCATCTTCCCAACAAGTTCGAGGGACATGGGCAGCACTTCAGAGAAACACCACAAATACTCTCATTATCACATTATAAAATAAAGAGTAGCTTCTTACTAAGCAATTGAGTGCTCTCAAAGGCAATTCCGTAATTTCATGTGTTTTCAGTCCCATGGCACATCTGACAACCTCGGGATTGAGGCTCTGCCAGAGAGAAGTGCACTTGCTGTGGACACAAGACTCTCATGTAGGGAACTTTCTAAATTAATTGTGAATATTTTTATTAGTCTTTTGTACAGTAGTCTAAGAGAGACTAATAAAAGTGAACAATTCAGGTAAACACTTGACTTGAACCCTGGAATATCCACATGGATGACTTTTGCTGTCAAACAAGCATGGCAATGGATCCAAAAGCATGGATGTGCTGGGTTGGAAGACACCTGAAGGCTCATCCAGTTCCACCCCCTGCCATGGACAGGGACACCTCCCACTCTCCCACACTGCTCCAAGCAGATGGAGATCTAACCTCGCCTTGGACACTTCCAGGGATCCAGGGCTGCCACAGCACCTGTGGGCAACCTGTCCCACGGCCCCACCCCCTTCACAGGGAGGACTTTCATGCAAAGCTCCCCTCCTGAGCCCTTTTCTCCATCTATAAAAGAAGAGCAGCGTTACATGGCTACATAAAGTTGACTCATGCAATGATGGAATTGTTTGGCTTAAAGCACATCCAGTCCCACCTGCTGCCAGGGGCAGGGACATTTCATGTCCAGTCTGGCCTTGGATACTTCAAGGGTTGAAGTTACATCTCCTGAATCTGTAGAATTTTGAGCTCTCCACAGCCCCATTAACAGACTCAGCTCAATCTCTAAAAAGGAAGAGTTACACAAGAACGACCTTTTTGTGGAAGCAGAACACCAATGAGGACGTAAAATAACTGAAGTGACCTCACAGCTGGGAACAGCTCCGGATAAGCTGCTGTGAACAGCCAGCAACCCTCCAGAACTGATCAGGTCTAACACTGCCACTGCCCAGAAGGTGCTTCGGGAAGCCCCCCATTAGCAAGGTAAGAGAAATCAATTTACTCTTTGCCCTGGGTGTGTGGTGGTGCAAGCTTCCTGTGCAACTCACAGTTCCTGTACTTAACCCACACTTTCACAGCTCTGAACAGAAGGGAAACCAGAGAGGTTTCTCCTCAGTCCGGCTGCTCACCAGAGGCCACATCACCTCAGCAGCCCTGCAGTGTGCTCTGCACACCTCCCACCCCACAAACAGGCAAGTACATTATCCCAGAGCGCTGGGGAGGGGAGAGGGTTGGTGGAAGCTCTCTCTTAAGTGCTCTTGTTTAGTTTTTC